>CM048744.1:654083409-654475575 GCA_026315105.1 Locusta migratoria | reverse complement strand
AGGGAGCAGTAGCAGCGCTTCTGGACGCCTGCCGGAGGGCGTCTCGTATGGCATAGTCGTACGTACTTAAATTTTTGAGTAAGACCTTGTCTTCTCGCGAACGTCGTCGTCGCCGCCGCACGCACGCAGAATACACGTGTGGGCACATGCAGGGGCGAAGAAGCCAACCGTGGCTCTCGGTAGAAATAACAGGAATTGTTATAAATTTCTTCTGTAGTAGCTGTAAAATGTTGCAACATGTTGCATGGTCGCGACTATGCAGTATCTCTTACTAGAGTGACCGAATATTATTGTTAGTAGTAGTTTTTTTTTTATTTTTTATTTTTTTTTTTTTTTTTGCTTAAATAATTTTCCTATGTTCGCCTGCCTTTAACGGTAGCCTGTTTGTTGCAAACTGAAGAAGCCAGCAATTGTCGCACAGCAAAGGAGTATGCTGTGTTTGAGCTTCTTTCGCTAATATTAAATAGAAGCTTGCGGTCCCCCTCCTATTTGGGGCGCCATCCTATCTCATTAATGCTGTTAAAAGACGGAATTTCGTGTTTCCAGTCAGACGTCCATTGCGCCGCCCTCCGCCGCCGAAGCGTTCGTTTAGCCGTCCTGGCGCTGCTGTGGGGCACCCGCGCGAGACTCTTAGAGCTTCTTGCGAGTGTCCGCTGTGTGTCACTACTGTTGGGCACCGTCCCGGCCCGGGAGATGTTCATTGCGCCGCCCTCCGACGAGGCGGACGTTTTAGCCGCCGTGGCGCTGCTGTGGGGCACAACGCGCGGGACCTGGAGCTTCTGCCGCGTGGAGCCGTATAGACCTGAAGGCATTGTCGTTTAACACACGCATCGCAAGGCGCGGTTGGCTCTCTTGGAGCACCCCAGTGGCTTTCTGTTTCATACAGCTCGTGCTACAGACGTGCATTCTGAGGCTGTCACTGGCCTTGCCTCTCGCGTATTAGCATTTTATCGCTCCCAAATTATACTGACACCTACTTCGGACATATATTCTCCGGAATGGCGCTCGCAATTTATCGCTTCTCGGCCTTTTGGCTAAGATCAAAGTGTAGGTATCTGTTCTTATCAGCTTAATATCTGATACGTCCTGCATCGCAGGACCAGAATATTAAACTCATTTTTGGATCATGACGGAGTGCTAAGTGCTTGCACTACCTCTGTCACGGGTTGGCCTGGCATTGCAGTACCGCCAGGAATGGCCCACCTAAATTCAGTGAAAACATTGCTCGAAATGAGAGTTAATATTCTGCAGTGATGAGATATTAAGCTGTCTTGCTAGGAACTGTGGTGTGCGTTTTATTTCCCCATCCTTGCAGTCGAATGACACGCGGAACAAGACTTAAAGGGAGCAGTAGCAGCGCTTCTGGACGCCTGCCGGAGGCGTCTCGTATGGCATAGTCGTACGTACTTAAATTTTTGAGTAAGACCTTGTCTTCTCGCGAACGTCGTCGTCGCCGCCGCACGCACGCAGAATACACGTGTGGGCACATGCAGGGGCGAAGAAGCCAACCGTGGCTCTCGGTAGAAATAACAGGAATTGTTATAAATTTCTTCTGTAGTAGCTGTAAAATGTTGCAACATGTTGCATGGTCGCGACTATGCAGTATCTCTTACTAGAGTGACCGAATATTATTTGTTAGTAGTAGTTTTTTTTTATTTTATTTTTTTTTTTTTTTTTGCTTAAATAATTTTCCTTTGTTCGCCTGCCTTTAACGGTAGCCTGTTTGTTGCAAACTGAAGAAGCCAGCAATTGTCGCACAGCAAAGGAGTATGCTGTGTTTGAGCTTCTTTCGCTAATATTAAATAGAAGCTTGCGGTCCCCCTCCTATTTGGGGCGCCATCTTATCTCATTAATGCTGTTAAAAGACGGAATTTCGTGTTTCCAGTCAGACGTCCATTGCGCCGCCCCTCCGCCGCCGAAGCGTTCGTTTAGCCGTCCTGGCGCTGCTGTGGGGGCACCCGCGCGAGACTCTTAGAGCTTCTTGCGAGTGTCCGCTGTGTGTCACTACTGTTGGGCACCGTCCCGGCCCGGGAGATGTTCATTGCGCCGCCCTCCGACGAGGCGGACGTTTAGCCGCCGTGGCGCTGCTGTGGGGCACACGCGCGGGACCTGGAGCTTCTGCCGCGTGGAGCCGTATAGACCTGAAGGCATTGTCGTTTAACACACGCATCGCAAGGCGCGGTTGGCTCTCTTGGAGCACCCCAGTGGCTTTCTGTTTCATACAGCTCGTGCTACAGACGTGCATTCTGAGGCTGTCACTGGCCTTGCCTCTCGCGTATTAGCATTTATCGCTCCCAAATTATACTGACACCTACTTCGGACATATATTCTCCGGAATGGCGCTCGCAATTTATCGCTTCTCGGCCTTTTTGGCTAAGATCAAAGTGTAGTATCTGTTCTTATCAGCTTAATATCTGATACGTCCTGCATCGCAGGACCAGAATATTAAACTCATTTTTGGATCATGACGGAGTGCTAAGTGCTTGCACTACCTCTGTCACGGGTTGGCCTGGCATTGCAGTACCGCCAGGAACGGCCCACCTAAATTCAGTGAAAACATTGCTCGAAATGAGAGTTAATATTCTGCAGTGATGAGATATTAAGCTGTCTTGCTAGGAACTGTGTGTGCGTTTTATTTCCCCATCTTGCAGTCGAATGACACGCGGAACAAGACTTAAAGGGAGCAGTAGCAGCGCTTCTGGACGCCTGCCGGAGGCGTCTCGTATGGCATAGTCGTACGTACTTAAAATTTTTGAGTAAGACCTTGTCTTCTCGCGAACGTCGTCGTCGCCGCCGCACGCACGCAGAATACACGTGTGGGCACATGCAGGGGCGAAGAAGCCAACCGTGGCTCTCGGTAGAAATAACAGGAATTGTTATAAAATTTCTTCTGTAGTAGCTGTAAAATGTTGCAACATGTTGCATGGTCGCGACTATGCAGTATCTCTTACTAGAGTGACCGAATATTATTGTTAGTAGTAGTTTTTTTTTTATTTTTTATTTTTTTTTTTTTTTTTTTTGCTTAAATAATTTTCCTATGTTCGCCTGCCTTTAACGGTAGCCTGTTTGTTGCAAACTGAAGAAGCCAGCAATTGTCGCACAGCAAAGGAGTATGCTGTGTTTGAGCTTCTTTCGCTAATATTAAATAGAAGCTTGCGGTCCCCCTCCTATTTGGGGCGCCATCCTATCTCATTAATGCTGTTAAAAGACGGAATTTCGTGTTTCCAGTCAGACGTCCATTGCGCCGCCCTCCGCCGCCGAAGCGTTCGTTTAGCCGTCCTGGCGCTGCTGTGGGGCACCCGCGCGAGACTCTTAGAGCTTCTTGCGAGTGTCCGCTGTGTGTCACTACTGTTGGGCACCCGTCCCGGCCCGGGAGATGTTCATTGCGCCGCCCTCCGACGAGGCGGACGTTTAGCCGCCGTGGCGCTGCTGTGGGGCACACGCGCGGGACCTGGAGCTTCTGCCGCGTGGAGCCGTATAGACCTGAAGGCATTGTCGTTTAACACACGCATCGCAAGGCGCGGTTGGCTCTCTTGGAGCACCCCAGTGGCTTTCTGTTTCATACAGCTCGTGCTACAGACGTGCATTCTGAGGCTGTCACTGGCCTTGCCTCTCGCGTATTAGCATTTATCGCTCCCAAATTATACTGACACCTACTTCGGACATATATTCTCCGGAATGGCGCTCGCAATTTATCGCTTCTCGGCCTTTTGGCTAAGATCAAAGTGTAGTATCTGTTCTTATCAGCTTAATATCTGATACGTCCTGCATCGCAGGACCAGAATATTAAACTCATTTTTGGATCATGACGGAGTGCTAAGTGCTTGCACTACCTCTGTCCACGGGTTGGCCTGGCATTGCAGTACCGCCAGGAATGGCCCACCTAAATTCAGTGAAAACATTGCTCGAAATGAGAGTTAATATTCTGCAGTGATGAGATATTAGCTGTCTTGCTAGGAACTGTGTGTGCGTTTTATTTCCCCATCTTGCAGTCGAATGACACGCGGAACAAGACTTAAAGGGAGCAGTAGCAGCGCTTCTGGACGCCTGCCGGAGGCGTCTCGTATGGCATAGTCGTACGTACTTAAATTTTTGAGTAAGACCTTGTCTTCTCGCGAACGTCGTCGTCGCCGCCGCACGCACGCAGAATACACGTGTGGGCACATGCAGGGGCGAAGAAGCCAACCGTGGCTCTCGGTAGAAATAACAGGAATTGTTATAAATTTCTTCTGTAGTAGCTGTAAAATGTTGCAACATGTTGCATGGTCGCGACTATGCAGTATCTCTTACTAGAGTGACCGAATATTATTGTTAGTAGTAGTTTTTTTTTTATTTTATTTTTTTTTTTTTTTTTGCTTAAATAATTTTCCTTTGTTCGCCTGCCTTTAACGGTAGCCTGTTTGTTGCAAACTGAAGAAGCCAGCAATTGTCGCACAGCAAAGGAGTATGCTGTGTTTGAGCTTCTTTCGCTAATATTAAATAGAAGCTTGCGGTCCCCCTCCTATTTGGGGCGCCATCTTATCTCATTAATGCTGTTAAAAGACGGAATTTCGTGTTTCCAGTCAGACGTCCATTGCGCCGCCCTCCGCCGCCGAAGCGTTCGTTTAGCCGTCCTGGCGCTGCTGTGGGGCACCCGCGCGAGACTCTTAGAGCTTCTTGCGAGTGTCCGCTGTGTGTCACTACTGTTGGGCACCGTCCCGGCCCGGGAGATGTTCATTGCGCCGCCCTCCGACGAGGCGGACGTTTAGCCGCCGTGGCGCTGCTGTGGGGCACACGCGCGGGACCTGGAGCTTCTGCCGCGTGGAGCCGTATAGACCTGAAGGCATTGTCGTTTAACACACGCATCGCAAGGCGCGGTTGGCTCTCTTGGAGCACCCCAGTGGCTTTCTGTTTCATACAGCTCGTGCTACAGACGTGCATTCTGAGGCTGTCACTGGCCTTGCCTCTCGCGTATTAGCATTTATCGCTCCCAAATTATACTGACACCTACTTCGGACATATATTCTCCGGAATGGCGCTCGCAATTTATCGCTTCTCGGCCTTTTGGCTAAGATCAAAGTGTAGTATCTGTTCTTATCAGCTTAATATCTGATACGTCCTGCATCGCAGGACCAGAATATTAAACTCATTTTTGGATCATGACGGAGTGCTAAGTGCTTGCACTACCTCTGTCACGGGTTGGCCTGGCATTGCAGTACCGCCAGGAACGGCCCACCTAAATTCAGTGAAAACATTGCTCGAAATGAGAGTTAATATTCTGCAGTGATGAGATATTAAGCTGTCTTGCTAGGAACTGTGTGTGCGTTTTATTTCCCCATCTTGCAGTCGAATGACACGCGGAACAAGACTTAAAGGGAGCAGTAGCAGCGCTTCTGGACGCCTGCCGGAGGCGTCTCGTATGGCATAGTCGTACGTACTTAAATTTTTGAGTAAGACCTTGTCTTCTCGCGAACGTCGTCGTCGCCGCCGCACGCACGCAGAATACACGTGTGGGCACATGCAGGGGCGAAGAAGCCAACCGTGGCTCTCGGTAGAAATAACAGGAATTGTTATAAATTTCTTCTGTAGTAGCTGTAAAATGTTGCAACATGTTGCATGGTCGCGACTATGCAGTATCTCTTACTAGAGTGACCGAATATTATTGTTAGTAGTAGTTTTTTTTTATTTTTTATTTTTTTTTTTTTTTTTTGCTTAAATAATTTTCCTATGTTCGCCTGCCTTTAACGGTAGCCTGTTTGTTGCAAACTGAAGAAGCCAGCAATTGTCGCACAGCAAAGGAGTATGCTGTGTTTGAGCTTCTTTCGCTAATATTAAATAGAAGCTTGCGGTCCCCCTCCTATTTGGGGCGCCATCCTATCTCATTAATGCTGTTAAAAGACGGAATTTCGTGTTTCCAGTCAGACGTCCATTGCGCCGCCCTCCGCCGCCGAAGCGTTCGTTTAGCCGTCCTGGCGCTGCTGTGGGGCACCCGCGCGAGACTCTTAGAGCTTCTTGCGAGTGTCCGCTGTGTGTCACTACTGTTGGGCACCGTCCCGGCCCGGGAGATGTTCATTGCGCCGCCCTCCGACGAGGCGGACGTTTAGCCGCCGTGGCGCTGCTGTGGGGCACACGCGCGGGACCTGGAGCTTCTGCCGCGTGGAGCCGTATAGACCTGAAGGCATTGTCGTTTAACACACGCATCGCAAGGCGCGGTTGGCTCTCTTGGAGCACCCCAGTGGCTTTCTGTTTCATACAGCTCGTGCTACAGACGTGCATTCTGAGGCTGTCACTGGCCTTGCCTCTCGCGTATTAGCATTTATCGCTCCCAAATTATACTGACACCTACTTCGGACATATATTCTCCGGAATGGCGCTCGCAATTTATCGCTTCTCGGCCTTTTGGCTAAGATCAAAGTGTAGTATCTGTTCTTATCAGCTTAATATCTGATACGTCCTGCATCGCAGGACCAGAATATTAAACTCATTTTTGGATCATGACGGAGTGCTAAGTGCTTGCACTACCTCTGTCACGGGTTGGCCTGGCATTGCAGTACCGCCAGGAATGGCCCACCTAAATTCAGTGAAAACATTGCTCGAAATGAGAGTTAATATTCTGCAGTGATGAGATATTAAGCTGTCTTGCTAGGAACTGTGTGTGCGTTTTATTTCCCCATCTTGCAGTCGAATGACACGCGGAACAAGACTTAAAGGGAGCAGTAGCAGCGCTTCTGGACGCCTGCCGGAGGCGTCTCGTATGGCATAGTCGTACGTACTTAAATTTTTGAGTAAGACCTTGTCTTCTCGCGAACGTCGTCGTCGCCGCCGCACGCACGCAGAATACACGTGTGGGCACATGCAGGGGCGAAGAAGCCAACCGTGGCTCTCGGTAGAAATAACAGGAATTGTTATAAATTTCTTCTGTAGTAGCTGTAAAATGTTGCAACATGTTGCATGGTCGCGACTATGCAGTATCTCTTACTAGAGTGACCGAATATTATTGTTAGTAGTAGTTTTTTTTTATTTTATTTTTTTTTTTTTTTTTTGCTTAAATAATTTTCCTTTGTTCGCCTGCCTTTAACGGTAGCCTGTTTGTTGCAAACTGAAGAAGCCAGCAATTGTCGCACAGCAAAGGAGTATGCTGTGTTTGAGCTTCTTTCGCTAATATTAAATAGAAGCTTGCGGTCCCCCTCCTATTTGGGGCGCCATCTTATCTCATTAATGCTGTTAAAAGACGGAATTTCGTGTTTCCAGTCAGACGTCCATTGCGCCGCCCTCCGCCGCCGAAGCGTTCGTTTAGCCGTCCTGGCGCTGCTGTGGGGCACCCGCGCGAGACTCTTAGAGCTTCTTGCGAGTGTCCGCTGTGTGTCACTACTGTTGGGCACCGTCCCGGCCCGGGAGATGTTCATTGCGCCGCCCTCCGACGAGGCGGACGTTTAGCCGCCGTGGCGCTGCTGTGGGGCACACGCGCGGGACCTGGAGCTTCTGCCGCGTGGAGCCGTATAGACCTGAAGGCATTGTCGTTTAACACACGCATCGCAAGGCGCGGTTGGCTCTCTTGGAGCACCCCAGTGGCTTTCTGTTTCATACAGCTCGTGCTACAGACGTGCATTCTGAGGCTGTCACTGGCCTTGCCTCTCGCGTATTAGCATTTATCGCTCCCAAATTATACTGACACCTACTTCGGACATATATTCTCCGGAATGGCGCTCGCAATTTATCGCTTCTCGGCCTTTTGGCTAAGATCAAAGTGTAGTATCTGTTCTTATCAGCTTAATATCTGATACGTCCTGCATCGCAGGACCAGAATATTAAACTCATTTTTGGATCATGACGGAGTGCTAAGTGCTTGCACTACCTCTGTCACGGGTTGGCCTGGCATTGCAGTACCGCCAGGAACGGCCCACCTAAATTCAGTGAAAACATTGCTCGAAATGAGAGTTAATATTCTGCAGTGATGAGATATTAAGCTGTCTTGCTAGGAACTGTGTGTGCGTTTTATTTCCCCATCTTGCAGTCGAATGACACGCGGAACAAGACTTAAAGGGAGCAGTAGCAGCGCTTCTGGACGCCTGCCGGAGGCGTCTCGTATGGCATAGTCGTACGTACTTAAATTTTTGAGTAAGACCTTGTCTTCTCGCGAACGTCGTCGTCGCCGCCGCACGCACGCAGAATACACGTGTGGGCACATGCAGGGGCGAAGAAGCCAACCGTGGCTCTCGGTAGAAATAACAGGAATTGTTATAAATTTCTTCTGTAGTAGCTGTAAAATGTTGCAACATGTTGCATGGTCGCGACTATGCAGTATCTCTTACTAGAGTGACCGAATATTATTGTTAGTAGTAGTTTTTTTTTATTTTTTATTTTTTTTTTTTTTTTGCTTAAATAATTTTCCTATGTTCGCCTGCCTTTAACGGTAGCCTGTTTGTTGCAAACTGAAGAAGCCAGCAATTGTCGCACAGCAAAGGAGTATGCTGTGTTTGAGCTTCTTTCGCTAATATTAAATAGAAGCTTGCGGTCCCCCTCCTATTTGGGGCGCCATCCTATCTCATTAATGCTGTTAAAAGACGGAATTTCGTGTTTCCAGTCAGACGTCCATTGCGCCGCCCTCCGCCGCCGAAGCGTTCGTTTAGCCGTCCTGGCGCTGCTGTGGGGCACCCGCGCGAGACTCTTAGAGCTTCTTGCGAGTGTCCGCTGTGTGTCACTACTGTTGGGCACCGTCCCGGCCCGGGAGATGTTCATTGCGCCGCCCTCCGACGAGGCGGACGTTTAGCCGCCGTGGCGCTGCTGTGGGGCACACGCGCGGGACCTGGAGCTTCTGCCGCGTGGAGCCGTATAGACCTGAAGGCATTGTCGTTTAACACACGCATCGCAAGGCGCGGTTGGCTCTCTTGGAGCACCCCAGTGGCTTTCTGTTTCATACAGCTCGTGCTACAGACGTGCATTCTGAGGCTGTCACTGGCCTTGCCTCTCGCGTATTAGCATTTATCGCTCCCAAATTATACTGACACCTACTTCGGACATATATTCTCCGGAATGGCGCTCGCAATTTATCGCTTCTCGGCCTTTTGGCTAAGATCAAAGTGTAGTATCTGTTCTTATCAGCTTAATATCTGATACGTCCTGCATCGCAGGACCAGAATATTAAACTCATTTTTGGATCATGACGGAGTGCTAAGTGCTTGCACTACCTCTGTCACGGGTTGGCCTGGCATTGCAGTACCGCCAGGAACGGCCCACCTAAATTCAGTGAAAACATTGCTCGAAATGAGAGTTAATATTCTGCAGTGATGAGATATTAAGCTGTCTTGCTAGGAACTGTGTGTGCGTTTTATTTCCCCATCTTGCAGTCGAATGACACGCGGAACAAGACTTAAAGGGAGCAGTAGCAGCGCTTCTGGACGCCTGCCGGAGGCGTCTCGTATGGCATAGTCGTACGTACTTAAATTTTTGAGTAAGACCTTGTCTTCTCGCGAACGTCGTCGTCGCCGCCGCACGCACGCAGAATACACGTGTGGGCACATGCAGGGGCGAAGAAGCCAACCGTGGCTCTCGGTAGAAATAACAGGAATTGTTATAAATTTCTTCTGTAGTAGCTGTAAAATGTTGCAACATGTTGCATGGTCGCGACTATGCAGTATCTCTTACTAGAGTGACCGAATATTATTGTTAGTAGTAGTTTTTTTTTTTTTGCTTAAATAATTTTCCTTTGTTCGCCTGCCTTTAACGGTAGCCTGTTTGTTGCAAACTGAAGAAGCCAGCAATTGTCGCACAGCAAAGGAGTATGCTGTGTTTGAGCTTCTTTCGCTAATATTAAATAGAAGCTTGCGGTCCCCCTCCTATTTGGGGCGCCATCCTATCTCATTAATGCTGTTAAAAGACGGAATTTCGTGTTTCCAGTCAGACGTCCATTGCGCCGCCCTCCGCCGCCGAAGCGTTCGTTTAGCCGTCCTGGCGCTGCTGTGGGGCACCCGCGCGAGACTCTTAGAGCTTCTTGCGAGTGTCCGCTGTGTGTCACTACTGTTGGGCACCGTCCCGGCCCGGGAGATGTTCATTGCGCCGCCCTCCGACGAGGCGGACGTTTAGCCGCCGTGGCGCTGCTGTGGGGCACACGCGCGGGACCTGGAGCTTCTGCCGCGTGGAGCCGTATAGACCTGAAGGCATTGTCGTTTAACACACGCATCGCAAGGCGCGGTTGGCTCTCTTGGAGCACCCCAGTGGCTTTCTGTTTCATACAGCTCGTGCTACAGACGTGCATTCTGAGGCTGTCACTGGCCTTGCCTCTCGCGTATTAGCATTTATCGCTCCCAAATTATACTGACACCTACTTCGGACATATATTCTCCGGAATGGCGCTCGCAATTTATCGCTTCTCGGCCTTTTGGCTAAGATCAAAGTGTAGTATCTGTTCTTATCAGCTTAATATCTGATACGTCCTGCATCGCAGGACCAGAATATTAAACTCATTTTTGGATCATGACGGAGTGCTAAGTGCTTGCACTACCTCTGTCACGGGTTGGCCTGGCATTGCAGTACCGCCAGGAATGGCCCACCTAAATTCAGTGAAAACATTGCTCGAAATGAGAGTTAATATTCTGCAGTGATGAGATATTAAGCTGTCTTGCTAGGAACTGTGTGTGCGTTTTATTTCCCCATCTTGCAGTCGAATGACACGCGGAACAAGACTTAAAGGGAGCAGTAGCAGCGCTTCTGGACGCCTGCCGGAGGCGTCTCGTATGGCATAGTCGTACGTACTTAAATTTTTGAGTAAGACCTTGTCTTCTCGCGAACGTCGTCGTCGCCGCCGCACGCACGCAGAATACACGTGTGGGCACATGCAGGGGCGAAGAAGCCAACCGTGGCTCTCGGTAGAAATAACAGGAATTGTTATAAATTTCTTCTGTAGTAGCTGTAAAATGTTGCAACATGTTGCATGGTCGCGACTATGCAGTATCTCTTACTAGAGTGACCGAATATTATTGTTAGTAGTAGTTTTTTTTTTTTTGCTTAAATAATTTTCCTTTGTTCGCCTGCCTTTAACGGTAGCCTGTTTGTTGCAAACTGAAGAAGCCAGCAATTGTCGCACAGCAAAGGAGTATGCTGTGTTTGAGCTTCTTTCGCTAATATTAAATAGAAGCTTGCGGTCCCCCTCCTATTTGGGGCGCCATCTTATCTCATTAATGCTGTTAAAAGACGGAATTTCGTGTTTCCAGTCAGACGTCCATTGCGCCGCCCTCCGCCGCCGAAGCGTTCGTTTAGCCGTCCTGGCGCTGCTGTGGGGCACCCGCGCGAGACTCTTAGAGCTTCTTGCGAGTGTCCGCTGTGTGTCACTACTGTTGGGCACCGTCCCGGCCCGGGAGATGTTCATTGCGCCGCCCTCCGACGAGGCGGACGTTTAGCCGCCGTGGCGCTGCTGTGGGGCACACGCGCGGGACCTGGAGCTTCTGCCGCGTGGAGCCGTATAGACCTGAAGGCATTGTCGTTTAACACACGCATCGCAAGGCGCGGTTGGCTCTCTTGGAGCACCCCAGTGGCTTTCTGTTTCATACAGCTCGTGCTACAGACGTGCATTCTGAGGCTGTCACTGGCCTTGCCTCTCGCGTATTAGCATTTATCGCTCCCAAATTATACTGACACCTACTTCGGACATATATTCTCCGGAATGGCGCTCGCAATTTATCGCTTCTCGGCCTTTTGGCTAAGATCAAAGTGTAGTATCTGTTCTTATCAGCTTAATATCTGATACGTCCTGCATCGCAGGACCAGAATATTAAACTCATTTTTGGATCATGACGGAGTGCTAAGTGCTTGCACTACCTCTGTCACGGGTTGGCCTGGCATTGCAGTACCGCCAGGAACGGCCCACCTAAATTCAGTGAAAACATTGCTCGAAATGAGAGTTAATATTCTGCAGTGATGAGATATTAAGCTGTCTTGTTAGGAACTGTGTGTGCGTTTTATTTCCCCATCTTGCAGTCGAATGACACGCGGAACAAGACTTAAAGGGAGCAGTAGCAGCGCTTCTGGACGCCTGCCGGAGGCGTCTCGTATGGCATAGTCGTACGTACTTAAATTTTTGAGTAAGACCTTGTCTTCTCGCGAACGTCGTCGTCGCCGCCGCACGCACGCAGAATACACGTGTGGGCACATGCAGGGGCGAAGAAGCCAACCGTGGCTCTCGGTAGAAATAACAGGAATTGTTATAAATTTCTTCTGTAGTAGCTGTAAAATGTTGCAACATGTTGCATGGTCGCGACTATGCAGTATCTCTTACTAGAGTGACCGAATATTATTGTTAGTAGTAGTTTTTTTTTATTTTTTATTTTTTTTTTTTTTTTGCTTAAATAATTTTCCTATGTTCGCCTGCCTTTAACGGTAGCCTGTTTGTTGCAAACTGAAGAAGCCAGCAATTGTCGCACAGCAAAGGAGTATGCTGTGTTTGAGCTTCTTTCGCTAATATTAAATAGAAGCTTGCGGTCCCCCTCCTATTTGGGGCGCCATCCTATCTCATTAATGCTGTTAAAAGACGGAATTTCGTGTTTCCAGTCAGACGTCCATTGCGCCGCCCTCCGCCGCCGAAGCGTTCGTTTAGCCGTCCTGGCGCTGCTGTGGGGCACCCGCGCGAGACTCTTAGAGCTTCTTGCGAGTGTCCGCTGTGTGTCACTACTGTTGGGCACCGTCCCGGCCCGGGAGATGTTCATTGCGCCGCCCTCCGACGAGGCGGACGTTTAGCCGCCGTGGCGCTGCTGTGGGGCACACGCGCGGGACCTGGAGCTTCTGCCGCGTGGAGCCGTATAGACCTGAAGGCATTGTCGTTTAACACACGCATCGCAAGGCGCGGTTGGCTCTCTTGGAGCACCCCAGTGGCTTTCTGTTTCATACAGCTCGTGCTACAGACGTGCATTCTGAGGCTGTCACTGGCCTTGCCTCTCGCGTATTAGCATTTATCGCTCCCAAATTATACTGACACCTACTTCGGACATATATTCTCCGGAATGGCGCTCGCAATTTATCGCTTCTCGGCCTTTTGGCTAAGATCAAAGTGTAGTATCTGTTCTTATCAGCTTAATATCTGATACGTCCTGCATCGCAGGACCAGAATATTAAACTCATTTTTGGATCATGACGGAGTGCTAAGTGCTTGCACTACCTCTGTCACGGGTTGGCCTGGCATTGCAGTACCGCCAGGAATGGCCCACCTAAATTCAGTGAAAACATTGCTCGAAATGAGAGTTAATATTCTGCAGTGATGAGATATTAAGCTGTCTTGCTAGGAACTGTGTGTGCGTTTTATTTCCCCATCTTGCAGTCGAATGACACGCGGAACAAGACTTAAAGGGAGCAGTAGCAGCGCTTCTGGACGCCTGCCGGAGGCGTCTCGTATGGCATAGTCGTACGTACTTAAATTTTTGAGTAAGACCTTGTCTTCTCGCGAACGTCGTCGTCGCCGCCGCACGCACGCAGAATACACGTGTGGGCACATGCAGGGGCGAAGAAGCCAACCGTGGCTCTCGGTAGAAATAACAGGAATTGTTATAAATTTCTTCTGTAGTAGCTGTAAAATGTTGCAACATGTTGCATGGTCGCGACTATGCAGTATCTCTTACTAGAGTGACCGAATATTATTGTTAGTAGTAGTTTTTTTTTTTTGCTTAAATAATTTTCCTTTGTTCGCCTGCCTTTAACGGTAGCCTGTTTGTTGCAAACTGAAGAAGCCAGCAATTGTCGCACAGCAAAGGAGTATGCTGTGTTTGAGCTTCTTTCGCTAATATTAAATAGAAGCTTGCGGTCCCCCTCCTATTTGGGGCGCCATCTTATCTCATTAATGCTGTTAAAAGACGGAATTTCGTGTTTCCAGTCAGACGTCCATTGCGCCGCCCTCCGCCGCCGAAGCGTTCGTTTAGCCGTCCTGGCGCTGCTGTGGGGCACCCGCGCGAGACTCTTAGAGCTTCTTGCGAGTGTCCGCTGTGTGTCACTACTGTTGGGCACCGTCCCGGCCCGGGAGATGTTCATTGCGCCGCCCTCCGACGAGGCGGACGTTTAGCCGCCGTGGCGCTGCTGTGGGGCACACGCGCGGGACCTGGAGCTTCTGCCGCGTGGAGCCGTATAGACCTGAAGGCATTGTCGTTTAACACACGCATCGCAAGGCGCGGTTGGCTCTCTTGGAGCACCCCAGTGGCTTTCTGTTTCATACAGCTCGTGCTACAGACGTGCATTCTGAGGCTGTCACTGGCCTTGCCTCTCGCGTATTAGCATTTATCGCTCCCAAATTATACTGACACCTACTTCGGACATATATTCTCCGGAATGGCGCTCGCAATTTATCGCTTCTCGGCCTTTTGGCTAAGATCAAAGTGTAGTATCTGTTCTTATCAGCTTAATATCTGATACGTCCTGCATCGCAGGACCAGAATATTAAACTCATTTTTGGATCATGACGGAGTGCTAAGTGCTTGCACTACCTCTGTCACGGGTTGGCCTGGCATTGCAGTACCGCCAGGAACGGCCCACCTAAATTCAGTGAAAACATTGCTCGAAATGAGAGTTAATATTCTGCAGTGATGAGATATTAAGCTGTCTTGTTAGGAACTGTGTGTGCGTTTTATTTCCCCATCTTGCAGTCGAATGACACGCGGAACAAGACTTAAAGGGAGCAGTAGCAGCGCTTCTGGACGCCTGCCGGAGGCGTCTCGTATGGCATAGTCGTACGTACTTAAATTTTTGAGTAAGACCTTGTCTTCTCGCGAACGTCGTCGTCGCCGCCGCACGCACGCAGAATACACGTGTGGGCACATGCAGGGGCGAAGAAGCCAACCGTGGCTCTCGGTAGAAATAACAGGAATTGTTATAAATTTCTTCTGTAGTAGCTGTAAAATGTTGCAACATGTTGCATGGTCGCGACTATGCAGTATCTCTTACTAGAGTGACCGAATATTATTGTTAGTAGTAGTTTTTTTTTATTTTTTATTTTTTTTTTTTTTTTGCTTAAATAATTTTCCTATGTTCGCCTGCCTTTAACGGTAGCCTGTTTGTTGCAAACTGAAGAAGCCAGCAATTGTCGCACAGCAAAGGAGTATGCTGTGTTTGAGCTTCTTTCGCTAATATTAAATAGAAGCTTGCGGTCCCCCTCCTATTTGGGGCGCCATCCTATCTCATTAATGCTGTTAAAAGACGGAATTTCGTGTTTCCAGTCAGACGTCCATTGCGCCGCCCTCCGCCGCCGAAGCGTTCGTTTAGCCGTCCTGGCGCTGCTGTGGGGCACCCGCGCGAGACTCTTAGAGCTTCTTGCGAGTGTCCGCTGTGTGTCACTACTGTTGGGCACCGTCCCGGCCCGGGAGATGTTCATTGCGCCGCCCTCCGACGAGGCGGACGTTTAGCCGCCGTGGCGCTGCTGTGGGGCACACGCGCGGGACCTGGAGCTTCTGCCGCGTGGAGCCGTATAGACCTGAAGGCATTGTCGTTTAACACACGCATCGCAAGGCGCGGTTGGCTCTCTTGGAGCACCCCAGTGGCTTTCTGTTTCATACAGCTCGTGCTACAGACGTGCATTCTGAGGCTGTCACTGGCCTTGCCTCTCGCGTATTAGCATTTATCGCTCCCAAATTATACTGACACCTACTTCGGACATATATTCTCCGGAATGGCGCTCGCAATTTATCGCTTCTCGGCCTTTTGGCTAAGATCAAAGTGTAGTATCTGTTCTTATCAGCTTAATATCTGATACGTCCTGCATCGCAGGACCAGAATATTAAACTCATTTTTGGATCATGACGGAGTGCTAAGTGCTTGCACTACCTCTGTCACGGGTTGGCCTGGCATTGCAGTACCGCCAGGAATGGCCCACCTAAATTCAGTGAAAACATTGCTCGAAATGAGAGTTAATATTCTGCAGTGATGAGATATTAAGCTGTCTTGCTAGGAACTGTGTGTGCGTTTTATTTCCCCATCTTGCAGTCGAATGACACGCGGAACAAGACTTAAAGGGAGCAGTAGCAGCGCTTCTGGACGCCTGCCGGAGGCGTCTCGTATGGCATAGTCGTACGTACTTAAATTTTTGAGTAAGACCTTGTCTTCTCGCGAACGTCGTCGTCGCCGCCGCACGCACGCAGAATACACGTGTGGGCACATGCAGGGGCGAAGAAGCCAACCGTGGCTCTCGGTAGAAATAACAGGAATTGTTATAAATTTCTTCTGTAGTAGCTGTAAAATGTTGCAACATGTTGCATGGTCGCGACTATGCAGTATCTCTTACTGGAGTGACCGAATATTATTGTTAGTAGTAGTTTTTTTTTTTTTTGCTTAAATAATTTTCCTTTGTTCGCCTGCCTTTAACGGTAGCCTGTTTGTTGCAAACTGAAGAAGCCAGCAATTGTCGCACAGCAAAGGAGTATGCTGTGTTTGAGCTTCTTTCGCTAATATTAAATAGAAGCTTGCGGTCCCCCTCCTATTTGGGGCGCCATCTTATCTCATTAATGCTGTTAAAAGACGGAATTTCGTGTTTCCAGTCAGACGTCCATTGCGCCGCCCTCCGCCGCCGAAGCGTTCGTTTAGCCGTCCTGGCGCTGCTGTGGGGCACCCGCGCGAGACTCTTAGAGCTTCTTGCGAGTGTCCGCTGTGTGTCACTACTGTTGGGCACCGTCCCGGCCCGGGAGATGTTCATTGCGCCGCCCTCCGACGAGGCGGACGTTTAGCCGCCGTGGCGCTGCTGTGGGGCACACGCGCGGGACCTGGAGCTTCTGCCGCGTGGAGCCGTATAGACCTGAAGGCATTGTCGTTTAACACACGCATCGCAAGGCGCGGTTGGCTCTCTTGGAGCACCCCAGTGGCTTTCTGTTTCATACAGCTCGTGCTACAGACGTGCATTCTGAGGCTGTCACTGGCCTTGCCTCTCGCGTATTAGCATTTATCGCTCCCAAATTATACTGACACCTACTTCGGACATATATTCTCCGGAATGGCGCTCGCAATTTATCGCTTCTCGGCCTTTTGGCTAAGATCAAAGTGTAGTATCTGTTCTTATCAGCTTAATATCTGATACGTCCTGCATCGCAGGACCAGAATATTAAACTCATTTTTGGATCATGACGGAGTGCTAAGTGCTTGCACTACCTCTGTCACGGGTTGGCCTGGCATTGCAGTACCGCCAGGAACGGCCCACCTAAATTCAGTGAAAACATTGCTCGAAATGAGAGTTAATATTCTGCAGTGATGAGATATTAAGCTGTCTTGTTAGGAACTGTGTGTGCGTTTTATTTCCCCATCTTGCAGTCGAATGACACGCGGAACAAGACTTAAAGGGAGCAGTAGCAGCGCTTCTGGACGCCTGCCGGAGGCGTCTCGTATGGCATAGTCGTACGTACTTAAATTTTTGAGTAAGACCTTGTCTTCTCGCGAACGTCGTCGTCGCCGCCGCACGCACGCAGAATACACGTGTGGGCACATGCAGGGGCGAAGAAGCCAACCGTGGCTCTCGGTAGAAATAACAGGAATTGTTATAAATTTCTTCTGTAGTAGCTGTAAAATGTTGCAACATGTTGCATGGTCGCGACTATGCAGTATCTCTTACTAGAGTGACCGAATATTATTGTTAGTAGTAGTTTTTTTTTTTTTGCTTAAATAATTTTCCTTTGTTCGCCTGCCTTTAACGGTAGCCTGTTTGTTGCAAACTGAAGAAGCCAGCAATTGTCGCACAGCAAAGGAGTATGCTGTGTTTGAGCTTCTTTCGCTAATATTAAATAGAAGCTTGCGGTCCCCCTCCTATTTGGGGCGCCATCTTATCTCATTAATGCTGTTAAAAGACGGAATTTCGTGTTTCCAGTCAGACGTCCATTGCGCCGCCCTCCGCCGCCGAAGCGTTCGTTTAGCCGTCCTGGCGCTGCTGTGGGGCACCCGCGCGAGACTCTTAGAGCTTCTTGCGAGTGTCCGCTGTGTGTCACTACTGTTGGGCACCGTCCCGGCCCGGGAGATGTTCATTGCGCCGCCCTCCGACGAGGCGGACGTTTAGCCGCCGTGGCGCTGCTGTGGGGCACACGCGCGGGACCTGGAGCTTCTGCCGCGTGGAGCCGTATAGACCTGAAGGCATTGTCGTTTAACACACGCATCGCAAGGCGCGGTTGGCTCTCTTGGAGCACCCCAGTGGCTTTCTGTTTCATACAGCTCGTGCTACAGACGTGCATTCTGAGGCTGTCACTGGCCTTGCCTCTCGCGTATTAGCATTTATCGCTCCCAAATTATACTGACACCTACTTCGGACATATATTCTCCGGAATGGCGCTCGCAATTTATCGCTTCTCGGCCTTTTGGCTAAGATCAAAGTGTAGTATCTGTTCTTATCAGCTTAATATCTGATACGTCCTGCATCGCAGGACCAGAATATTAAACTCATTTTTGGATCATGACGGAGTGCTAAGTGCTTGCACTACCTCTGTCACGGGTTGGCCTGGCATTGCAGTACCGCCAGGAACGGCCCACCTAAATTCAGTGAAAACATTGCTCGAAATGAGAGTTAATATTCTGCAGTGATGAGATATTAAGCTGTCTTGTTAGGAACTGTGTGTGCGTTTTATTTCCCCATCTTGCAGTCGAATGACACGCGGAACAAGACTTAAAGGGAGCAGTAGCAGCGCTTCTGGACGCCTGCCGGAGGCGTCTCGTATGGCATAGTCGTACGTACTTAAATTTTTGAGTAAGACCTTGTCTTCTCGCGAACGTCGTCGTCGCCGCCGCACGCACGCAGAATACACGTGTGGGCACATGCAGGGGCGAAGAAGCCAACCGTGGCTCTCGGTAGAAATAACAGGAATTGTTATAAATTTCTTCTGTAGTAGCTGTAAAATGTTGCAACATGTTGCATGGTCGCGACTATGCAGTATCTCTTACTAGAGTGACCGAATATTATTGTTAGTAGTAGTTTTTTTTTATTTTTTATTTTTTTTTTTTTTTTGCTTAAATAATTTTCCTATGTTCGCCTGCCTTTAACGGTAGCCTGTTTGTTGCAAACTGAAGAAGCCAGCAATTGTCGCACAGCAAAGGAGTATGCTGTGTTTGAGCTTCTTTCGCTAATATTAAATAGAAGCTTGCGGTCCCCCTCCTATTTGGGGCGCCATCCTATCTCATTAATGCTGTTAAAAGACGGAATTTCGTGTTTCCAGTCAGACGTCCATTGCGCCGCCCTCCGCCGCCGAAGCGTTCGTTTAGCCGTCCTGGCGCTGCTGTGGGGCACCCGCGCGAGACTCTTAGAGCTTCTTGCGAGTGTCCGCTGTGTGTCACTACTGTTGGGCACCGTCCCGGCCCGGGAGATGTTCATTGCGCCGCCCTCCGACGAGGCGGACGTTTAGCCGCCGTGGCGCTGCTGTGGGGCACACGCGCGGGACCTGGAGCTTCTGCCGCGTGGAGCCGTATAGACCTGAAGGCATTGTCGTTTAACACACGCATCGCAAGGCGCGGTTGGCTCTCTTGGAGCACCCCAGTGGCTTTCTGTTTCATACAGCTCGTGCTACAGACGTGCATTCTGAGGCTGTCACTGGCCTTGCCTCTCGCGTATTAGCATTTATCGCTCCCAAATTATACTGACACCTACTTCGGACATATATTCTCCGGAATGGCGCTCGCAATTTATCGCTTCTCGGCCTTTTGGCTAAGATCAAAGTGTAGTATCTGTTCTTATCAGCTTAATATCTGATACGTCCTGCATCGCAGGACCAGAATATTAAACTCATTTTTGGATCATGACGGAGTGCTAAGTGCTTGCACTACCTCTGTCACGGGTTGGCCTGGCATTGCAGTACCGCCAGGAACGGCCCACCTAAATTCAGTGAAAACATTGCTCGAAATGAGAGTTAATATTCTGCAGTGATGAGATATTAAGCTGTCTTGTTAGGAACTGTGTGTGCGTTTTATTTCCCCATCTTGCAGTCGAATGACACGCGGAACAAGACTTAAAGGGAGCAGTAGCAGCGCTTCTGGACGCCTGCCGGAGGCGTCTCGTATGGCATAGTCGTACGTACTTAAATTTTTGAGTAAGACCTTGTCTTCTCGCGAACGTCGTCGTCGCCGCCGCACGCACGCAGAATACACGTGTGGGCACATGCAGGGGCGAAGAAGCCAACCGTGGCTCTCGGTAGAAATAACAGGAATTGTTATAAATTTCTTCTGTAGTAGCTGTAAAATGTTGCAACATGTTGCATGGTCGCGACTATGCAGTATCTCTTACTAGAGTGACCGAATATTATTGTTAGTAGTAGTTTTTTTTTTTTTGCTTAAATAATTTTCCTTTGTTCGCCTGCCTTTAACGGTAGCCTGTTTGTTGCAAACTGAAGAAGCCAGCAATTGTCGCACAGCAAAGGAGTATGCTGTGTTTGAGCTTCTTTCGCTAATATTAAATAGAAGCTTGCGGTCCCCCTCCTATTTGGGGCGCCATCTTATCTCATTAATGCTGTTAAAAGACGGAATTTCGTGTTTCCAGTCAGACGTCCATTGCGCCGCCCTCCGCCGCCGAAGCGTTCGTTTAGCCGTCCTGGCGCTGCTGTGGGGCACCCGCGCGAGACTCTTAGAGCTTCTTGCGAGTGTCCGCTGTGTGTCACTACTGTTGGGCACCGTCCCGGCCCGGGAGATGTTCATTGCGCCGCCCTCCGACGAGGCGGACGTTTAGCCGCCGTGGCGCTGCTGTGGGGCACACGCGCGGGACCTGGAGCTTCTGCCGCGTGGAGCCGTATAGACCTGAAGGCATTGTCGTTTAACACACGCATCGCAAGGCGCGGTTGGCTCTCTTGGAGCACCCCAGTGGCTTTCTGTTTCATACAGCTCGTGCTACAGACGTGCATTCTGAGGCTGTCACTGGCCTTGCCTCTCGCGTATTAGCATTTATCGCTCCCAAATTATACTGACACCTACTTCGGACATATATTCTCCGGAATGGCGCTCGCAATTTATCGCTTCTCGGCCTTTTGGCTAAGATCAAAGTGTAGTATCTGTTCTTATCAGCTTAATATCTGATACGTCCTGCATCGCAGGACCAGAATATTAAACTCATTTTTGGATCATGACGGAGTGCTAAGTGCTTGCACTACCTCTGTCACGGGTTGGCCTGGCATTGCAGTACCGCCAGGAACGGCCCACCTAAATTCAGTGAAAACATTGCTCGAAATGAGAGTTAATATTCTGCAGTGATGAGATATTAAGCTGTCTTGTTAGGAACTGTGTGTGCGTTTTATTTCCCCATCTTGCAGTCGAATGACACGCGGAACAAGACTTAAAGGGAGCAGTAGCAGCGCTTCTGGACGCCTGCCGGAGGCGTCTCGTATGGCATAGTCGTACGTACTTAAATTTTTGAGTAAGACCTTGTCTTCTCGCGAACGTCGTCGTCGCCGCCGCACGCACGCAGAATACACGTGTGGGCACATGCAGGGGCGAAGAAGCCAACCGTGGCTCTCGGTAGAAATAACAGGAATTGTTATAAATTTCTTCTGTAGTAGCTGTAAAATGTTGCAACATGTTGCATGGTCGCGACTATGCAGTATCTCTTACTAGAGTGACCGAATATTATTGTTAGTAGTAGTTTTTTTTTATTTTTTATTTTTTTTTTTTTTTTGCTTAAATAATTTTCCTATGTTCGCCTGCCTTTAACGGTAGCCTGTTTGTTGCAAACTGAAGAAGCCAGCAATTGTCGCACAGCAAAGGAGTATGCTGTGTTTGAGCTTCTTTCGCTAATATTAAATAGAAGCTTGCGGTCCCCCTCCTATTTGGGGCGCCATCCTATCTCATTAATGCTGTTAAAAGACGGAATTTCGTGTTTCCAGTCAGACGTCCATTGCGCCGCCCTCCGCCGCCGAAGCGTTCGTTTAGCCGTCCTGGCGCTGCTGTGGGGCACCCGCGCGAGACTCTTAGAGCTTCTTGCGAGTGTCCGCTGTGTGTCACTACTGTTGGGCACCGTCCCGGCCCGGGAGATGTTCATTGCGCCGCCCTCCGACGAGGCGGACGTTTAGCCGCCGTGGCGCTGCTGTGGGGCACACGCGCGGGACCTGGAGCTTCTGCCGCGTGGAGCCGTATAGACCTGAAGGCATTGTCGTTTAACACACGCATCGCAAGGCGCGGTTGGCTCTCTTGGAGCACCCCAGTGGCTTTCTGTTTCATACAGCTCGTGCTACAGACGTGCATTCTGAGGCTGTCACTGGCCTTGCCTCTCGCGTATTAGCATTTATCGCTCCCAAATTATACTGACACCTACTTCGGACATATATTCTCCGGAATGGCGCTCGCAATTTATCGCTTCTCGGCCTTTTGGCTAAGATCAAAGTGTAGTATCTGTTCTTATCAGCTTAATATCTGATACGTCCTGCATCGCAGGACCAGAATATTAAACTCATTTTTGGATCATGACGGAGTGCTAAGTGCTTGCACTACCTCTGTCACGGGTTGGCCTGGCATTGCAGTACCGCCAGGAATGGCCCACCTAAATTCAGTGAAAACATTGCTCGAAATGAGAGTTAATATTCTGCAGTGATGAGATATTAAGCTGTCTTGCTAGGAACTGTGTGTGCGTTTTATTTCCCCATCTTGCAGTCGAATGACACGCGGAACAAGACTTAAAGGGAGCAGTAGCAGCGCTTCTGGACGCCTGCCGGAGGCGTCTCGTATGGCATAGTCGTACGTACTTAAATTTTTGAGTAAGACCTTGTCTTCTCGCGAACGTCGTCGTCGCCGCCGCACGCACGCAGAATACACGTGTGGGCACATGCAGGGGCGAAGAAGCCAACCGTGGCTCTCGGTAGAAATAACAGGAATTGTTATAAATTTCTTCTGTAGTAGCTGTAAAATGTTGCAACATGTTGCATGGTCGCGACTATGCAGTATCTCTTACTGGAGTGACCGAATATTATTGTTAGTAGTAGTTTTTTTTTTTTTTGCTTAAATAATTTTCCTTTGTTCGCCTGCCTTTAACGGTAGCCTGTTTGTTGCAAACTGAAGAAGCCAGCAATTGTCGCACAGCAAAGGAGTATGCTGTGTTTGAGCTTCTTTCGCTAATATTAAATAGAAGCTTGCGGTCCCCCTCCTATTTGGGGCGCCATCTTATCTCATTAATGCTGTTAAAAGACGGAATTTCGTGTTTCCAGTCAGACGTCCATTGCGCCGCCCTCCGCCGCCGAAGCGTTCGTTTAGCCGTCCTGGCGCTGCTGTGGGGCACCCGCGCGAGACTCTTAGAGCTTCTTGCGAGTGTCCGCTGTGTGTCACTACTGTTGGGCACCGTCCCGGCCCGGGAGATGTTCATTGCGCCGCCCTCCGACGAGGCGGACGTTTAGCCGCCGTGGCGCTGCTGTGGGGCACACGCGCGGGACCTGGAGCTTCTGCCGCGTGGAGCCGTATAGACCTGAAGGCATTGTCGTTTAACACACGCATCGCAAGGCGCGGTTGGCTCTCTTGGAGCACCCCAGTGGCTTTCTGTTTCATACAGCTCGTGCTACAGACGTGCATTCTGAGGCTGTCACTGGCCTTGCCTCTCGCGTATTAGCATTTATCGCTCCCAAATTATACTGACACCTACTTCGGACATATATTCTCCGGAATGGCGCTCGCAATTTATCGCTTCTCGGCCTTTTGGCTAAGATCAAAGTGTAGTATCTGTTCTTATCAGCTTAATATCTGATACGTCCTGCATCGCAGGACCAGAATATTAAACTCATTTTTGGATCATGACGGAGTGCTAAGTGCTTGCACTACCTCTGTCACGGGTTGGCCTGGCATTGCAGTACCGCCAGGAACGGCCCACCTAAATTCAGTGAAAACATTGCTCGAAATGAGAGTTAATATTCTGCAGTGATGAGATATTAAGCTGTCTTGTTAGGAACTGTGTGTGCGTTTTATTTCCCCATCTTGCAGTCGAATGACACGCGGAACAAGACTTAAAGGGAGCAGTAGCAGCGCTTCTGGACGCCTGCCGGAGGCGTCTCGTATGGCATAGTCGTACGTACTTAAATTTTTGAGTAAGACCTTGTCTTCTCGCGAACGTCGTCGTCGCCGCCGCACGCACGCAGAATACACGTGTGGGCACATGCAGGGGCGAAGAAGCCAACCGTGGCTCTCGGTAGAAATAACAGGAATTGTTATAAATTTCTTCTGTAGTAGCTGTAAAATGTTGCAACATGTTGCATGGTCGCGACTATGCAGTATCTCTTACTAGAGTGACCGAATATTATTGTTAGTAGTAGTTTTTTTTTATTTTTTATTTTTTTTTTTTTTTTGCTTAAATAATTTTCCTATGTTCGCCTGCCTTTAACGGTAGCCTGTTTGTTGCAAACTGAAGAAGCCAGCAATTGTCGCACAGCAAAGGAGTATGCTGTGTTTGAGCTTCTTTCGCTAATATTAAATAGAAGCTTGCGGTCCCCCTCCTATTTGGGGCGCCATCCTATCTCATTAATGCTGTTAAAAGACGGAATTTCGTGTTTCCAGTCAGACGTCCATTGCGCCGCCCTCCGCCGCCGAAGCGTTCGTTTAGCCGTCCTGGCGCTGCTGTGGGGCACCCGCGCGAGACTCTTAGAGCTTCTTGCGAGTGTCCGCTGTGTGTCACTACTGTTGGGCACCGTCCCGGCCCGGGAGATGTTCATTGCGCCGCCCTCCGACGAGGCGGACGTTTAGCCGCCGTGGCGCTGCTGTGGGGCACACGCGCGGGACCTGGAGCTTCTGCCGCGTGGAGCCGTATAGACCTGAAGGCATTGTCGTTTAACACACGCATCGCAAGGCGCGGTTGGCTCTCTTGGAGCACCCCAGTGGCTTTCTGTTTCATACAGCTCGTGCTACAGACGTGCATTCTGAGGCTGTCACTGGCCTTGCCTCTCGCGTATTAGCATTTATCGCTCCCAAATTATACTGACACCTACTTCGGACATATATTCTCCGGAATGGCGCTCGCAATTTATCGCTTCTCGGCCTTTTGGCTAAGATCAAAGTGTAGTATCTGTTCTTATCAGCTTAATATCTGATACGTCCTGCATCGCAGGACCAGAATATTAAACTCATTTTTGGATCATGACGGAGTGCTAAGTGCTTGCACTACCTCTGTCACGGGTTGGCCTGGCATTGCAGTACCGCCAGGAATGGCCCACCTAAATTCAGTGAAAACATTGCTCGAAATGAGAGTTAATATTCTGCAGTGATGAGATATTAAGCTGTCTTGCTAGGAACTGTGTGTGCGTTTTATTTCCCCATCTTGCAGTCGAATGACACGCGGAACAAGACTTAAAGGGAGCAGTAGCAGCGCTTCTGGACGCCTGCCGGAGGCGTCTCGTATGGCATAGTCGTACGTACTTAAATTTTTGAGTAAGACCTTGTCTTCTCGCGAACGTCGTCGTCGCCGCCGCACGCACGCAGAATACACGTGTGGGCACATGCAGGGGCGAAGAAGCCAACCGTGGCTCTCGGTAGAAATAACAGGAATTGTTATAAATTTCTTCTGTAGTAGCTGTAAAATGTTGCAACATGTTGCATGGTCGCGACTATGCAGTATCTCTTACTAGAGTGACCGAATATTATTGTTAGTAGTAGTTTTTTTTTATTTTTTATTTTTTTTTTTTTTTTGCTTAAATAATTTTCCTATGTTCGCCTGCCTTTAACGGTAGCCTGTTTGTTGCAAACTGAAGAAGCCAGCAATTGTCGCACAGCAAAGGAGTATGCTGTGTTTGAGCTTCTTTCGCTAATATTAAATAGAAGCTTGCGGTCCCCCTCCTATTTGGGGCGCCATCCTATCTCATTAATGCTGTTAAAAGACGGAATTTCGTGTTTCCAGTCAGACGTCCATTGCGCCGCCCTCCGCCGCCGAAGCGTTCGTTTAGCCGTCCTGGCGCTGCTGTGGGGCACCCGCGCGAGACTCTTAGAGCTTCTTGCGAGTGTCCGCTGTGTGTCACTACTGTTGGGCACCGTCCCGGCCCGGGAGATGTTCATTGCGCCGCCCTCCGACGAGGCGGACGTTTAGCCGCCGTGGCGCTGCTGTGGGGCACACGCGCGGGACCTGGAGCTTCTGCCGCGTGGAGCCGTATAGACCTGAAGGCATTGTCGTTTAACACACGCATCGCAAGGCGCGGTTGGCTCTCTTGGAGCACCCCAGTGGCTTTCTGTTTCATACAGCTCGTGCTACAGACGTGCATTCTGAGGCTGTCACTGGCCTTGCCTCTCGCGTATTAGCATTTATCGCTCCCAAATTATACTGACACCTACTTCGGACATATATTCTCCGGAATGGCGCTCGCAATTTATCGCTTCTCGGCCTTTTGGCTAAGATCAAAGTGTAGTATCTGTTCTTATCAGCTTAATATCTGATACGTCCTGCATCGCAGGACCAGAATATTAAACTCATTTTTGGATCATGACGGAGTGCTAAGTGCTTGCACTACCTCTGTCACGGGTTGGCCTGGCATTGCAGTACCGCCAGGAATGGCCCACCTAAATTCAGTGAAAACATTGCTCGAAATGAGAGTTAATATTCTGCAGTGATGAGATATTAAGCTGTCTTGCTAGGAACTGTGTGTGCGTTTTATTTCCCCATCTTGCAGTCGAATGACACGCGGAACAAGACTTAAAGGGAGCAGTAGCAGCGCTTCTGGACGCCTGCCGGAGGCGTCTCGTATGGCATAGTCGTACGTACTTAAATTTTTGAGTAAGACCTTGTCTTCTCGCGAACGTCGTCGTCGCCGCCGCACGCACGCAGAATACACGTGTGGGCACATGCAGGGGCGAAGAAGCCAACCGTGGCTCTCGGTAGAAATAACAGGAATTGTTATAAATTTCTTCTGTAGTAGCTGTAAAATGTTGCAACATGTTGCATGGTCGCGACTATGCAGTATCTCTTACTGGAGTGACCGAATATTATTGTTAGTAGTAGTTTTTTTTTTTTTTGCTTAAATAATTTTCCTTTGTTCGCCTGCCTTTAACGGTAGCCTGTTTGTTGCAAACTGAAGAAGCCAGCAATTGTCGCACAGCAAAGGAGTATGCTGTGTTTGAGCTTCTTTCGCTAATATTAAATAGAAGCTTGCGGTCCCCCTCCTATTTGGGGCGCCATCTTATCTCATTAATGCTGTTAAAAGACGGAATTTCGTGTTTCCAGTCAGACGTCCATTGCGCCGCCCTCCGCCGCCGAAGCGTTCGTTTAGCCGTCCTGGCGCTGCTGTGGGGCACCCGCGCGAGACTCTTAGAGCTTCTTGCGAGTGTCCGCTGTGTGTCACTACTGTTGGGCACCGTCCCGGCCCGGGAGATGTTCATTGCGCCGCCCTCCGACGAGGCGGACGTTTAGCCGCCGTGGCGCTGCTGTGGGGCACACGCGCGGGACCTGGAGCTTCTGCCGCGTGGAGCCGTATAGACCTGAAGGCATTGTCGTTTAACACACGCATCGCAAGGCGCGGTTGGCTCTCTTGGAGCACCCCAGTGGCTTTCTGTTTCATACAGCTCGTGCTACAGACGTGCATTCTGAGGCTGTCACTGGCCTTGCCTCTCGCGTATTAGCATTTATCGCTCCCAAATTATACTGACACCTACTTCGGACATATATTCTCCGGAATGGCGCTCGCAATTTATCGCTTCTCGGCCTTTTGGCTAAGATCAAAGTGTAGTATCTGTTCTTATCAGCTTAATATCTGATACGTCCTGCATCGCAGGACCAGAATATTAAACTCATTTTTGGATCATGACGGAGTGCTAAGTGCTTGCACTACCTCTGTCACGGGTTGGCCTGGCATTGCAGTACCGCCAGGAACGGCCCACCTAAATTCAGTGAAAACATTGCTCGAAATGAGAGTTAATATTCTGCAGTGATGAGATATTAAGCTGTCTTGTTAGGAACTGTGTGTGCGTTTTATTTCCCCATCTTGCAGTCGAATGACACGCGGAACAAGACTTAAAGGGAGCAGTAGCAGCGCTTCTGGACGCCTGCCGGAGGCGTCTCGTATGGCATAGTCGTACGTACTTAAATTTTTGAGTAAGACCTTGTCTTCTCGCGAACGTCGTCGTCGCCGCCGCACGCACGCAGAATACACGTGTGGGCACATGCAGGGGCGAAGAAGCCAACCGTGGCTCTCGGTAGAAATAACAGGAATTGTTATAAATTTCTTCTGTAGTAGCTGTAAAATGTTGCAACATGTTGCATGGTCGCGACTATGCAGTATCTCTTACTAGAGTGACCGAATATTATTGTTAGTAGTAGTTTTTTTTTATTTTTTATTTTTTTTTTTTTTTGCTTAAATAATTTTCCTATGTTCGCCTGCCTTTAACGGTAGCCTGTTTGTTGCAAACTGAAGAAGCCAGCAATTGTCGCACAGCAAAGGAGTATGCTGTGTTTGAGCTTCTTTCGCTAATATTAAATAGAAGCTTGCGGTCCCCCTCCTATTTGGGGCGCCATCCTATCTCATTAATGCTGTTAAAAGACGGAATTTCGTGTTTCCAGTCAGACGTCCATTGCGCCGCCCTCCGCCGCCGAAGCGTTCGTTTAGCCGTCCTGGCGCTGCTGTGGGGCACCCGCGCGAGACTCTTAGAGCTTCTTGCGAGTGTCCGCTGTGTGTCACTACTGTTGGGCACCGTCCCGGCCCGGGAGATGTTCATTGCGCCGCCCTCCGACGAGGCGGACGTTTAGCCGCCGTGGCGCTGCTGTGGGGCACACGCGCGGGACCTGGAGCTTCTGCCGCGTGGAGCCGTATAGACCTGAAGGCATTGTCGTTTAACACACGCATCGCAAGGCGCGGTTGGCTCTCTTGGAGCACCCCAGTGGCTTTCTGTTTCATACAGCTCGTGCTACAGACGTGCATTCTGAGGCTGTCACTGGCCTTGCCTCTCGCGTATTAGCATTTATCGCTCCCAAATTATACTGACACCTACTTCGGACATATATTCTCCGGAATGGCGCTCGCAATTTATCGCTTCTCGGCCTTTTGGCTAAGATCAAAGTGTAGTATCTGTTCTTATCAGCTTAATATCTGATACGTCCTGCATCGCAGGACCAGAATATTAAACTCATTTTTGGATCATGACGGAGTGCTAAGTGCTTGCACTACCTCTGTCACGGGTTGGCCTGGCATTGCAGTACCGCCAGGAATGGCCCACCTAAATTCAGTGAAAACATTGCTCGAAATGAGAGTTAATATTCTGCAGTGATGAGATATTAAGCTGTCTTGCTAGGAACTGTGTGTGCGTTTTATTTCCCCATCTTGCAGTCGAATGACACGCGGAACAAGACTTAAAGGGAGCAGTAGCAGCGCTTCTGGACGCCTGCCGGAGGCGTCTCGTATGGCATAGTCGTACGTACTTAAATTTTTGAGTAAGACCTTGTCTTCTCGCGAACGTCGTCGTCGCCGCCGCACGCACGCAGAATACACGTGTGGGCACATGCAGGGGCGAAGAAGCCAACCGTGGCTCTCGGTAGAAATAACAGGAATTGTTATAAATTTCTTCTGTAGTAGCTGTAAAATGTTGCAACATGTTGCATGGTCGCGACTATGCAGTATCTCTTACTAGAGTGACCGAATATTATTGTTAGTAGTAGTTTTTTTTTTTTTTGCTTAAATAATTTTCCTTTGTTCGCCTGCCTTTAACGGTAGCCTGTTTGTTGCAAACTGAAGAAGCCAGCAATTGTCGCACAGCAAAGGAGTATGCTGTGTTTGAGCTTCTTTCGCTAATATTAAATAGAAGCTTGCGGTCCCCCTCCTATTTGGGGCGCCATCTTATCTCATTAATGCTGTTAAAAGACGGAATTTCGTGTTTCCAGTCAGACGTCCATTGCGCCGCCCTCCGCCGCCGAAGCGTTCGTTTAGCCGTCCTGGCGCTGCTGTGGGGCACCCGCGCGAGACTCTTAGAGCTTCTTGCGAGTGTCCGCTGTGTGTCACTACTGTTGGGCACCGTCCCGGCCCGGGAGATGTTCATTGCGCCGCCCTCCGACGAGGCGGACGTTTAGCCGCCGTGGCGCTGCTGTGGGGCACACGCGCGGGACCTGGAGCTTCTGCCGCGTGGAGCCGTATAGACCTGAAGGCATTGTCGTTTAACACACGCATCGCAAGGCGCGGTTGGCTCTCTTGGAGCACCCCAGTGGCTTTCTGTTTCATACAGCTCGTGCTACAGACGTGCATTCTGAGGCTGTCACTGGCCTTGCCTCTCGCGTATTAGCATTTATCGCTCCCAAATTATACTGACACCTACTTCGGACATATATTCTCCGGAATGGCGCTCGCAATTTATCGCTTCTCGGCCTTTTGGCTAAGATCAAAGTGTAGTATCTGTTCTTATCAGCTTAATATCTGATACGTCCTGCATCGCAGGACCAGAATATTAAACTCATTTTTGGATCATGACGGAGTGCTAAGTGCTTGCACTACCTCTGTCACGGGTTGGCCTGGCATTGCAGTACCGCCAGGAACGGCCCACCTAAATTCAGTGAAAACATTGCTCGAAATGAGAGTTAATATTCTGCAGTGATGAGATATTAAGCTGTCTTGTTAGGAACTGTGTGTGCGTTTTATTTCCCCATCTTGCAGTCGAATGACACGCGGAACAAGACTTAAAGGGAGCAGTAGCAGCGCTTCTGGACGCCTGCCGGAGGCGTCTCGTATGGCATAGTCGTACGTACTTAAATTTTTGAGTAAGACCTTGTCTTCTCGCGAACGTCGTCGTCGCCGCCGCACGCACGCAGAATACACGTGTGGGCACATGCAGGGGCGAAGAAGCCAACCGTGGCTCTCGGTAGAAATAACAGGAATTGTTATAAATTTCTTCTGTAGTAGCTGTAAAATGTTGCAACATGTTGCATGGTCGCGACTATGCAGTATCTCTTACTAGAGTGACCGAATATTATTGTTAGTAGTAGTTTTTTTTTTTTTGCTTAAATAATTTTCCTTTGTTCGCCTGCCTTTAACGGTAGCCTGTTTGTTGCAAACTGAAGAAGCCAGCAATTGTCGCACAGCAAAGGAGTATGCTGTGTTTGAGCTTCTTTCGCTAATATTAAATAGAAGCTTGCGGTCCCCCTCCTATTTGGGGCGCCATCTTATCTCATTAATGCTGTTAAAAGACGGAATTTCGTGTTTCCAGTCAGACGTCCATTGCGCCGCCCTCCGCCGCCGAAGCGTTCGTTTAGCCGTCCTGGCGCTGCTGTGGGGCACCCGCGCGAGACTCTTAGAGCTTCTTGCGAGTGTCCGCTGTGTGTCACTACTGTTGGGCACCGTCCCGGCCCGGGAGATGTTCATTGCGCCGCCCTCCGACGAGGCGGACGTTTAGCCGCCGTGGCGCTGCTGTGGGGCACACGCGCGGGACCTGGAGCTTCTGCCGCGTGGAGCCGTATAGACCTGAAGGCATTGTCGTTTAACACACGCATCGCAAGGCGCGGTTGGCTCTCTTGGAGCACCCCAGTGGCTTTCTGTTTCATACAGCTCGTGCTACAGACGTGCATTCTGAGGCTGTCACTGGCCTTGCCTCTCGCGTATTAGCATTTATCGCTCCCAAATTATACTGACACCTACTTCGGACATATATTCTCCGGAATGGCGCTCGCAATTTATCGCTTCTCGGCCTTTTGGCTAAGATCAAAGTGTAGTATCTGTTCTTATCAGCTTAATATCTGATACGTCCTGCATCGCAGGACCAGAATATTAAACTCATTTTTGGATCATGACGGAGTGCTAAGTGCTTGCACTACCTCTGTCACGGGTTGGCCTGGCATTGCAGTACCGCCAGGAATGGCCCACCTAAATTCAGTGAAAACATTGCTCGAAATGAGAGTTAATATTCTGCAGTGATGAGATATTAAGCTGTCTTGCTAGGAACTGTGTGTGCGTTTTATTTCCCCATCTTGCAGTCGAATGACACGCGGAACAAGACTTAAAGGGAGCAGTAGCAGCGCTTCTGGACGCCTGCCGGAGGCGTCTCGTATGGCATAGTCGTACGTACTTAAATTTTTGAGTAAGACCTTGTCTTCTCGCGAACGTCGTCGTCGCCGCCGCACGCACGCAGAATACACGTGTGGGCACATGCAGGGGCGAAGAAGCCAACCGTGGCTCTCGGTAGAAATAACAGGAATTGTTATAAATTTCTTCTGTAGTAGCTGTAAAATGTTGCAACATGTTGCATGGTCGCGACTATGCAGTATCTCTTACTAGAGTGACCGAATATTATTGTTAGTAGTAGTTTTTTTTTTTTTGCTTAAATAATTTTCCTTTGTTCGCCTGCCTTTAACGGTAGCCTGTTTGTTGCAAACTGAAGAAGCCAGCAATTGTCGCACAGCAAAGGAGTATGCTGTGTTTGAGCTTCTTTCGCTAATATTAAATAGAAGCTTGCGGTCCCCCTCCTATTTGGGGCGCCATCTTATCTCATTAATGCTGTTAAAAGACGGAATTTCGTGTTTCCAGTCAGACGTCCATTGCGCCGCCCTCCGCCGCCGAAGCGTTCGTTTAGCCGTCCTGGCGCTGCTGTGGGGCACCCGCGCGAGACTCTTAGAGCTTCTTGCGAGTGTCCGCTGTGTGTCACTACTGTTGGGCACCGTCCCGGCCCGGGAGATGTTCATTGCGCCGCCCTCCGACGAGGCGGACGTTTAGCCGCCGTGGCGCTGCTGTGGGGCACACGCGCGGGACCTGGAGCTTCTGCCGCGTGGAGCCGTATAGACCTGAAGGCATTGTCGTTTAACACACGCATCGCAAGGCGCGGTTGGCTCTCTTGGAGCACCCCAGTGGCTTTCTGTTTCATACAGCTCGTGCTACAGACGTGCATTCTGAGGCTGTCACTGGCCTTGCCTCTCGCGTATTAGCATTTATCGCTCCCAAATTATACTGACACCTACTTCGGACATATATTCTCCGGAATGGCGCTCGCAATTTATCGCTTCTCGGCCTTTTGGCTAAGATCAAAGTGTAGTATCTGTTCTTATCAGCTTAATATCTGATACGTCCTGCATCGCAGGACCAGAATATTAAACTCATTTTTGGATCATGACGGAGTGCTAAGTGCTTGCACTACCTCTGTCACGGGTTGGCCTGGCATTGCAGTACCGCCAGGAACGGCCCACCTAAATTCAGTGAAAACATTGCTCGAAATGAGAGTTAATATTCTGCAGTGATGAGATATTAAGCTGTCTTGTTAGGAACTGTGTGTGCGTTTTATTTCCCCATCTTGCAGTCGAATGACACGCGGAACAAGACTTAAAGGGAGCAGTAGCAGCGCTTCTGGACGCCTGCCGGAGGCGTCTCGTATGGCATAGTCGTACGTACTTAAATTTTTGAGTAAGACCTTGTCTTCTCGCGAACGTCGTCGTCGCCGCCGCACGCACGCAGAATACACGTGTGGGCACATGCAGGGGCGAAGAAGCCAACCGTGGCTCTCGGTAGAAATAACAGGAATTGTTATAAATTTCTTCTGTAGTAGCTGTAAAATGTTGCAACATGTTGCATGGTCGCGACTATGCAGTATCTCTTACTAGAGTGACCGAATATTATTGTTAGTAGTAGTTTTTTTTTTTTTTGCTTAAATAATTTTCCTTTGTTCGCCTGCCTTTAACGGTAGCCTGTTTGTTGCAAACTGAAGAAGCCAGCAATTGTCGCACAGCAAAGGAGTATGCTGTGTTTGAGCTTCTTTCGCTAATATTAAATAGAAGCTTGCGGTCCCCCTCCTATTTGGGGCGCCATCTTATCTCATTAATGCTGTTAAAAGACGGAATTTCGTGTTTCCAGTCAGACGTCCATTGCGCCGCCCTCCGCCGCCGAAGCGTTCGTTTAGCCGTCCTGGCGCTGCTGTGGGGCACCCGCGCGAGACTCTTAGAGCTTCTTGCGAGTGTCCGCTGTGTGTCACTACTGTTGGGCACCGTCCCGGCCCGGGAGATGTTCATTGCGCCGCCCTCCGACGAGGCGGACGTTTAGCCGCCGTGGCGCTGCTGTGGGGCACACGCGCGGGACCTGGAGCTTCTGCCGCGTGGAGCCGTATAGACCTGAAGGCATTGTCGTTTAACACACGCATCGCAAGGCGCGGTTGGCTCTCTTGGAGCACCCCAGTGGCTTTCTGTTTCATACAGCTCGTGCTACAGACGTGCATTCTGAGGCTGTCACTGGCCTTGCCTCTCGCGTATTAGCATTTATCGCTCCCAAATTATACTGACACCTACTTCGGACATATATTCTCCGGAATGGCGCTCGCAATTTATCGCTTCTCGGCCTTTTGGCTAAGATCAAAGTGTAGTATCTGTTCTTATCAGCTTAATATCTGATACGTCCTGCATCGCAGGACCAGAATATTAAACTCATTTTTGGATCATGACGGAGTGCTAAGTGCTTGCACTACCTCTGTCACGGGTTGGCCTGGCATTGCAGTACCGCCAGGAACGGCCCACCTAAATTCAGTGAAAACATTGCTCGAAATGAGAGTTAATATTCTGCAGTGATGAGATATTAAGCTGTCTTGTTAGGAACTGTGTGTGCGTTTTATTTCCCCATCTTGCAGTCGAATGACACGCGGAACAAGACTTAAAGGGAGCAGTAGCAGCGCTTCTGGACGCCTGCCGGAGGCGTCTCGTATGGCATAGTCGTACGTACTTAAATTTTTGAGTAAGACCTTGTCTTCTCGCGAACGTCGTCGTCGCCGCCGCACGCACGCAGAATACACGTGTGGGCACATGCAGGGGCGAAGAAGCCAACCGTGGCTCTCGGTAGAAATAACAGGAATTGTTATAAATTTCTTCTGTAGTAGCTGTAAAATGTTGCAACATGTTGCATGGTCGCGACTATGCAGTATCTCTTACTAGAGTGACCGAATATTATTGTTAGTAGTAGTTTTTTTTTATTTTTTATTTTTTTTTTTTTTTGCTTAAATAATTTTCCTATGTTCGCCTGCCTTTAACGGTAGCCTGTTTGTTGCAAACTGAAGAAGCCAGCAATTGTCGCACAGCAAAGGAGTATGCTGTGTTTGAGCTTCTTTCGCTAATATTAAATAGAAGCTTGCGGTCCCCCTCCTATTTGGGGCGCCATCCTATCTCATTAATGCTGTTAAAAGACGGAATTTCGTGTTTCCAGTCAGACGTCCATTGCGCCGCCCTCCGCCGCCGAAGCGTTCGTTTAGCCGTCCTGGCGCTGCTGTGGGGCACCCGCGCGAGACTCTTAGAGCTTCTTGCGAGTGTCCGCTGTGTGTCACTACTGTTGGGCACCGTCCCGGCCCGGGAGATGTTCATTGCGCCGCCCTCCGACGAGGCGGACGTTTAGCCGCCGTGGCGCTGCTGTGGGGCACACGCGCGGGACCTGGAGCTTCTGCCGCGTGGAGCCGTATAGACCTGAAGGCATTGTCGTTTAACACACGCATCGCAAGGCGCGGTTGGCTCTCTTGGAGCACCCCAGTGGCTTTCTGTTTCATACAGCTCGTGCTACAGACGTGCATTCTGAGGCTGTCACTGGCCTTGCCTCTCGCGTATTAGCATTTATCGCTCCCAAATTATACTGACACCTACTTCGGACATATATTCTCCGGAATGGCGCTCGCAATTTATCGCTTCTCGGCCTTTTGGCTAAGATCAAAGTGTAGTATCTGTTCTTATCAGCTTAATATCTGATACGTCCTGCATCGCAGGACCAGAATATTAAACTCATTTTTGGATCATGACGGAGTGCTAAGTGCTTGCACTACCTCTGTCACGGGTTGGCCTGGCATTGCAGTACCGCCAGGAATGGCCCACCTAAATTCAGTGAAAACATTGCTCGAAATGAGAGTTAATATTCTGCAGTGATGAGATATTAAGCTGTCTTGCTAGGAACTGTGTGTGCGTTTTATTTCCCCATCTTGCAGTCGAATGACACGCGGAACAAGACTTAAAGGGAGCAGTAGCAGCGCTTCTGGACGCCTGCCGGAGGCGTCTCGTATGGCATAGTCGTACGTACTTAAATTTTTGAGTAAGACCTTGTCTTCTCGCGAACGTCGTCGTCGCCGCCGCACGCACGCAGAATACACGTGTGGGCACATGCAGGGGCGAAGAAGCCAACCGTGGCTCTCGGTAGAAATAACAGGAATTGTTATAAATTTCTTCTGTAGTAGCTGTAAAATGTTGCAACATGTTGCATGGTCGCGACTATGCAGTATCTCTTACTAGAGTGACCGAATATTATTGTTAGTAGTAGTTTTTTTTTTTTTTGCTTAAATAATTTTCCTTTGTTCGCCTGCCTTTAACGGTAGCCTGTTTGTTGCAAACTGAAGAAGCCAGCAATTGTCGCACAGCAAAGGAGTATGCTGTGTTTGAGCTTCTTTCGCTAATATTAAATAGAAGCTTGCGGTCCCCCTCCTATTTGGGGCGCCATCTTATCTCATTAATGCTGTTAAAAGACGGAATTTCGTGTTTCCAGTCAGACGTCCATTGCGCCGCCCTCCGCCGCCGAAGCGTTCGTTTAGCCGTCCTGGCGCTGCTGTGGGGCACCCGCGCGAGACTCTTAGAGCTTCTTGCGAGTGTCCGCTGTGTGTCACTACTGTTGGGCACCGTCCCGGCCCGGGAGATGTTCATTGCGCCGCCCTCCGACGAGGCGGACGTTTAGCCGCCGTGGCGCTGCTGTGGGGCACACGCGCGGGACCTGGAGCTTCTGCCGCGTGGAGCCGTATAGACCTGAAGGCATTGTCGTTTAACACACGCATCGCAAGGCGCGGTTGGCTCTCTTGGAGCACCCCAGTGGCTTTCTGTTTCATACAGCTCGTGCTACAGACGTGCATTCTGAGGCTGTCACTGGCCTTGCCTCTCGCGTATTAGCATTTATCGCTCCCAAATTATACTGACACCTACTTCGGACATATATTCTCCGGAATGGCGCTCGCAATTTATCGCTTCTCGGCCTTTTGGCTAAGATCAAAGTGTAGTATCTGTTCTTATCAGCTTAATATCTGATACGTCCTGCATCGCAGGACCAGAATATTAAACTCATTTTTGGATCATGACGGAGTGCTAAGTGCTTGCACTACCTCTGTCACGGGTTGGCCTGGCATTGCAGTACCGCCAGGAACGGCCCACCTAAATTCAGTGAAAACATTGCTCGAAATGAGAGTTAATATTCTGCAGTGATGAGATATTAAGCTGTCTTGTTAGGAACTGTGTGTGCGTTTTATTTCCCCATCTTGCAGTCGAATGACACGCGGAACAAGACTTAAAGGGAGCAGTAGCAGCGCTTCTGGACGCCTGCCGGAGGCGTCTCGTATGGCATAGTCGTACGTACTTAAATTTTTGAGTAAGACCTTGTCTTCTCGCGAACGTCGTCGTCGCCGCCGCACGCACGCAGAATACACGTGTGGGCACATGCAGGGGCGAAGAAGCCAACCGTGGCTCTCGGTAGAAATAACAGGAATTGTTATAAATTTCTTCTGTAGTAGCTGTAAAATGTTGCAACATGTTGCATGGTCGCGACTATGCAGTATCTCTTACTAGAGTGACCGAATATTATTGTTAGTAGTAGTTTTTTTTTTTTTTGCTTAAATAATTTTCCTTTGTTCGCCTGCCTTTAACGGTAGCCTGTTTGTTGCAAACTGAAGAAGCCAGCAATTGTCGCACAGCAAAGGAGTATGCTGTGTTTGAGCTTCTTTCGCTAATATTAAATAGAAGCTTGCGGTCCCCCTCCTATTTGGGGCGCCATCTTATCTCATTAATGCTGTTAAAAGACGGAATTTCGTGTTTCCAGTCAGACGTCCATTGCGCCGCCCTCCGCCGCCGAAGCGTTCGTTTAGCCGTCCTGGCGCTGCTGTGGGGCACCCGCGCGAGACTCTTAGAGCTTCTTGCGAGTGTCCGCTGTGTGTCACTACTGTTGGGCACCGTCCCGGCCCGGGAGATGTTCATTGCGCCGCCCTCCGACGAGGCGGACGTTTAGCCGCCGTGGCGCTGCTGTGGGGCACACGCGCGGGACCTGGAGCTTCTGCCGCGTGGAGCCGTATAGACCTGAAGGCATTGTCGTTTAACACACGCATCGCAAGGCGCGGTTGGCTCTCTTGGAGCACCCCAGTGGCTTTCTGTTTCATACAGCTCGTGCTACAGACGTGCATTCTGAGGCTGTCACTGGCCTTGCCTCTCGCGTATTAGCATTTATCGCTCCCAAATTATACTGACACCTACTTCGGACATATATTCTCCGGAATGGCGCTCGCAATTTATCGCTTCTCGGCCTTTTGGCTAAGATCAAAGTGTAGTATCTGTTCTTATCAGCTTAATATCTGATACGTCCTGCATCGCAGGACCAGAATATTAAACTCATTTTTGGATCATGACGGAGTGCTAAGTGCTTGCACTACCTCTGTCACGGGTTGGCCTGGCATTGCAGTACCGCCAGGAACGGCCCACCTAAATTCAGTGAAAACATTGCTCGAAATGAGAGTTAATATTCTGCAGTGATGAGATATTAAGCTGTCTTGTTAGGAACTGTGTGTGCGTTTTATTTCCCCATCTTGCAGTCGAATGACACGCGGAACAAGACTTAAAGGGAGCAGTAGCAGCGCTTCTGGACGCCTGCCGGAGGCGTCTCGTATGGCATAGTCGTACGTACTTAAATTTTTGAGTAAGACCTTGTCTTCTCGCGAACGTCGTCGTCGCCGCCGCACGCACGCAGAATACACGTGTGGGCACATGCAGGGGCGAAGAAGCCAACCGTGGCTCTCGGTAGAAATAACAGGAATTGTTATAAATTTCTTCTGTAGTAGCTGTAAAATGTTGCAACATGTTGCATGGTCGCGACTATGCAGTATCTCTTACTAGAGTGACCGAATATTATTGTTAGTAGTAGTTTTTTTTTTTTTTGCTTAAATAATTTTCCTTTGTTCGCCTGCCTTTAACGGTAGCCTGTTTGTTGCAAACTGAAGAAGCCAGCAATTGTCGCACAGCAAAGGAGTATGCTGTGTTTGAGCTTCTTTCGCTAATATTAAATAGAAGCTTGCGGTCCCCCTCCTATTTGGGGCGCCATCTTATCTCATTAATGCTGTTAAAAGACGGAATTTCGTGTTTCCAGTCAGACGTCCATTGCGCCGCCCTCCGCCGCCGAAGCGTTCGTTTAGCCGTCCTGGCGCTGCTGTGGGGCACCCGCGCGAGACTCTTAGAGCTTCTTGCGAGTGTCCGCTGTGTGTCACTACTGTTGGGCACCGTCCCGGCCCGGGAGATGTTCATTGCGCCGCCCTCCGACGAGGCGGACGTTTAGCCGCCGTGGCGCTGCTGTGGGGCACACGCGCGGGACCTGGAGCTTCTGCCGCGTGGAGCCGTATAGACCTGAAGGCATTGTCGTTTAACACACGCATCGCAAGGCGCGGTTGGCTCTCTTGGAGCACCCCAGTGGCTTTCTGTTTCATACAGCTCGTGCTACAGACGTGCATTCTGAGGCTGTCACTGGCCTTGCCTCTCGCGTATTAGCATTTATCGCTCCCAAATTATACTGACACCTACTTCGGACATATATTCTCCGGAATGGCGCTCGCAATTTATCGCTTCTCGGCCTTTTGGCTAAGATCAAAGTGTAGTATCTGTTCTTATCAGCTTAATTGCTTGGTGGAACTATGCTTTGGTTGCAGGGAACGTGAAAATTTGACGATTATTTACGAAAGTAAAAATCGGCATTTTTCGCTCGCGATGTAAATTCTTTTTTGTTACAGATGTCGCAGGACGTCCTGGAGCTCGTGATTGTGCTGCCGGCCGACACTTTTAAGTGCCCGGTATGCTATGTCACTAAGGCGACCGGCCGACCGACGTTTGGGGCGTACCGAGACCATGCCGGTCTCTTGAGGCACTACAGGAGAGTGCATGCCTTCGACGGTACTGCCGTCTTCGAGTGCGGCTTCTGCAGCCGCCGAGAGGAGACGGCGAAGCTGCTCCGCACTCATCAGCGGAGCTGCATTGGGTTGGTGGTATCGCCCCTTCCCTCGCAGTCGCCGGGAAACCGGCTGGCAGCAGGGTCGGGAACTTTGCGGCTTTCGCCCTCAGCGAAGCCACGCACTCCGGTGCACCCTCCGGGACTCGATGCCCGGCCTGGCACCCTGCCTGATGCGGGGAGGTCGGCCGGAATCGGGTCACAGGAGATGGTCCGGGAAAACTCCCCGGCGCCTTTAGGGCCTGCCGTCGGTTTCGAAACTCGCGGTATGGACAGCGGCTATGCCGCGTGTGGCGCTCGGGCGAGGAAGTACCACAGACCTCCCTCCTTAGTGTTAGATGTGGGGCCCGATGCCACGCATGGATCTCCGCCGCAGGCGGGGAGACCGGCTGGCGGGAGTGCACAGGCGGGGGCCCGGGAAAAGCCTCCGGCACCTTTAGGGTCGGGTGCGGTCTCGATGTCCGGCGGCGGTGGCAGGTCACCGCCTACGGTCGCCGAGCACAGCACGCCGGACAGCAGCCTAGCTGCGTGTGGTGCTGGGGTGAATTACCACAGGCCTTCTGCCTTAGAGGGAGCGAATGCTACGGGTCCGAGGACCTATGCAGACGTAACCCGCCGTAATAGTATGGGGCGCGAAGAGGCGTCGACGGGCCCGCCTTGTGCGGACACGCCGACCCCTTCGCGTATACCCCGACCGGTACGACCCGCGACTGCGGACTCGTACCCGCGTGTGTCGGGCGCGCTCCGGTCGGCCGCGGGTGGCAGTAAAACGCCACGCGCGGTCGCCGAATGCGCCGCCCAGACGGCACGTGAGGTGCGAGTGCCGAGCAGCCGCGCGGCCGTCGTAACGGCGCCGTGCCCGACGCCGCGCGCCGGTGCGGGTGGGGGCAGCTCGCTGCCCCCGCCGGCATCGGCGCGTGGGCGGGGCAGTGGGGTGGGGGACGGTGCGCTCGGGCAACCGAGCGCACCGAACCCGGCCCCACAGGGCGCCGCACGATGGCCGCGCAGGCCGACGGACACGTCGGCTGCTGCTGGCATGCCGCCCGCCGTGCGTGGTGCGGGGCCCGGCTTGCGACCGCTAACACGCGGCCCGACCGCCCCCCCCCCCGAGGGGGGGACGGCTGGGCGCGGTGGCGGCCGTGGGCGGGGCTCCGCCGCCATGTGCGGCGGGCCGGCAGCCGCCGCTCGCCCGCTACCGACCGCGCGCCGCCCGGCGGCCGACCCGGGAGTCATGCGCCGCAGCCGCGCCTCGTCGCCGACAGGTGGCAGCGCGATGCGGCGTAGCGGCGCCCGGCCGGCCGACACGGCTCAGTCGTGCGGTAGCGCGCCCGCACGCCAGACGGCGAGCGGCTCGCTGCCGACGCGGAGCGAGGACGGACGCGGCTGGACAGTGGTAGTGTGATCGCGCACATTCGGCCGGCGTAACAACCCGCTGCTGGCGGAAAATGCGTCGAGACGCGTAAGTGACTCCGCACAACCGCCGCGCGGGCATGTAACCGATAATAGAAAGAACTCTGTTACAGATAGGAGAGCACCGGAATCCACGCCAAGACGACGACACCGACAGCAGGCGAGGCCTGTGAGAGGAAGGCAAATTCTGCCACTTAGCAATGAGCGTAATGCGCATGCGGACCCGCGTTCTAAACGAGCGGAGACAGTGGGGGAAGTGAACAGGATGGTTGCTAACGCCTCTGGCGCGTGCACCCCTGTAAACAACCCACACGAAACTTCGCCTCGCGAAACGAACGATCGGGAAGCAATGTCGCGAACGCACAATGTTAATGACAGAACTAACCACACCCCCTCACAGCAGCCCAACGACCCTGCACAAGACGAGGGGGACGCAAACACGACGACGAGAGGTGCGGACGGCCCGACCAGCAGCGGCCGCGACAAACGACGCCGTCGGCGCCGCAGGCGCAACAACCGACGTTCCCAACCCACACCTCCGAACCAGAGCGCCCCTCACACCCTTACCGTGACTCCCACCACATCTCCTGCACCGCTCCCACCAGGCGCACCGCAGGCCGCTCCGCCCCCCCCCCCCGCTCACCGACGGCCCTCAGCCGTCTGACAGGCAAAAACGGTGGTTGACGGCCCTAGCAGACGCCCGTGAACAGCCGTGGGCTAAATTCACTGAGCTAGTGGAGGCGTTCGTCAATGACGTTGCAGCCTCCAAGCCTAAGCCACAAGTTCAGGCAAGGCGAGAGCGTGCAGAAACTCAACCGGCTGACGCGCGGCGCGCACAGGGCCTCGCCGCCGTCGACGCCAATACCCGCCCATTGCCCCCGCCCGCGGCCGGCGACGAGGCAGGGGGGGCCGTAACCAACAGCGCGCGGCCGCGGCCGAACGCCGATACGATGCGGCCGCAGCCTCTGAGATACAGAGACTGTACCGCGCCGATCGGCGTAAGGCAATGCAGCGTGTACTGGGGGGTGCGTCCCCATACTGCCAGATCGACGGCAACGTGCTCGCGGAGCACTTTAAACTAATCTATACTAAAACGAACTATTCTGTTACAGATGCGCCAACCGCCGTCCCCGACTACGCCGCCTCGACACCTCCAGAGCTTGCTGAGGAGGTGCTGCAACCGTTCACCCGCATCGAGGTGCAGCAGAGACTGCAAAAGGCGAGCAATACCGCTCCTGGGGCGGACAGCGTCACCTACTCCGACCTGCGGCGCGAGGATCCCGGTTGTCACGTACTTACCGAGATTTTCTCGCGCTGCTGGAAGGAAGGGAAGACGCCAGCGCAGTGGAAATCGTCTACCACCGTCCTCATCCACAAAAAAGGGGACGTCTCGGAAGTGACGAACTGGCGGCCACTGGCACTGAGCACCACCATCTCTAAGCTCTTTGCCGCATTGGTTGCGGATCGCACGACCCTCTGGGCTGAGCGGTTGAGCTTGCTCTCGCCAGAACAGAAGGGTTTCCGCACCTTTGAAGGCTGCTTTGAGCACAATTTCATTGTGCAGACCGCAATTGACAATGCAAGGCGTAAGGGTAGCGAGGCATGTCTTGCCTGGCTAGACCTAGCCAACGCCTTTGGTTCAGTACCTCATGCACACCTCCTTGGAGTGCTGGGCAAGATGGGACTGCCAGAGCGGTTGCACTGTCTAATTGCGGACATGTACGATGGTTGCTCCACCCGGGTCCGAACATCAGACGGACTTACGGACGAAATACGCATAGAGGCGGGGGTAAAACAGGGCTGCCCACTGTCACCCATCGTCTTCAATCTCGCGCTTGAGCCGGTACTTCGATCGGCAACCACACTGAAAAACGAGTGTGGAATTCCGCTTTGCGGCCAGAGTGTTTCGGCACTCGCGTATGCCGACGACATAGTGCTGCTCGCGAGAGATGGAAGGTCGATGGAAGAGCTCCTCTCGGCCGTGGGTGACGCAGCGACGTGGGCAGGACTTACGTTCAAACCCGCAAAGTGCGCGACGCTTCATGTCAAAGGTCGGCACACTCTGGCGACGCAGTTCACTCTACAGGGTGGACAGCCCGCCATACTCGGTGAGGGAGACGCCTACCTACACCTTGGCGTCCCCACCGGCTTCAGAGTGCCACAAACTCCAACTGAAGCGATCGCGGCGATGCGGCTCGATCTAAAGTCCATAGACGACTCCCTGCTCGCCCCTTGGCAGAAAATTGACGCCGTGCGTGTTTTCCTCCTCCCCAGACTGGACTTCATCCTGCGGGGGGGAGCAGTACGCAAACAGCCCCTGTCGGACCTCGACATTGCCATAAAAACGGCCGTCAAGTCGTGGCTGTACCTCCCGAAGCGCGCGTCTACAGAACTCCTGTATTTGCCGCTAGGTGAAGGAGGCTGCGGCCTGACGCCGTTAGCGGACGGTGCGGACATCGCCACCATTGTCCATGGCTTCAGAATGCTGCACTGCAGTGATGCCACCGTCAGGGAAATAGCCTGGGCCACACTTACCATGGCTGCACGACGCCGCTTGGGTAGGGAGCCAAGTCACAACGACCTGGCAACCTACTTGAGCGGCAGCGTCGAAGGCGACTTCCGGAGAGACGGCGGCGACATTCAGTCGCTGTGGACGCGCGTCAGGAACGCCACAAGGCACCTAGCGCCACGTGGCGTCTCCTGGCGCTGGAGTAATGCTCTGGAGGAGTTACAGGTGGAGGTACGCGGCTGCAACACGCCCGTAATGGACGCCGACGCGGCTGCCATGTTGTCGACGGGCGCGACCGCCATGCTGTCGGCAGGCAGCGGATTGGACGACCCACGCGGCGCGGGGACGCAACCAGCGGCGGAGCGGCGGAACGCGATGGCGGACGCGAACAACGAGGACGACGGGACGGCAGCTGGACAACACGGAGATGGCGGCGATGGACCACGACACGCAGATGACGGCGCGGGACCCATCGGCGACGCCGCTGCCGACCGCGTCCGGGTAGGCGGTAACGCCAAGCGCCACCTTATGCAGATGCTTCGCGAGAGCATAAGAAAGCGTCTGCGAAGCCGCCTACTCAGCAAACCAGACCAGGGCAAGGTGTTTGAGTGCACCAGAGACTCCACTGCGTCGAACCACTTCATGGCGGGCGGGAACTACACCCGCTTCGCCGACTGGCGATTCATACATCGCGCCAGACTTGGAGTGGTGCCACTGAACGGCTGCCGCCGCTTTGGTGGTCAGGCACAAAACAACAAAGCCTGCCGACGCTGTGGATACAAGCAGGAGACGCTACCGCACGTCATCAACTCGTGCATGGTGCACTCGGCCGCACTGCAATTACGTCACAACGCCGTCCTCACACGTCTCGCGGCAGCCGTCGCGGGACGGCCGAGAGGAAGGAACGACGCTGCTCTCGACGTCCGAGTCAACCAAACGGTCGTCGGAGACACCAGCGGACTGCGGCCGGAACTTGTCATAACTGACGAGGTCAAGAAGAACATAACTATCATCGACGTGACGATCCCGTTCGAAAACCGGCGGATCGCACTTGACAACGCGCGGCAAATTAAACAAATCAAATATGCCGACGTTGCTCGCGGTTTAGCCGCACGCGGCTACTCCGTGATCGTCGATGCCTTGGTCGTTGGCAGCCTAGGGACGTGGGACCGCGGGAACGATGCCGTGCTTCGGCACCTCGGCATCGCACGCCGCTACTGTCACCTGATGCGGCGGCTGATGGTGTCCGACACCATCAGATGGTCCCGTGACATCTACGTCGAGCACGTCACTGGCCATCGCCAATACGTGCTTCCTTAGGCTGGGCGCGACTCGGCGGCGGACTGCGAGACCTCCGAGACTGCTGTCGTCGGAGAACTTCGAGGTCGGTGTCTTCGTGCCGGCGGTGTCGAGATACCCCCCGAGACAACGAGCGTCGCACCCCATCTTCGCGTCGCGCCTCGAAAGCGCCGAGTCGGCGTACACAACACGCCGCCCGGCCACAGCAGACTTCGGACGCCACACCACCGCCCCACTAGCCGCGACAAACCGATGACGGCCGCCGTAAGGCAGCCTGAGGTGCGGAGTTTGGCTGTGCGGCTCACCTGCGTGCGTTGTCGCCAGTCACTGGCCATTGTTCTGAATAACACAGACGGTAGTCAGGACTAGTGGATGAATGGAAATATATTAAAATAGACCCAAATTAAGCCCCTGATTGATACCATCTCCAACCAATCGCTTTTTAATTAAATTTAATCCTTTTCTTAAAAGCGCTTCACGCAAACCTCCAGTAGTAGTATTACTAATTAGGATAGGTGAAGCAATGGAATATATAGGTGGTGGGACTAGCCCACCAACGTTAGAAATACAATTGAAATTCTTAAGGGACGGCCTAACCGTCTTCTTTTCGTACTTTTTCTATTAAAACTTATTTTTCACTTAAAATTAAATAACTAGTATTATATAATTCCGTTAATATTTTTATTAAAACATTTATACTACTTAGCACTGTAACTAAGAGTTATCTGAGGAAAATAAATTTCTTTAAATCTGTTCTTATCAGCTTAATATCTGATACGTCCTGCATCGCAGGACCAGAATATTAAACTCATTTTTGGATCATGACGGAGTGCTAAGTGCTTGCACTACCTCTGTCACGGGTTGGCCTGGCATTGCAGTACCGCCAGGAACGGCCCACCTAAATTCAGTGAAAACATTGCTCGAAATGAGAGTTAATATTCTGCAGTGATGAGATATTAAGCTGTCTTGCTAGGAACTGTGTGTGCGTTTTATTTCCCCATCTTGCAGTCGAATGACACGCGGAACAAGACTTAAAGGGAGCAGTAGCAGCGCTTCTGGACGCCTGCCGGAGGCGTCTCGTATGGCATAGTCGTACGTACTTAAATTTTTGAGTAAGACCTTGTCTTCTCGCGAACGTCGTCGTCGCCGCCGCACGCACGCAGAATACACGTGTGGGCACATGCAGGGGCGAAGAAGCCAACCGTGGCTCTCGGTAGAAATAACAGGAATTGTTATAAATTTCTTCTGTAGTAGCTGTAAAATGTTGCAACATGTTGCATGGTCGCGACTATGCAGTATCTCTTACTAGAGTGACCGAATATTATTGTTAGTAGTAGTTTTTTTTTATTTTTTATTTTTTTTTTTTTTTTGCTTAAATAATTTTCCTATGTTCGCCTGCCTTTAACGGTAGCCTGTTTGTTGCAAACTGAAGAAGCCAGCAATTGTCGCACAGCAAAGGAGTATGCTGTGTTTGAGCTTCTTTCGCTAATATTAAATAGAAGCTTGCGGTCCCCCTCCTATTTGGGGCGCCATCCTATCTCATTAATGCTGTTAAAAGACGGAATTTCGTGTTTCCAGTCAGACGTCCATTGCGCCGCCCTCCGCCGCCGAAGCGTTCGTTTAGCCGTCCTGGCGCTGCTGTGGGGCACCCGCGCGAGACTCTTAGAGCTTCTTGCGAGTGTCCGCTGTGTGTCACTACTGTTGGGCACCGTCCCGGCCCGGGAGATGTTCATTGCGCCGCCCTCCGACGAGGCGGACGTTTAGCCGCCGTGGCGCTGCTGTGGGGCACACGCGCGGGACCTGGAGCTTCTGCCGCGTGGAGCCGTATAGACCTGAAGGCATTGTCGTTTAACACACGCATCGCAAGGCGCGGTTGGCTCTCTTGGAGCACCCCAGTGGCTTTCTGTTTCATACAGCTCGTGCTACAGACGTGCATTCTGAGGCTGTCACTGGCCTTGCCTCTCGCGTATTAGCATTTATCGCTCCCAAATTATACTGACACCTACTTCGGACATATATTCTCCGGAATGGCGCTCGCAATTTATCGCTTCTCGGCCTTTTGGCTAAGATCAAAGTGTAGTATCTGTTCTTATCAGCTTAATATCTGATACGTCCTGCATCGCAGGACCAGAATATTAAACTCATTTTTGGATCATGACGGAGTGCTAAGTGCTTGCACTACCTCTGTCACGGGTTGGCCTGGCATTGCAGTACCGCCAGGAACGGCCCACCTAAATTCAGTGAAAACATTGCTCGAAATGAGAGTTAATATTCTGCAGTGATGAGATATTAAGCTGTCTTGCTAGGAACTGTGTGTGCGTTTTATTTCCCCATCTTGCAGTCGAATGACACGCGGAACAAGACTTAAAGGGAGCAGTAGCAGCGCTTCTGGACGCCTGCCGGAGGCGTCTCGTATGGCATAGTCGTACGTACTTAAATTTTTGAGTAAGACCTTGTCTTCTCGCGAACGTCGTCGTCGCCGCCGCACGCACGCAGAATACACGTGTGGGCACATGCAGGGGCGAAGAAGCCAACCGTGGCTCTCGGTAGAAATAACAGGAATTGTTATAAATTTCTTCTGTAGTAGCTGTAAAATGTTGCAACATGTTGCATGGTCGCGACTATGCAGTATCTCTTACTAGAGTGACCGAATATTATTGTTAGTAGTAGTTTTTTTTTATTTTATTTTTTTTTTTTTTTTGCTTAAATAATTTTCCTTTGTTCGCCTGCCTTTAACGGTAGCCTGTTTGTTGCAAACTGAAGAAGCCAGCAATTGTCGCACAGCAAAGGAGTATGCTGTGTTTGAGCTTCTTTCGCTAATATTAAATAGAAGCTTGCGGTCCCCCTCCTATTTGGGGCGCCATCTTATCTCATTAATGCTGTTAAAAGACGGAATTTCGTGTTTCCAGTCAGACGTCCATTGCGCCGCCCTCCGCCGCCGAAGCGTTCGTTTAGCCGTCCTGGCGCTGCTGTGGGGCACCCGCGCGAGACTCTTAGAGCTTCTTGCGAGTGTCCGCTGTGTGTCACTACTGTTGGGCACCGTCCCGGCCCGGGAGATGTTCATTGCGCCGCCCTCCGACGAGGCGGACGTTTAGCCGCCGTGGCGCTGCTGTGGGGCACACGCGCGGGACCTGGAGCTTCTGCCGCGTGGAGCCGTATAGACCTGAAGGCATTGTCGTTTAACACACGCATCGCAAGGCGCGGTTGGCTCTCTTGGAGCACCCCAGTGGCTTTCTGTTTCATACAGCTCGTGCTACAGACGTGCATTCTGAGGCTGTCACTGGCCTTGCCTCTCGCGTATTAGCATTTATCGCTCCCAAATTATACTGACACCTACTTCGGACATATATTCTCCGGAATGGCGCTCGCAATTTATCGCTTCTCGGCCTTTTGGCTAAGATCAAAGTGTAGTATCTGTTCTTATCAGCTTAATATCTGATACGTCCTGCATCGCAGGACCAGAATATTAAACTCATTTTTGGATCATGACGGAGTGCTAAGTGCTTGCACTACCTCTGTCACGGGTTGGCCTGGCATTGCAGTACCGCCAGGAACGGCCCACCTAAATTCAGTGAAAACATTGCTCGAAATGAGAGTTAATATTCTGCAGTGATGAGATATTAAGCTGTCTTGCTAGGAACTGTGTGTGCGTTTTATTTCCCCATCTTGCAGTCGAATGACACGCGGAACAAGACTTAAAGGGAGCAGTAGCAGCGCTTCTGGACGCCTGCCGGAGGCGTCTCGTATGGCACAGTCGTACGTACTTAAATTTTTGAGTAAGACCTTGTCTTCTCGCGAACGTCGTCGTCGCCGCCGCACGCACGCAGAATACACGTGTGGGCACATGCAGGGGCGAAGAAGCCAACCGTGGCTCTCGGTAGAAATAACAGGAATTGTTATAAATTTCTTCTGTAGTAGCTGTAAAATGTTGCAACATGTTGCATGGTCGCGACTATGCAGTATCTCTTACTAGAGTGACCGAATATTATTGTTAGTAGTAGTTTTTTTTTATTTTTTATTTTTTTTTTTTTTTGCTTAAATAATTTTCCTATGTTCGCCTGCCTTTAACGGTAGCCTGTTTGTTGCAAACTGAAGAAGCCAGCAATTGTCGCACAGCAAAGGAGTATGCTGTGTTTGAGCTTCTTTCGCTAATATTAAATAGAAGCTTGCGGTCCCCCTCCTATTTGGGGCGCCATCCTATCTCATTAATGCTGTTAAAAGACGGAATTTCGTGTTTCCAGTCAGACGTCCATTGCGCCGCCCTCCGCCGCCGAAGCGTTCGTTTAGCCGTCCTGGCGCTGCTGTGGGGCACCCGCGCGAGACTCTTAGAGCTTCTTGCGAGTGTCCGCTGTGTGTCACTACTGTTGGGCACCGTCCCGGCCCGGGAGATGTTCATTGCGCCGCCCTCCGACGAGGCGGACGTTTAGCCGCCGTGGCGCTGCTGTGGGGCACACGCGCGGGACCTGGAGCTTCTGCCGCGTGGAGCCGTATAGACCTGAAGGCATTGTCGTTTAACACACGCATCGCAAGGCGCGGTTGGCTCTCTTGGAGCACCCCAGTGGCTTTCTGTTTCATACAGCTCGTGCTACAGACGTGCATTCTGAGGCTGTCACTGGCCTTGCCTCTCGCGTATTAGCATTTATCGCTCCCAAATTATACTGACACCTACTTCGGACATATATTCTCCGGAATGGCGCTCGCAATTTATCGCTTCTCGGCCTTTTGGCTAAGATCAAAGTGTAGTATCTGTTCTTATCAGCTTAATATCTGATACGTCCTGCATCGCAGGACCAGAATATTAAACTCATTTTTGGATCATGACGGAGTGCTAAGTGCTTGCACTACCTCTGTCACGGGTTGGCCTGGCATTGCAGTACCGCCAGGAATGGCCCACCTAAATTCAGTGAAAACATTGCTCGAAATGAGAGTTAATATTCTGCAGTGATGAGATATTAAGCTGTCTTGCTAGGAACTGTGTGTGCGTTTTATTTCCCCATCTTGCAGTCGAATGACACGCGGAACAAGACTTAAAGGGAGCAGTAGCAGCGCTTCTGGACGCCTGCCGGAGGCGTCTCGTATGGCATAGTCGTACGTACTTAAATTTTTGAGTAAGACCTTGTCTTCTCGCGAACGTCGTCGTCGCCGCCGCACGCACACAGAATACACGTGTGGGCACATGCAGGGGCGAAGAAGCCAACCGTGGCTCTCGGTAGAAATAACAGGAATTGTTATAAATTTCTTCTGTAGTAGCTGTAAAATGTTGCAACATGTTGCATGGTCGCGACTATGCAGTATCTCTTACTAGAGTGACCGAATATTATTGTTAGTAGTAGTTTTTTTTTATTTTATTTTTTTTTTTTTTTTTGCTTAAATAATTTTCCTTTGTTCGCCTGCCTTTAACGGTAGCCTGTTTGTTGCAAACTGAAGAAGCCAGCAATTGTCGCACAGCAAAGGAGTATGCTGTGTTTGAGCTTCTTTCGCTAATATTAAATAGAAGCTTGCGGTCCCCCTCCTATTTGGGGCGCCATCTTATCTCATTAATGCTGTTAAAAGACGGAATTTCGTGTTTCCAGTCAGACGTCCATTGCGCCGCCCTCCGCCGCCGAAGCGTTCGTTTAGCCGTCCTGGCGCTGCTGTGGGGCACCCGCGCGAGACTCTTAGAGCTTCTTGCGAGTGTCCGCTGTGTGTCACTACTGTTGGGCACCGTCCCGGCCCGGGAGATGTTCATTGCGCCGCCCTCCGACGAGGCGGACGTTTAGCCGCCGTGGCGCTGCTGTGGGGCACACGCGCGGGACCTGGAGCTTCTGCCGCGTGGAGCCGTATAGACCTGAAGGCATTGTCGTTTAACACACGCATCGCAAGGCGCGGTTGGCTCTCTTGGAGCACCCCAGTGGCTTTCTGTTTCATACAGCTCGTGCTACAGACGTGCATTCTGAGGCTGTCACTGGCCTTGCCTCTCGCGTATTAGCATTTATCGCTCCCAAATTATACTGACACCTACTTCGGACATATATTCTCCGGAATGGCGCTCGCAATTTATCGCTTCTCGGCCTTTTGGCTAAGATCAAAGTGTAGTATCTGTTCTTATCAGCTTAATATCTGATACGTCCTGCATCGCAGGACCAGAATATTAAACTCATTTTTGGATCATGACGGAGTGCTAAGTGCTTGCACTACCTCTGTCACGGGTTGGCCTGGCATTGCAGTACCGCCAGGAACGGCCCACCTAAATTCAGTGAAAACATTGCTCGAAATGAGAGTTAATATTCTGCAGTGATGAGATATTAAGCTGTCTTGCTAGGAACTGTGTGTGCGTTTTATTTCCCCATCTTGCAGTCGAATGACACGCGGAACAAGACTTAAAGGGAGCAGTAGCAGCGCTTCTGGACGCCTGCCGGAGGCGTCTCGTATGGCATAGTCGTACGTACTTAAATTTTTGAGTAAGACCTTGTCTTCTCGCGAACGTCGTCGTCGCCGCCGCACGCACGCAGAATACACGTGTGGGCACATGCAGGGGCGAAGAAGCCAACCGTGGCTCTCGGTAGAAATAACAGGAATTGTTATAAATTTCTTCTGTAGTAGCTGTAAAATGTTGCAACATGTTGCATGGTCGCGACTATGCAGTATCTCTTACTAGAGTGACCGAATATTATTGTTAGTAGTAGTTTTTTTTTATTTTTTATTTTTTTTTTTTTTTTTGCTTAAATAATTTTCCTATGTTCGCCTGCCTTTAACGGTAGCCTGTTTGTTGCAAACTGAAGAAGCCAGCAATTGTCGCACAGCAAAGGAGTATGCTGTGTTTGAGCTTCTTTCGCTAATATTAAATAGAAGCTTGCGGTCCCCCTCCTATTTGGGGCGCCATCCTATCTCATTAATGCTGTTAAAAGACGGAATTTCGTGTTTCCAGTCAGACGTCCATTGCGCCGCCCTCCGCCGCCGAAGCGTTCGTTTAGCCGTCCTGGCGCTGCTGTGGGGCACCCGCGCGAGACTCTTAGAGCTTCTTGCGAGTGTCCGCTGTGTGTCACTACTGTTGGGCACCGTCCCGGCCCGGGAGATGTTCATTGCGCCGCCCTCCGACGAGGCGGACGTTTAGCCGCCGTGGCGCTGCTGTGGGGCACACGCGCGGGACCTGGAGCTTCTGCCGCGTGGAGCCGTATAGACCTGAAGGCATTGTCGTTTAACACACGCATCGCAAGGCGCGGTTGGCTCTCTTGGAGCACCCCAGTGGCTTTCTGTTTCATACAGCTCGTGCTACAGACGTGCATTCTGAGGCTGTCACTGGCCTTGCCTCTCGCGTATTAGCATTTATCGCTCCCAAATTATACTGACACCTACTTCGGACATATATTCTCCGGAATGGCGCTCGCAATTTATCGCTTCTCGGCCTTTTGGCTAAGATCAAAGTGTAGTATCTGTTCTTATCAGCTTAATATCTGATACGTCCTGCATCGCAGGACCAGAATATTAAACTCATTTTTGGATCATGACGGAGTGCTAAGTGCTTGCACTACCTCTGTCACGGGTTGGCCTGGCATTGCAGTACCGCCAGGAACGGCCCACCTAAATTCAGTGAAAACATTGCTCGAAATGAGAGTTAATATTCTGCAGTGATGAGATATTAAGCTGTCTTGCTAGGAACTGTGTGTGCGTTTTATTTCCCCATCTTGCAGTCGAATGACACGCGGAACAAGACTTAAAGGGAGCAGTAGCAGCGCTTCTGGACGCCTGCCGGAGGCGTCTCGTATGGCATAGTCGTACGTACTTAAATTTTTGAGTAAGACCTTGTCTTCTCGCGAACGTCGTCGTCGCCGCCGCACGCACGCAGAATACACGTGTGGGCACATGCAGGGGCGAAGAAGCCAACCGTGGCTCTCGGTAGAAATAACAGGAATTGTTATAAATTTCTTCTGTAGTAGCTGTAAAATGTTGCAACATGTTGCATGGTCGCGACTATGCAGTATCTCTTACTAGAGTGACCGAATATTATTGTTAGTAGTAGTTTTTTTTTATTTTTTATTTTTTTTTTTTTTTTTGCTTAAATAATTTTCCTATGTTCGCCTGCCTTTAACGGTAGCCTGTTTGTTGCAAACTGAAGAAGCCAGCAATTGTCGCACAGCAAAGGAGTATGCTGTGTTTGAGCTTCTTTCGCTAATATTAAATAGAAGCTTGCGGTCCCCCTCCTATTTGGGGCGCCATCCTATCTCATTAATGCTGTTAAAAGACGGAATTTCGTGTTTCCAGTCAGACGTCCATTGCGCCGCCCTCCGCCGCCGAAGCGTTCGTTTAGCCGTCCTGGCGCTGCTGTGGGGCACCCGCGCGAGACTCTTAGAGCTTCTTGCGAGTGTCCGCTGTGTGTCACTACTGTTGGGCACCGTCCCGGCCCGGGAGATGTTCATTGCGCCGCCCTCCGACGAGGCGGACGTTTAGCCGCCGTGGCGCTGCTGTGGGGCACACGCGCGGGACCTGGAGCTTCTGCCGCGTGGAGCCGTATAGACCTGAAGGCATTGTCGTTTAACACACGCATCGCAAGGCGCGGTTGGCTCTCTTGGAGCACCCCAGTGGCTTTCTGTTTCATACAGCTCGTGCTACAGACGTGCATTCTGAGGCTGTCACTGGCCTTGCCTCTCGCGTATTAGCATTTATCGCTCCCAAATTATACTGACACCTACTTCGGACATATATTCTCCGGAATGGCGCTCGCAATTTATCGCTTCTCGGCCTTTTGGCTAAGATCAAAGTGTAGTATCTGTTCTTATCAGCTTAATATCTGATACGTCCTGCATCGCAGGACCAGAATATTAAACTCATTTTTGGATCATGACGGAGTGCTAAGTGCTTGCACTACCTCTGTCACGGGTTGGCCTGGCATTGCAGTACCGCCAGGAATGGCCCACCTAAATTCAGTGAAAACATTGCTCGAAATGAGAGTTAATATTCTGCAGTGATGAGATATTAAGCTGTCTTGCTAGGAACTGTGTGTGCGTTTTATTTCCCCATCTTGCAGTCGAATGACACGCGGAACAAGACTTAAAGGGAGCAGTAGCAGCGCTTCTGGACGCCTGCCGGAGGCGTCTCGTATGGCATAGTCGTACGTACTTAAATTTTTGAGTAAGACCTTGTCTTCTCGCGAACGTCGTCGTCGCCGCCGCACGCACGCAGAATACACGTGTGGGCACATGCAGGGGCGAAGAAGCCAACCGTGGCTCTCGGTAGAAATAACAGGAATTGTTATAAATTTCTTCTGTAGTAGCTGTAAAATGTTGCAACATGTTGCATGGTCGCGACTATGCAGTATCTCTTACTAGAGTGACCGAATATTATTGTTAGTAGTAGTTTTTTTTTTTTTTGCTTAAATAATTTTCCTTTGTTCGCCTGCCTTTAACGGTAGCCTGTTTGTTGCAAACTGAAGAAGCCAGCAATTGTCGCACAGCAAAGGAGTATGCTGTGTTTGAGCTTCTTTCGCTAATATTAAATAGAAGCTTGCGGTCCCCCTCCTATTTGGGGCGCCATCCTATCTCATTAATGCTGTTAAAAGACGGAATTTCGTGTTTCCAGTCAGACGTCCATTGCGCCGCCCTCCGCCGCCGAAGCGTTCGTTTAGCCGTCCTGGCGCTGCTGTGGGGCACCCGCGCGAGACTCTTAGAGCTTCTTGCGAGTGTCCGCTGTGTGTCACTACTGTTGGGCACCGTCCCGGCCCGGGAGATGTTCATTGCGCCGCCCTCCGACGAGGCGGACGTTTAGCCGCCGTGGCGCTGCTGTGGGGCACACGCGCGGGACCTGGAGCTTCTGCCGCGTGGAGCCGTATAGACCTGAAGGCATTGTCGTTTAACACACGCATCGCAAGGCGCGGTTGGCTCTCTTGGAGCACCCCAGTGGCTTTCTGTTTCATACAGCTCGTGCTACAGACGTGCATTCTGAGGCTGTCACTGGCCTTGCCTCTCGCGTATTAGCATTTATCGCTCCCAAATTATACTGACACCTACTTCGGACATATATTCTCCGGAATGGCGCTCGCAATTTATCGCTTCTCGGCCTTTTGGCTAAGATCAAAGTGTAGTATCTGTTCTTATCAGCTTAATATCTGATACGTCCTGCATCGCAGGACCAGAATATTAAACTCATTTTTGGATCATGACGGAGTGCTAAGTGCTTGCACTACCTCTGTCACGGGTTGGCCTGGCATTGCAGTACCGCCAGGAATGGCCCACCTAAATTCAGTGAAAACATTGCTCGAAATGAGAGTTAATATTCTGCAGTGATGAGATATTAAGCTGTCTTGCTAGGAACTGTGTGTGCGTTTTATTTCCCCATCTTGCAGTCGAATGACACGCGGAACAAGACTTAAAGGGAGCAGTAGCAGCGCTTCTGGACGCCTGCCGGAGGCGTCTCGTATGGCATAGTCGTACGTACTTAAATTTTTGAGTAAGACCTTGTCTTCTCGCGAACGTCGTCGTCGCCGCCGCACGCACACAGAATACACGTGTGGGCACATGCAGGGGCGAAGAAGCCAACCGTGGCTCTCGGTAGAAATAACAGGAATTGTTATAAATTTCTTCTGTAGTAGCTGTAAAATGTTGCAACATGTTGCATGGTCGCGACTATGCAGTATCTCTTACTAGAGTGACCGAATATTATTGTTAGTAGTAGTTTTTTTTTATTTTATTTTTTTTTTTTTTTTTGCTTAAATAATTTTCCTTTGTTCGCCTGCCTTTAACGGTAGCCTGTTTGTTGCAAACTGAAGAAGCCAGCAATTGTCGCACAGCAAAGGAGTATGCTGTGTTTGAGCTTCTTTCGCTAATATTAAATAGAAGCTTGCGGTCCCCCTCCTATTTGGGGCGCCATCTTATCTCATTAATGCTGTTAAAAGACGGAATTTCGTGTTTCCAGTCAGACGTCCATTGCGCCGCCCTCCGCCGCCGAAGCGTTCGTTTAGCCGTCCTGGCGCTGCTGTGGGGCACCCGCGCGAGACTCTTAGAGCTTCTTGCGAGTGTCCGCTGTGTGTCACTACTGTTGGGCACCGTCCCGGCCCGGGAGATGTTCATTGCGCCGCCCTCCGACGAGGCGGACGTTTAGCCGCCGTGGCGCTGCTGTGGGGCACACGCGCGGGACCTGGAGCTTCTGCCGCGTGGAGCCGTATAGACCTGAAGGCATTGTCGTTTAACACACGCATCGCAAGGCGCGGTTGGCTCTCTTGGAGCACCCCAGTGGCTTTCTGTTTCATACAGCTCGTGCTACAGACGTGCATTCTGAGGCTGTCACTGGCCTTGCCTCTCGCGTATTAGCATTTATCGCTCCCAAATTATACTGACACCTACTTCGGACATATATTCTCCGGAATGGCGCTCGCAATTTATCGCTTCTCGGCCTTTTGGCTAAGATCAAAGTGTAGTATCTGTTCTTATCAGCTTAATATCTGATACGTCCTGCATCGCAGGACCAGAATATTAAACTCATTTTTGGATCATGACGGAGTGCTAAGTGCTTGCACTACCTCTGTCACGGGTTGGCCTGGCATTGCAGTACCGCCAGGAACGGCCCACCTAAATTCAGTGAAAACATTGCTCGAAATGAGAGTTAATATTCTGCAGTGATGAGATATTAAGCTGTCTTGCTAGGAACTGTGTGTGCGTTTTATTTCCCCATCTTGCAGTCGAATGACACGCGGAACAAGACTTAAAGGGAGCAGTAGCAGCGCTTCTGGACGCCTGCCGGAGGCGTCTCGTATGGCATAGTCGTACGTACTTAAATTTTTGAGTAAGACCTTGTCTTCTCGCGAACGTCGTCGTCGCCGCCGCACGCACGCAGAATACACGTGTGGGCACATGCAGGGGCGAAGAAGCCAACCGTGGCTCTCGGTAGAAATAACAGGAATTGTTATAAATTTCTTCTGTAGTAGCTGTAAAATGTTGCAACATGTTGCATGGTCGCGACTATGCAGTATCTCTTACTAGAGTGACCGAATATTATTGTTAGTAGTAGTTTTTTTTTATTTTTTATTTTTTTTTTTTTTTTTGCTTAAATAATTTTCCTATGTTCGCCTGCCTTTAACGGTAGCCTGTTTGTTGCAAACTGAAGAAGCCAGCAATTGTCGCACAGCAAAGGAGTATGCTGTGTTTGAGCTTCTTTCGCTAATATTAAATAGAAGCTTGCGGTCCCCCTCCTATTTGGGGCGCCATCCTATCTCATTAATGCTGTTAAAAGACGGAATTTCGTGTTTCCAGTCAGACGTCCATTGCGCCGCCCTCCGCCGCCGAAGCGTTCGTTTAGCCGTCCTGGCGCTGCTGTGGGGCACCCGCGCGAGACTCTTAGAGCTTCTTGCGAGTGTCCGCTGTGTGTCACTACTGTTGGGCACCGTCCCGGCCCGGGAGATGTTCATTGCGCCGCCCTCCGACGAGGCGGACGTTTAGCCGCCGTGGCGCTGCTGTGGGGCACACGCGCGGGACCTGGAGCTTCTGCCGCGTGGAGCCGTATAGACCTGAAGGCATTGTCGTTTAACACACGCATCGCAAGGCGCGGTTGGCTCTCTTGGAGCACCCCAGTGGCTTTCTGTTTCATACAGCTCGTGCTACAGACGTGCATTCTGAGGCTGTCACTGGCCTTGCCTCTCGCGTATTAGCATTTATCGCTCCCAAATTATACTGACACCTACTTCGGACATATATTCTCCGGAATGGCGCTCGCAATTTATCGCTTCTCGGCCTTTTGGCTAAGATCAAAGTGTAGTATCTGTTCTTATCAGCTTAATATCTGATACGTCCTGCATCGCAGGACCAGAATATTAAACTCATTTTTGGATCATGACGGAGTGCTAAGTGCTTGCACTACCTCTGTCACGGGTTGGCCTGGCATTGCAGTACCGCCAGGAACGGCCCACCTAAATTCAGTGAAAACATTGCTCGAAATGAGAGTTAATATTCTGCAGTGATGAGATATTAAGCTGTCTTGCTAGGAACTGTGTGTGCGTTTTATTTCCCCATCTTGCAGTCGAATGACACGCGGAACAAGACTTAAAGGGAGCAGTAGCAGCGCTTCTGGACGCCTGCCGGAGGCGTCTCGTATGGCATAGTCGTACGTACTTAAATTTTTGAGTAAGACCTTGTCTTCTCGCGAACGTCGTCGTCGCCGCCGCACGCACGCAGAATACACGTGTGGGCACATGCAGGGGCGAAGAAGCCAACCGTGGCTCTCGGTAGAAATAACAGGAATTGTTATAAATTTCTTCTGTAGTAGCTGTAAAATGTTGCAACATGTTGCATGGTCGCGACTATGCAGTATCTCTTACTAGAGTGACCGAATATTATTGTTAGTAGTAGTTTTTTTTTATTTTTTATTTTTTTTTTTTTTTTTGCTTAAATAATTTTCCTATGTTCGCCTGCCTTTAACGGTAGCCTGTTTGTTGCAAACTGAAGAAGCCAGCAATTGTCGCACAGCAAAGGAGTATGCTGTGTTTGAGCTTCTTTCGCTAATATTAAATAGAAGCTTGCGGTCCCCCTCCTATTTGGGGCGCCATCCTATCTCATTAATGCTGTTAAAAGACGGAATTTCGTGTTTCCAGTCAGACGTCCATTGCGCCGCCCTCCGCCGCCGAAGCGTTCGTTTAGCCGTCCTGGCGCTGCTGTGGGGCACCCGCGCGAGACTCTTAGAGCTTCTTGCGAGTGTCCGCTGTGTGTCACTACTGTTGGGCACCGTCCCGGCCCGGGAGATGTTCATTGCGCCGCCCTCCGACGAGGCGGACGTTTAGCCGCCGTGGCGCTGCTGTGGGGCACACGCGCGGGACCTGGAGCTTCTGCCGCGTGGAGCCGTATAGACCTGAAGGCATTGTCGTTTAACACACGCATCGCAAGGCGCGGTTGGCTCTCTTGGAGCACCCCAGTGGCTTTCTGTTTCATACAGCTCGTGCTACAGACGTGCATTCTGAGGCTGTCACTGGCCTTGCCTCTCGCGTATTAGCATTTATCGCTCCCAAATTATACTGACACCTACTTCGGACATATATTCTCCGGAATGGCGCTCGCAATTTATCGCTTCTCGGCCTTTTGGCTAAGATCAAAGTGTAGTATCTGTTCTTATCAGCTTAATATCTGATACGTCCTGCATCGCAGGACCAGAATATTAAACTCATTTTTGGATCATGACGGAGTGCTAAGTGCTTGCACTACCTCTGTCACGGGTTGGCCTGGCATTGCAGTACCGCCAGGAATGGCCCACCTAAATTCAGTGAAAACATTGCTCGAAATGAGAGTTAATATTCTGCAGTGATGAGATATTAAGCTGTCTTGCTAGGAACTGTGTGTGCGTTTTATTTCCCCATCTTGCAGTCGAATGACACGCGGAACAAGACTTAAAGGGAGCAGTAGCAGCGCTTCTGGACGCCTGCCGGAGGCGTCTCGTATGGCATAGTCGTACGTACTTAAATTTTTGAGTAAGACCTTGTCTTCTCGCGAACGTCGTCGTCGCCGCCGCACGCACGCAGAATACACGTGTGGGCACATGCAGGGGCGAAGAAGCCAACCGTGGCTCTCGGTAGAAATAACAGGAATTGTTATAAATTTCTTCTGTAGTAGCTGTAAAATGTTGCAACATGTTGCATGGTCGCGACTATGCAGTATCTCTTACTAGAGTGACCGAATATTATTGTTAGTAGTAGTTTTTTTTTTTTTTGCTTAAATAATTTTCCTTTGTTCGCCTGCCTTTAACGGTAGCCTGTTTGTTGCAAACTGAAGAAGCCAGCAATTGTCGCACAGCAAAGGAGTATGCTGTGTTTGAGCTTCTTTCGCTAATATTAAATAGAAGCTTGCGGTCCCCCTCCTATTTGGGGCGCCATCCTATCTCATTAATGCTGTTAAAAGACGGAATTTCGTGTTTCCAGTCAGACGTCCATTGCGCCGCCCTCCGCCGCCGAAGCGTTCGTTTAGCCGTCCTGGCGCTGCTGTGGGGCACCCGCGCGAGACTCTTAGAGCTTCTTGCGAGTGTCCGCTGTGTGTCACTACTGTTGGGCACCGTCCCGGCCCGGGAGATGTTCATTGCGCCGCCCTCCGACGAGGCGGACGTTTAGCCGCCGTGGCGCTGCTGTGGGGCACACGCGCGGGACCTGGAGCTTCTGCCGCGTGGAGCCGTATAGACCTGAAGGCATTGTCGTTTAACACACGCATCGCAAGGCGCGGTTGGCTCTCTTGGAGCACCCCAGTGGCTTTCTGTTTCATACAGCTCGTGCTACAGACGTGCATTCTGAGGCTGTCACTGGCCTTGCCTCTCGCGTATTAGCATTTATCGCTCCCAAATTATACTGACACCTACTTCGGACATATATTCTCCGGAATGGCGCTCGCAATTTATCGCTTCTCGGCCTTTTGGCTAAGATCAAAGTGTAGTATCTGTTCTTATCAGCTTAATATCTGATACGTCCTGCATCGCAGGACCAGAATATTAAACTCACTTTTGGATCATGACGGAGTGCTAAGTGCTTGCACTACCTCTGTCACGGGTTGGCCTGGCATTGCAGTACCGCCAGGAATGGCCCACCTAAATTCAGTGAAAACATTGCTCGAAATGAGAGTTAATATTCTGCAGTGATGAGATATTAAGCTGTCTTGCTAGGAACTGTGTGTGCGTTTTATTTCCCCATCTTGCAGTCGAATGACACGCGGAACAAGACTTAAAGGGAGCAGTAGCAGCGCTTCTGGACGCCTGCCGGAGGCGTCTCGTATGGCATAGTCGTACGTACTTAAATTTTTGAGTAAGACCTTGTCTTCTCGCGAACGTCGTCGTCGCCGCCGCACGCACGCAGAATACACGTGTGGGCACATGCAGGGGCGAAGAAGCCAACCGTGGCTCTCGGTAGAAATAACAGGAATTGTTATAAATTTCTTCTGTAGTAGCTGTAAAATGTTGCAACATGTTGCATGGTCGCGACTATGCAGTATCTCTTACTAGAGTGACCGAATATTATTGTTAGTAGTAGTTTTTTTTTTTTTGCTTAAATAATTTTCCTTTGTTCGCCTGCCTTTAACGGTAGCCTGTTTGTTGCAAACTGAAGAAGCCAGCAATTGTCGCACAGCAAAGGAGTATGCTGTGTTTGAGCTTCTTTCGCTAATATTAAATAGAAGCTTGCGGTCCCCCTCCTATTTGGGGCGCCATCTTATCTCATTAATGCTGTTAAAAGACGGAATTTCGTGTTTCCAGTCAGACGTCCATTGCGCCGCCCTCCGCCGCCGAAGCGTTCGTTTAGCCGTCCTGGCGCTGCTGTGGGGCACCCGCGCGAGACTCTTAGAGCTTCTTGCGAGTGTCCGCTGTGTGTCACTACTGTTGGGCACCGTCCCGGCCCGGGAGATGTTCATTGCGCCGCCCTCCGACGAGGCGGACGTTTAGCCGCCGTGGCGCTGCTGTGGGGCACACGCGCGGGACCTGGAGCTTCTGCCGCGTGGAGCCGTATAGACCTGAAGGCATTGTCGTTTAACACACGCATCGCAAGGCGCGGTTGGCTCTCTTGGAGCACCCCAGTGGCTTTCTGTTTCATACAGCTCGTGCTACAGACGTGCATTCTGAGGCTGTCACTGGCCTTGCCTCTCGCGTATTAGCATTTATCGCTCCCAAATTATACTGACACCTACTTCGGACATATATTCTCCGGAATGGCGCTCGCAATTTATCGCTTCTCGGCCTTTTGGCTAAGATCAAAGTGTAGTATCTGTTCTTATCAGCTTAATATCTGATACGTCCTGCATCGCAGGACCAGAATATTAAACTCATTTTTGGATCATGACGGAGTGCTAAGTGCTTGCACTACCTCTGTCACGGGTTGGCCTGGCATTGCAGTACCGCCAGGAACGGCCCACCTAAATTCAGTGAAAACATTGCTCGAAATGAGAGTTAATATTCTGCAGTGATGAGATATTAAGCTGTCTTGTTAGGAACTGTGTGTGCGTTTTATTTCCCCATCTTGCAGTCGAATGACACGCGGAACAAGACTTAAAGGGAGCAGTAGCAGCGCTTCTGGACGCCTGCCGGAGGCGTCTCGTATGGCATAGTCGTACGTACTTAAATTTTTGAGTAAGACCTTGTCTTCTCGCGAACGTCGTCGTCGCCGCCGCACGCACGCAGAATACACGTGTGGGCACATGCAGGGGCGAAGAAGCCAACCGTGGCTCTCGGTAGAAATAACAGGAATTGTTATAAATTTCTTCTGTAGTAGCTGTAAAATGTTGCAACATGTTGCATGGTCGCGACTATGCAGTATCTCTTACTAGAGTGACCGAATATTATTGTTAGTAGTAGTTTTTTTTTATTTTTTATTTTTTTTTTTTTTTTGCTTAAATAATTTTCCTATGTTCGCCTGCCTTTAACGGTAGCCTGTTTGTTGCAAACTGAAGAAGCCAGCAATTGTCGCACAGCAAAGGAGTATGCTGTGTTTGAGCTTCTTTCGCTAATATTAAATAGAAGCTTGCGGTCCCCCTCCTATTTGGGGCGCCATCCTATCTCATTAATGCTGTTAAAAGACGGAATTTCGTGTTTCCAGTCAGACGTCCATTGCGCCGCCCTCCGCCGCCGAAGCGTTCGTTTAGCCGTCCTGGCGCTGCTGTGGGGCACCCGCGCGAGACTCTTAGAGCTTCTTGCGAGTGTCCGCTGTGTGTCACTACTGTTGGGCACCGTCCCGGCCCGGGAGATGTTCATTGCGCCGCCCTCCGACGAGGCGGACGTTTAGCCGCCGTGGCGCTGCTGTGGGGCACACGCGCGGGACCTGGAGCTTCTGCCGCGTGGAGCCGTATAGACCTGAAGGCATTGTCGTTTAACACACGCATCGCAAGGCGCGGTTGGCTCTCTTGGAGCACCCCAGTGGCTTTCTGTTTCATACAGCTCGTGCTACAGACGTGCATTCTGAGGCTGTCACTGGCCTTGCCTCTCGCGTATTAGCATTTATCGCTCCCAAATTATACTGACACCTACTTCGGACATATATTCTCCGGAATGGCGCTCGCAATTTATCGCTTCTCGGCCTTTTGGCTAAGATCAAAGTGTAGTATCTGTTCTTATCAGCTTAATATCTGATACGTCCTGCATCGCAGGACCAGAATATTAAACTCATTTTTGGATCATGACGGAGTGCTAAGTGCTTGCACTACCTCTGTCACGGGTTGGCCTGGCATTGCAGTACCGCCAGGAATGGCCCACCTAAATTCAGTGAAAACATTGCTCGAAATGAGAGTTAATATTCTGCAGTGATGAGATATTAAGCTGTCTTGCTAGGAACTGTGTGTGCGTTTTATTTCCCCATCTTGCAGTCGAATGACACGCGGAACAAGACTTAAAGGGAGCAGTAGCAGCGCTTCTGGACGCCTGCCGGAGGCGTCTCGTATGGCATAGTCGTACGTACTTAAATTTTTGAGTAAGACCTTGTCTTCTCGCGAACGTCGTCGTCGCCGCCGCACGCACGCAGAATACACGTGTGGGCACATGCAGGGGCGAAGAAGCCAACCGTGGCTCTCGGTAGAAATAACAGGAATTGTTATAAATTTCTTCTGTAGTAGCTGTAAAATGTTGCAACATGTTGCATGGTCGCGACTATGCAGTATCTCTTACTAGAGTGACCGAATATTATTGTTAGTAGTAGTTTTTTTTTTTTTTGCTTAAATAATTTTCCTTTGTTCGCCTGCCTTTAACGGTAGCCTGTTTGTTGCAAACTGAAGAAGCCAGCAATTGTCGCACAGCAAAGGAGTATGCTGTGTTTGAGCTTCTTTCGCTAATATTAAATAGAAGCTTGCGGTCCCCCTCCTATTTGGGGCGCCATCTTATCTCATTAATGCTGTTAAAAGACGGAATTTCGTGTTTCCAGTCAGACGTCCATTGCGCCGCCCTCCGCCGCCGAAGCGTTCGTTTAGCCGTCCTGGCGCTGCTGTGGGGCACCCGCGCGAGACTCTTAGAGCTTCTTGCGAGTGTCCGCTGTGTGTCACTACTGTTGGGCACCGTCCCGGCCCGGGAGATGTTCATTGCGCCGCCCTCCGACGAGGCGGACGTTTAGCCGCCGTGGCGCTGCTGTGGGGCACACGCGCGGGACCTGGAGCTTCTGCCGCGTGGAGCCGTATAGACCTGAAGGCATTGTCGTTTAACACACGCATCGCAAGGCGCGGTTGGCTCTCTTGGAGCACCCCAGTGGCTTTCTGTTTCATACAGCTCGTGCTACAGACGTGCATTCTGAGGCTGTCACTGGCCTTGCCTCTCGCGTATTAGCATTTATCGCTCCCAAATTATACTGACACCTACTTCGGACATATATTCTCCGGAATGGCGCTCGCAATTTATCGCTTCTCGGCCTTTTGGCTAAGATCAAAGTGTAGTATCTGTTCTTATCAGCTTAATATCTGATACGTCCTGCATCGCAGGACCAGAATATTAAACTCATTTTTGGATCATGACGGAGTGCTAAGTGCTTGCACTACCTCTGTCACGGGTTGGCCTGGCATTGCAGTACCGCCAGGAACGGCCCACCTAAATTCAGTGAAAACATTGCTCGAAATGAGAGTTAATATTCTGCAGTGATGAGATATTAAGCTGTCTTGTTAGGAACTGTGTGTGCGTTTTATTTCCCCATCTTGCAGTCGAATGACACGCGGAACAAGACTTAAAGGGAGCAGTAGCAGCGCTTCTGGACGCCTGCCGGAGGCGTCTCGTATGGCATAGTCGTACGTACTTAAATTTTTGAGTAAGACCTTGTCTTCTCGCGAACGTCGTCGTCGCCGCCGCACGCACGCAGAATACACGTGTGGGCACATGCAGGGGCGAAGAAGCCAACCGTGGCTCTCGGTAGAAATAACAGGAATTGTTATAAATTTCTTCTGTAGTAGCTGTAAAATGTTGCAACATGTTGCATGGTCGCGACTATGCAGTATCTCTTACTAGAGTGACCGAATATTATTGTTAGTAGTAGTTTTTTTTTATTTTTTATTTTTTTTTTTTTTCTGCTTAAATAATTTTCCTATGTTCGCCTGCCTTTAACGGTAGCCTGTTTGTTGCAAACTGAAGAAGCCAGCAATTGTCGCACAGCAAAGGAGTATGCTGTGTTTGAGCTTCTTTCGCTAATATTAAATAGAAGCTTGCGGTCCCCCTCCTATTTGGGGCGCCATCCTATCTCATTAATGCTGTTAAAAGACGGAATTTCGTGTTTCCAGTCAGACGTCCATTGCGCCGCCCTCCGCCGCCGAAGCGTTCGTTTAGCCGTCCTGGCGCTGCTGTGGGGCACCCGCGCGAGACTCTTAGAGCTTCTTGCGAGTGTCCGCTGTGTGTCACTACTGTTGGGCACCGTCCCGGCCCGGGAGATGTTCATTGCGCCGCCCTCCGACGAGGCGGACGTTTAGCCGCCGTGGCGCTGCTGTGGGGCACACGCGCGGGACCTGGAGCTTCTGCCGCGTGGAGCCGTATAGACCTGAAGGCATTGTCGTTTAACACACGCATCGCAAGGCGCGGTTGGCTCTCTTGGAGCACCCCAGTGGCTTTCTGTTTCATACAGCTCGTGCTACAGACGTGCATTCTGAGGCTGTCACTGGCCTTGCCTCTCGCGTATTAGCATTTATCGCTCCCAAATTATACTGACACCTACTTCGGACATATATTCTCCGGAATGGCGCTCGCAATTTATCGCTTCTCGGCCTTTTGGCTAAGATCAAAGTGTAGTATCTGTTCTTATCAGCTTAATATCTGATACGTCCTGCATCGCAGGACCAGAATATTAAACTCATTTTTGGATCATGACGGAGTGCTAAGTGCTTGCACTACCTCTGTCACGGGTTGGCCTGGCATTGCAGTACCGCCAGGAATGGCCCACCTAAATTCAGTGAAAACATTGCTCGAAATGAGAGTTAATATTCTGCAGTGATGAGATATTAAGCTGTCTTGCTAGGAACTGTGTGTGCGTTTTATTTCCCCATCTTGCAGTCGAATGACACGCGGAACAAGACTTAAAGGGAGCAGTAGCAGCGCTTCTGGACGCCTGCCGGAGGCGTCTCGTATGGCATAGTCGTACGTACTTAAATTTTTGAGTAAGACCTTGTCTTCTCGCGAACGTCGTCGTCGCCGCCGCACGCACGCAGAATACACGTGTGGGCACATGCAGGGGCGAAGAAGCCAACCGTGGCTCTCGGTAGAAATAACAGGAATTGTTATAAATTTCTTCTGTAGTAGCTGTAAAATGTTGCAACATGTTGCATGGTCGCGACTATGCAGTATCTCTTACTAGAGTGACCGAATATTATTGTTAGTAGTAGTTTTTTTTTTTTTTGCTTAAATAATTTTCCTTTGTTCGCCTGCCTTTAACGGTAGCCTGTTTGTTGCAAACTGAAGAAGCCAGCAATTGTCGCACAGCAAAGGAGTATGCTGTGTTTGAGCTTCTTTCGCTAATATTAAATAGAAGCTTGCGGTCCCCCTCCTATTTGGGGCGCCATCTTATCTCATTAATGCTGTTAAAAGACGGAATTTCGTGTTTCCAGTCAGACGTCCATTGCGCCGCCCTCCGCCGCCGAAGCGTTCGTTTAGCCGTCCTGGCGCTGCTGTGGGGCACCCGCGCGAGACTCTTAGAGCTTCTTGCGAGTGTCCGCTGTGTGTCACTACTGTTGGGCACCGTCCCGGCCCGGGAGATGTTCATTGCGCCGCCCTCCGACGAGGCGGACGTTTAGCCGCCGTGGCGCTGCTGTGGGGCACACGCGCGGGACCTGGAGCTTCTGCCGCGTGGAGCCGTATAGACCTGAAGGCATTGTCGTTTAACACACGCATCGCAAGGCGCGGTTGGCTCTCTTGGAGCACCCCAGTGGCTTTCTGTTTCATACAGCTCGTGCTACAGACGTGCATTCTGAGGCTGTCACTGGCCTTGCCTCTCGCGTATTAGCATTTATCGCTCCCAAATTATACTGACACCTACTTCGGACATATATTCTCCGGAATGGCGCTCGCAATTTATCGCTTCTCGGCCTTTTGGCTAAGATCAAAGTGTAGTATCTGTTCTTATCAGCTTAATATCTGATACGTCCTGCATCGCAGGACCAGAATATTAAACTCATTTTTGGATCATGACGGAGTGCTAAGTGCTTGCACTACCTCTGTCACGGGTTGGCCTGGCATTGCAGTACCGCCAGGAACGGCCCACCTAAATTCAGTGAAAACATTGCTCGAAATGAGAGTTAATATTCTGCAGTGATGAGATATTAAGCTGTCTTGTTAGGAACTGTGTGTGCGTTTTATTTCCCCATCTTGCAGTCGAATGACACGCGGAACAAGACTTAAAGGGAGCAGTAGCAGCGCTTCTGGACGCCTGCCGGAGGCGTCTCGTATGGCATAGTCGTACGTACTTAAATTTTTGAGTAAGACCTTGTCTTCTCGCGAACGTCGTCGTCGCCGCCGCACGCACGCAGAATACACGTGTGGGCACATGCAGGGGCGAAGAAGCCAACCGTGGCTCTCGGTAGAAATAACAGGAATTGTTATAAATTTCTTCTGTAGTAGCTGTAAAATGTTGCAACATGTTGCATGGTCGCGACTATGCAGTATCTCTTACTAGAGTGACCGAATATTATTGTTAGTAGTAGTTTTTTTTTTTTTGCTTAAATAATTTTCCTTTGTTCGCCTGCCTTTAACGGTAGCCTGTTTGTTGCAAACTGAAGAAGCCAGCAATTGTCGCACAGCAAAGGAGTATGCTGTGTTTGAGCTTCTTTCGCTAATATTAAATAGAAGCTTGCGGTCCCCCTCCTATTTGGGGCGCCATCTTATCTCATTAATGCTGTTAAAAGACGGAATTTCGTGTTTCCAGTCAGACGTCCATTGCGCCGCCCTCCGCCGCCGAAGCGTTCGTTTAGCCGTCCTGGCGCTGCTGTGGGGCACCCGCGCGAGACTCTTAGAGCTTCTTGCGAGTGTCCGCTGTGTGTCACTACTGTTGGGCACCGTCCCGGCCCGGGAGATGTTCATTGCGCCGCCCTCCGACGAGGCGGACGTTTAGCCGCCGTGGCGCTGCTGTGGGGCACACGCGCGGGACCTGGAGCTTCTGCCGCGTGGAGCCGTATAGACCTGAAGGCATTGTCGTTTAACACACGCATCGCAAGGCGCGGTTGGCTCTCTTGGAGCACCCCAGTGGCTTTCTGTTTCATACAGCTCGTGCTACAGACGTGCATTCTGAGGCTGTCACTGGCCTTGCCTCTCGCGTATTAGCATTTATCGCTCCCAAATTATACTGACACCTACTTCGGACATATATTCTCCGGAATGGCGCTCGCAATTTATCGCTTCTCGGCCTTTTGGCTAAGATCAAAGTGTAGTATCTGTTCTTATCAGCTTAATATCTGATACGTCCTGCATCGCAGGACCAGAATATTAAACTCATTTTTGGATCATGACGGAGTGCTAAGTGCTTGCACTACCTCTGTCACGGGTTGGCCTGGCATTGCAGTACCGCCAGGAACGGCCCACCTAAATTCAGTGAAAACATTGCTCGAAATGAGAGTTAATATTCTGCAGTGATGAGATATTAAGCTGTCTTGTTAGGAACTGTGTGTGCGTTTTATTTCCCCATCTTGCAGTCGAATGACACGCGGAACAAGACTTAAAGGGAGCAGTAGCAGCGCTTCTGGACGCCTGCCGGAGGCGTCTCGTATGGCATAGTCGTACGTACTTAAATTTTTGAGTAAGACCTTGTCTTCTCGCGAACGTCGTCGTCGCCGCCGCACGCACGCAGAATACACGTGTGGGCACATGCAGGGGCGAAGAAGCCAACCGTGGCTCTCGGTAGAAATAACAGGAATTGTTATAAATTTCTTCTGTAGTAGCTGTAAAATGTTGCAACATGTTGCATGGTCGCGACTATGCAGTATCTCTTACTAGAGTGACCGAATATTATTGTTAGTAGTAGTTTTTTTTTATTTTATTTTTTTTTTTTTTTTGCTTAAATAATTTTCCTTTGTTCGCCTGCCTTTAACGGTAGCCTGTTTGTTGCAAACTGAAGAAGCCAGCAATTGTCGCACAGCAAAGGAGTATGCTGTGTTTGAGCTTCTTTCGCTAATATTAAATAGAAGCTTGCGGTCCCCCTCCTATTTGGGGCGCCATCTTATCTCATTAATGCTGTTAAAAGACGGAATTTCGTGTTTCCAGTCAGACGTCCATTGCGCCGCCCTCCGCCGCCGAAGCGTTCGTTTAGCCGTCCTGGCGCTGCTGTGGGGCACCCGCGCGAGACTCTTAGAGCTTCTTGCGAGTGTCCGCTGTGTGTCACTACTGTTGGGCACCGTCCCGGCCCGGGAGATGTTCATTGCGCCGCCCTCCGACGAGGCGGACGTTTAGCCGCCGTGGCGCTGCTGTGGGGCACACGCGCGGGACCTGGAGCTTCTGCCGCGTGGAGCCGTATAGACCTGAAGGCATTGTCGTTTAACACACGCATCGCAAGGCGCGGTTGGCTCTCTTGGAGCACCCCAGTGGCTTTCTGTTTCATACAGCTCGTGCTACAGACGTGCATTCTGAGGCTGTCACTGGCCTTGCCTCTCGCGTATTAGCATTTATCGCTCCCAAATTATACTGACACCTACTTCGGACATATATTCTCCGGAATGGCGCTCGCAATTTATCGCTTCTCGGCCTTTTGGCTAAGATCAAAGTGTAGTATCTGTTCTTATCAGCTTAATTGCTTGGTGGAACTATGCTTTGGTTGCAGGGAACGTGAAAATTTGACGATTATTTACGAAAGTAAAAATCGGCATTTTTCGCTCGCGATGTAAATTCTTTTTTGTTACAGATGTCGCAGGACGTCCTGGAGCTTGTGATTGTGCTGCCGGCCGACACTTTTAAGTGCCCGGTATGCTATGTCACTAAGGCGACCGGCCGACCGACGTTTGGGGCGTACCGAGACCATGCCGGTCTCTTGAGGCACTACAGGAGAGTGCATGCCTTCGACGGTACTGCCGTCTTCGAGTGCGGCTTCTGCAGCCGCCGAGAGGAGACGGCGAAGCTGCTCCGCACTCATCAGCGGAGCTGCATTGGGTTGGTGGTATCGCCCCTTCCCTCGCAGTCGCCGGGAAACCGGCTGGCAGCAGGGTCGGGAACTTTGCGGCTTTCGCCCTCAGCGAAGCCACGCACTCCGGTGCACCCTCCGGGACTCGATGCCCGGCCTGGCACCCTGCCTGATGCGGGGAGGTCGGCCGGAATCGGGTCACAGGAGATGGTCCGGGAAAACTCCCCGGCGCCTTTAGGGCCTGCCGTCGGTTTCGAAACTCGCGGTATGGACAGCGGCTATGCCGCGTGTGGCGCTCGGGCGAGGAAGTACCACAGACCTCCCTCCTTAGTGTTAGATGTGGGGCCCGATGCCACGCATGGATCTCCGCCGCAGGCGGGGAGACCGGCTGGCGGGAGTGCACAGGCGGGGGCCCGGGAAAAGCCTCCGGCACCTTTAGGGTCGGGTGCGGTCTCGATGTCCGGCGGCGGTGGCAGGTCACCGCCTACGGTCGCCGAGCACAGCACGCCGGACAGCAGCCTAGCTGCGTGTGGTGCTGGGGTGAATTACCACAGGCCTTCTGCCTTAGAGGGAGCGAATGCTACGGGTCCGAGGACCTATGCAGACGTAACCCGCCGTAATAGTATGGGGCGCGAAGAGGCGTCGACGGGCCCGCCTTGTGCGGACACGCCGACCCCTTCGCGTATACCCCGACCGGTACGACCCGCGACTGCGGACTCGTACCCGCGTGTGTCGGGCGCGCTCCGGTCGGCCGCGGGTGGCAGTAAAACGCCACGCGCGGTCGCCGAATGCGCCGCCCAGACGGCACGTGAGGTGCGAGTGCCGAGCAGCCGCGCGGCCGTCGTAACGGCGCCGTGCCCGACGCCGCGCGCCGGTGCGGGTGGGGGCAGCTCGCTGCCCCCGCCGGCATCGGCGCGTGGGCGGGGCAGTGGGGTGGGGGACGGTGCGCTCGGGCAACCGAGCGCACCGAACCCGGCCCCACAGGGCGCCGCACGATGGCCGCGCAGGCCGACGGACACGTCGGCTGCTGCTGGCATGCCGCCCGCCGTGCGTGGTGCGGGGCCCGGCTTGCGACCGCTAACACGCGGCCCGACCGCCCCCCCCCCGAGGGGGGGACGGCTGGGCGCGGTGGCGGCCGTGGGCGGGGCTCCGCCGCCATGTGCGGCGGGCCGGCAGCCGCCGCTCGCCCGCTACCGACCGCGCGCCGCCCGGCGGCCGACCCGGGAGTCATGCGCCGCAGCCGCGCCTCGTCGCCGACAGGTGGCAGCGCGATGCGGCGTAGCGGCGCCCGGCCGGCCGACACGGCTCAGTCGTGCGGTAGCGCGCCCGCACGCCAGACGGCGAGCGGCTCGCTGCCGACGCGGAGCGAGGACGGACGCGGCTGGACAGTGGTAGTGTGATCGCGCACATTCGGCCGGCGTAACAACCCGCTGCTGGCGGAAAATGCGTCGAGACGCGTAAGTGACTCCGCACAACCGCCGCGCGGGCATGTAACCGATAATAGAAAGAACTCTGTTACAGATAGGAGAGCACCGGAATCCACGCCAAGACGACGACACCGACAGCAGGCGAGGCCTGTGAGAGGAAGGCAAATTCTGCCACTTAGCAATGAGCGTAATGCGCATGCGGACCCGCGTTCTAAACGAGCGGAGACAGTGGGGGAAGTGAACAGGATGGTTGCTAACGCCTCTGGCGCGTGCACCCCTGTAAACAACCCACACGAAACTTCGCCTCGCGAAACGAACGATCGGGAAGCAATGTCGCGAACGCACAATGTTAATGACAGAACTAACCACACCCCCTCACAGCAGCCCAACGACCCTGCACAAGACGAGGGGGACGCAAACACGACGACGAGAGGTGCGGACGGCCCGACCAGCAGCGGCCGCGACAAACGACGCCGTCGGCGCCGCAGGCGCAACAACCGACGTTCCCAACCCACACCTCCGAACCAGAGCGCCCCTCACACCCTTACCGTGACTCCCACCACATCTCCTGCACCGCTCCCACCAGGCGCACCGCAGGCCGCTCCGCCCCCCCCCCCGCTCACCGACGGCCCTCAGCCGTCTGACAGGCAAAAACGGTGGTTGACGGCCCTAGCAGACGCCCGTGAACAGCCGTGGGCTAAATTCACTGAGCTAGTGGAGGCGTTCGTCAATGACGTTGCAGCCTCCAAGCCTAAGCCACAAGTTCAGGCAAGGCGAGAGCGTGCAGAAACTCAACCGGCTGACGCGCGGCGCGCACAGGGCCTCGCCGCCGTCGACGCCAATACCCGCCCATTGCCCCCGCCCGCGGCCGGCGACGAGGCAGGGGGGGCCGTAACCAACAGCGCGCGGCCGCGGCCGAACGCCGATACGATGCGGCCGCAGCCTCTGAGATACAGAGACTGTACCGCACCGATCGGCGTAAGGCAATGCAGCGTGTACTGGGGGGTGCGTCCCCATACTGCCAGATCGACGGCAACGTGCTCGCGGAGCACTTTAAACTAATCTATACTAAAACGAACTATTCTGTTACAGATGCGCCAACCGCCGTCCCCGACTACGCCGCCTCGACACCTCCAGAGCTTGCTGAGGAGGTGCTGCAACCGTTCACCCGCATCGAGGTGCAGCAGAGACTGCAAAAGGCGAGCAATACCGCTCCTGGGGCGGACAGCGTCACCTACTCCGACCTGCGGCGCGAGGATCCCGGTTGTCACGTACTTACCGAGATTTTCTCGCGCTGCTGGAAGGAAGGGAAGACGCCAGCGCAGTGGAAATCGTCTACCACCGTCCTCATCCACAAAAAAGGGGACGTCTCGGAAGTGACGAACTGGCGGCCACTGGCACTGAGCACCACCATCTCTAAGCTCTTTGCCGCATTGGTTGCGGATCGCACGACCCTCTGGGCTGAGCGGTTGAGCTTGCTCTCGCCAGAACAGAAGGGTTTCCGCACCTTTGAAGGCTGCTTTGAGCACAATTTCATTGTGCAGACCGCAATTGACAATGCAAGGCGTAAGGGTAGCGAGGCATGTCTTGCCTGGCTAGACCTAGCCAACGCCTTTGGTTCAGTACCTCATGCACACCTCCTTGGAGTGCTGGGCAAGATGGGACTGCCAGAGCGGTTGCACTGTCTAATTGCGGACATGTACGATGGTTGCTCCACCCGGGTCCGAACATCAGACGGACTTACGGACGAAATACGCATAGAGGCGGGGGTAAAACAGGGCTGCCCACTGTCACCCATCGTCTTCAATCTCGCGCTTGAGCCGGTACTTCGATCGGCAACCACACTGAAAAACGAGTGTGGAATTCCGCTTTGCGGCCAGAGTGTTTCGGCACTCGCGTATGCCGACGACATAGTGCTGCTCGCGAGAGATGGAAGGTCGATGGAAGAGCTCCTCTCGGCCGTGGGTGACGCAGCGACGTGGGCAGGACTTACGTTCAAACCCGCAAAGTGCGCGACGCTTCATGTCAAAGGTCGGCACACTCTGGCGACGCAGTTCACTCTACAGGGTGGACAGCCCGCCATACTCGGTGAGGGAGACGCCTACCTACACCTTGGCGTCCCCACCGGCTTCAGAGTGCCACAAACTCCAACTGAAGCGATCGCGGCGATGCGGCTCGATCTAAAGTCCATAGACGACTCCCTGCTCGCCCCTTGGCAGAAAATTGACGCCGTGCGTGTTTTCCTCCTCCCCAGACTGGACTTCATCCTGCGGGGGGGAGCAGTACGCAAACAGCCCCTGTCGGACCTCGACATTGCCATAAAAACGGCCGTCAAGTCGTGGCTGTACCTCCCGAAGCGCGCGTCTACAGAACTCCTGTATTTGCCGCTAGGTGAAGGAGGCTGCGGCCTGACGCCGTTAGCGGACGGTGCGGACATCGCCACCATTGTCCATGGCTTCAGAATGCTGCACTGCAGTGATGCCACCGTCAGGGAAATAGCCTGGGCCACACTTACCATGGCTGCACGACGCCGCTTGGGTAGGGAGCCAAGTCACAACGACCTGGCAACCTACTTGAGCGGCAGCGTCGAAGGCGACTTCCGGAGAGACGGCGGCGACATTCAGTCGCTGTGGACGCGCGTCAGGAACGCCACAAGGCACCTAGCGCCACGTGGCGTCTCCTGGCGCTGGAGTAATGCTCTGGAGGAGTTACAGGTGGAGGTACGCGGCTGCAACACGCCCGTAATGGACGCCGACGCGGCTGCCATGTTGTCGACGGGCGCGACCGCCATGCTGTCGGCAGGCAGCGGATTGGACGACCCACGCGGCGCGGGGACGCAACCAGCGGCGGAGCGGCGGAACGCGATGGCGGACGCGAACAACGAGGACGACGGGACGGCAGCTGGACAACACGGAGATGGCGGCGATGGACCACGACACGCAGATGACGGCGCGGGACCCATCGGCGACGCCGCTGCCGACCGCGTCCGGGTAGGCGGTAACGCCAAGCGCCACCTTATGCAGATGCTTCGCGAGAGCATAAGAAAGCGTCTGCGAAGCCGCCTACTCAGCAAACCAGACCAGGGCAAGGTGTTTGAGTGCACCAGAGACTCCACTGCGTCGAACCACTTCATGGCGGGCGGGAACTACACCCGCTTCGCCGACTGGCGATTCATACATCGCGCCAGACTTGGAGTGGTGCCACTGAACGGCTGCCGCCGCTTTGGTGGTCAGGCACAAAACAACAAAGCCTGCCGACGCTGTGGATACAAGCAGGAGACGCTACCGCACGTCATCAACTCGTGCATGGTGCACTCGGCCGCACTGCAATTACGTCACAACGCCGTCCTCACACGTCTCGCGGCAGCCGTCGCGGGACGGCCGAGAGGAAGGAACGACGCTGCTCTCGACGTCCGAGTCAACCAAACGGTCGTCGGAGACACCAGCGGACTGCGGCCGGAACTTGTCATAACTGACGAGGTCAAGAAGAACATAACTATCATCGACGTGACGATCCCGTTCGAAAACCGGCGGATCGCACTTGACAACGCGCGGCAAATTAAACAAATCAAATATGCCGACGTTGCTCGCGGTTTAGCCGCACGCGGCTACTCCGTGATCGTCGATGCCTTGGTCGTTGGCAGCCTAGGGACGTGGGACCGCGGGAACGATGCCGTGCTTCGGCACCTCGGCATCGCACGCCGCTACTGTCACCTGATGCGGCGGCTGATGGTGTCCGACACCATCAGATGGTCCCGTGACATCTACGTCGAGCACGTCACTGGCCATCGCCAATACGTGCTTCCTTAGGCTGGGCGCGACTCGGCGGCGGACTGCGAGACCTCCGAGACTGCTGTCGTCGGAGAACTTCGAGGTCGGTGTCTTCGTGCCGGCGGTGTCGAGATACCCCCCGAGACAACGAGCGTCGCACCCCATCTTCGCGTCGCGCCTCGAAAGCGCCGAGTCGGCGTACACAACACGCCGCCCGGCCACAGCAGACTTCGGACGCCACACCACCGCCCCACTAGCCGCGACAAACCGATGACGGCCGCCGTAAGGCAGCCTGAGGTGCGGAGTTTGGCTGTGCGGCTCACCTGCGTGCGTTGTCGCCAGTCACTGGCCATTGTTCTGAATAACACAGACGGTAGTCAGGACTAGTGGATGAATGGAAATATATTAAAATAGACCCAAATTAAGCCCCTGATTGATACCATCTCCAACCAATCGCTTTTTAATTAAATTTAATCCTTTTCTTAAAAGCGCTTCACGCAAACCTCCAGTAGTAGTATTACTAATTAGGATAGGTGAAGCAATGGAATATATAGGTGGTGGGACTAGCCCACCAACGTTAGAAATACAATTGAAATTCTTAAGGGACGGCCTAACCGTCTTCTTTTCGTACTTTTTCTATTAAAACTTATTTTTCACTTAAAATTAAATAACTAGTATTATATAATTCCGTTAATATTTTTATTAAAACATTTATACTACTTAGCACTGTAACTAAGAGTTATCTGAGGAAAATAAATTTCTTTAAATCTGTTCTTATCAGCTTAATATCTGATACGTCCTGCATCGCAGGACCAGAATATTAAACTCATTTTTGGATCATGACGGAGTGCTAAGTGCTTGCACTACCTCTGTCACGGGTTGGCCTGGCATTGCAGTACCGCCAGGAACGGCCCACCTAAATTCAGTGAAAACATTGCTCGAAATGAGAGTTAATATTCTGCAGTGATGAGATATTAAGCTGTCTTGCTAGGAACTGTGTGTGCGTTTTATTTCCCCATCTTGCAGTCGAATGACACGCGGAACAAGACTTAAAGGGAGCAGTAGCAGCGCTTCTGGACGCCTGCCGGAGGCGTCTCGTATGGCATAGTCGTACGTACTTAAATTTTTGAGTAAGACCTTGTCTTCTCGCGAACGTCGTCGTCGCCGCCGCACGCACGCAGAATACACGTGTGGGCACATGCAGGGGCGAAGAAGCCAACCGTGGCTCTCGGTAGAAATAACAGGAATTGTTATAAATTTCTTCTGTAGTAGCTGTAAAATGTTGCAACATGTTGCATGGTCGCGACTATGCAGTATCTCTTACTAGAGTGACCGAATATTATTGTTAGTAGTAGTTTTTTTTTTTTTTGCTTAAATAATTTTCCTTTGTTCGCCTGCCTTTAACGGTAGCCTGTTTGTTGCAAACTGAAGAAGCCAGCAATTGTCGCACAGCAAAGGAGTATGCTGTGTTTGAGCTTCTTTCGCTAATATTAAATAGAAGCTTGCGGTCCCCCTCCTATTTGGGGCGCCATCTTATCTCATTAATGCTGTTAAAAGACGGAATTTCGTGTTTCCAGTCAGACGTCCATTGCGCCGCCCTCCGCCGCCGAAGCGTTCGTTTAGCCGTCCTGGCGCTGCTGTGGGGCACCCGCGCGAGACTCTTAGAGCTTCTTGCGAGTGTCCGCTGTGTGTCACTACTGTTGGGCACCGTCCCGGCCCGGGAGATGTTCATTGCGCCGCCCTCCGACGAGGCGGACGTTTAGCCGCCGTGGCGCTGCTGTGGGGCACACGCGCGGGACCTGGAGCTTCTGCCGCGTGGAGCCGTATAGACCTGAAGGCATTGTCGTTTAACACACGCATCGCAAGGCGCGGTTGGCTCTCTTGGAGCACCCCAGTGGCTTTCTGTTTCATACAGCTCGTGCTACAGACGTGCATTCTGAGGCTGTCACTGGCCTTGCCTCTCGCGTATTAGCATTTATCGCTCCCAAATTATACTGACACCTACTTCGGACATATATTCTCCGGAATGGCGCTCGCAATTTATCGCTTCTCGGCCTTTTGGCTAAGATCAAAGTGTAGTATCTGTTCTTATCAGCTTAATATCTGATACGTCCTGCATCGCAGGACCAGAATATTAAACTCATTTTTGGATCATGACGGAGTGCTAAGTGCTTGCACTACCTCTGTCACGGGTTGGCCTGGCATTGCAGTACCGCCAGGAATGGCCCACCTAAATTCAGTGAAAACATTGCTCGAAATGAGAGTTAATATTCTGCAGTGATGAGATATTAAGCTGTCTTGCTAGGAACTGTGTGTGCGTTTTATTTCCCCATCTTGCAGTCGAATGACACGCGGAACAAGACTTAAAGGGAGCAGTAGCAGCGCTTCTGGACGCCTGCCGGAGGCGTCTCGTATGGCATAGTCGTACGTACTTAAATTTTTGAGTAAGACCTTGTCTTCTCGCGAACGTCGTCGTCGCCGCCGCACGCACGCAGAATACACGTGTGGGCACATGCAGGGGCGAAGAAGCCAACCGTGGCTCTCGGTAGAAATAACAGGAATTGTTATAAATTTCTTCTGTAGTAGCTGTAAAATGTTGCAACATGTTGCATGGTCGCGACTATGCAGTATCTCTTACTAGAGTGACCGAATATTATTGTTAGTAGTAGTTTTTTTTTATTTTATTTTTTTTTTTTTTTTGCTTAAATAATTTTCCTTTGTTCGCCTGCCTTTAACGGTAGCCTGTTTGTTGCAAACTGAAGAAGCCAGCAATTGTCGCACAGCAAAGGAGTATGCTGTGTTTGAGCTTCTTTCGCTAATATTAAATAGAAGCTTGCGGTCCCCCTCCTATTTGGGGCGCCATCTTATCTCATTAATGCTGTTAAAAGACGGAATTTCGTGTTTCCAGTCAGACGTCCATTGCGCCGCCCTCCGCCGCCGAAGCGTTCGTTTAGCCGTCCTGGCGCTGCTGTGGGGCACCCGCGCGAGACTCTTAGAGCTTCTTGCGAGTGTCCGCTGTGTGTCACTACTGTTGGGCACCGTCCCGGCCCGGGAGATGTTCATTGCGCCGCCCTCCGACGAGGCGGACGTTTAGCCGCCGTGGCGCTGCTGTGGGGCACACGCGCGGGACCTGGAGCTTCTGCCGCGTGGAGCCGTATAGACCTGAAGGCATTGTCGTTTAACACACGCATCGCAAGGCGCGGTTGGCTCTCTTGGAGCACCCCAGTGGCTTTCTGTTTCATACAGCTCGTGCTACAGACGTGCATTCTGAGGCTGTCACTGGCCTTGCCTCTCGCGTATTAGCATTTATCGCTCCCAAATTATACTGACACCTACTTCGGACATATATTCTCCGGAATGGCGCTCGCAATTTATCGCTTCTCGGCCTTTTGGCTAAGATCAAAGTGTAGTATCTGTTCTTATCAGCTTAATTGCTTGGTGGAACTATGCTTTGGTTGCAGGGAACGTGAAAATTTGACGATTATTTACGAAAGTAAAAATCGGCATTTTTCGCTCGCGATGTAAATTCTTTTTTGTTACAGATGTCGCAGGACGTCCTGGAGCTCGTGATTGTGCTGCCGGCCGACACTTTTAAGTGCCCGGTATGCTATGTCACTAAGGCGACCGGCCGACCGACGTTTGGGGCGTACCGAGACCATGCCGGTCTCTTGAGGCACTACAGGAGAGTGCATGCCTTCGACGGTACTGCCGTCTTCGAGTGCGGCTTCTGCAGCCGCCGAGAGGAGACGGCGAAGCTGCTCCGCACTCATCAGCGGAGCTGCATTGGGTTGGTGGTATCGCCCCTTCCCTCGCAGTCGCCGGGAAACCGGCTGGCAGCAGGGTCGGGAACTTTGCGGCTTTCGCCCTCAGCGAAGCCACGCACTCCGGTGCACCCTCCGGGACTCGATGCCCGGCCTGGCACCCTGCCTGATGCGGGGAGGTCGGCCGGAATCGGGTCACAGGAGATGGTCCGGGAAAACTCCCCGGCGCCTTTAGGGCCTGCCGTCGGTTTCGAAACTCGCGGTATGGACAGCGGCTATGCCGCGTGTGGCGCTCGGGCGAGGAAGTACCACAGACCTCCCTCCTTAGTGTTAGATGTGGGGCCCGATGCCACGCATGGATCTCCGCCGCAGGCGGGGAGACCGGCTGGCGGGAGTGCACAGGCGGGGGCCCGAGAAAAGCCTCCGGCACCTTTAGGGTCGGGTGCGGTCTCGATGTCCGGCGGCGGTGGCAGGTCACCGCCTACGGTCGCCGAGCACAGCACGCCGGACAGCAGCCTAGCTGCGTGTGGTGCTGGGGTGAATTACCACAGGCCTTCTGCCTTAGAGGGAGCGAATGCTACGGGTCCGAGGACCTATGCAGACGTAACCCGCCGTAATAGTATGGGGCGCGAAGAGGCGTCGACGGGCCCGCCTTGTGCGGACACGCCGACCCCTTCGCGTATACCCCGACCGGTACGACCCGCGACTGCGGACTCGTACCCGCGTGTGTCGGGCGCGCTCCGGTCGGCCGCGGGTGGCAGTAAAACGCCACGCGCGGTCGCCGAATGCGCCGCCCAGACGGCACGTGAGGTGCGAGTGCCGAGCAGCCGCGCGGCCGTCGTAACGGCGCCGTGCCCGACGCCGCGCGCCGGTGCGGGTGGGGGCAGCTCGCTGCCCCCGCCGGCATCGGCGCGTGGGCGGGGCAGTGGGGTGGGGGACGGTGCGCTCGGGCAACCGAGCGCACCGAACCCGGCCCCACAGGGCGCCGCACGATGGCCGCGCAGGCCGACGGACACGTCGGCTGCTGCTGGCATGCCGCCCGCCGTGCGTGGTGCGGGGCCCGGCTTGCGACCGCTAACACGCGGCCCGACCGCCCCCCCCCCGAGGGGGGGACGGCTGGGCGCGGTGGCGGCCGTGGGCGGGGCTCCGCCGCCATGTGCGGCGGGCCGGCAGCCGCCGCTCGCCCGCTACCGACCGCGCGCCGCCCGGCGGCCGACCCGGGAGTCATGCGCCGCAGCCGCGCCTCGTCGCCGACAGGTGGCAGCGCGATGCGGCGTAGCGGCGCCCGGCCGGCCGACACGGCTCAGTCGTGCGGTAGCGCGCCCGCACGCCAGACGGCGAGCGGCTCGCTGCCGACGCGGAGCGAGGACGGACGCGGCTGGACAGTGGTAGTGTGATCGCGCACATTCGGCCGGCGTAACAACCCGCTGCTGGCGGAAAATGCGTCGAGACGCGTAAGTGACTCCGCACAACCGCCGCGCGGGCATGTAACCGATAATAGAAAGAACTCTGTTACAGATAGGAGAGCACCGGAATCCACGCCAAGACGACGACACCGACAGCAGGCGAGGCCTGTGAGAGGAAGGCAAATTCTGCCACTTAGCAATGAGCGTAATGCGCATGCGGACCCGCGTTCTAAACGAGCGGAGACAGTGGGGGAAGTGAACAGGATGGTTGCTAACGCCTCTGGCGCGTGCACCCCTGTAAACAACCCACACGAAACTTCGCCTCGCGAAACGAACGATCGGGAAGCAATGTCGCGAACGCACAATGTTAATGACAGAACTAACCACACCCCCTCACAGCAGCCCAACGACCCTGCACAAGACGAGGGGGACGCAAACACGACGACGAGAGGTGCGGACGGCCCGACCAGCAGCGGCCGCGACAAACGACGCCGTCGGCGCCGCAGGCGCAACAACCGACGTTCCCAACCCACACCTCCGAACCAGAGCGCCCCTCACACCCTTACCGTGACTCCCACCACATCTCCTGCACCGCTCCCACCAGGCGCACCGCAGGCCGCTCCGCCCCCCCCCCCGCTCACCGACGGCCCTCAGCCGTCTGACAGGCAAAAACGGTGGTTGACGGCCCTAGCAGACGCCCGTGAACAGCCGTGGGCTAAATTCACTGAGCTAGTGGAGGCGTTCGTCAATGACGTTGCAGCCTCCAAGCCTAAGCCACAAGTTCAGGCAAGGCGAGAGCGTGCAGAAACTCAACCGGCTGACGCGCGGCGCGCACAGGGCCTCGCCGCCGTCGACGCCAATACCCGCCCATTGCCCCCGCCCGCGGCCGGCGACGAGGCAGGGGGGGCCGTAACCAACAGCGCGCGGCCGCGGCCGAACGCCGATACGATGCGGCCGCAGCCTCTGAGATACAGAGACTGTACCGCGCCGATCGGCGTAAGGCAATGCAGCGTGTACTGGGGGGTGCGTCCCCATACTGCCAGATCGACGGCAACGTGCTCGCGGAGCACTTTAAACTAATCTATACTAAAACGAACTATTCTGTTACAGATGCGCCAACCGCCGTCCCCGACTACGCCGCCTCGACACCTCCAGAGCTTGCTGAGGAGGTGCTGCAACCGTTCACCCGCATCGAGGTGCAGCAGAGACTGCAAAAGGCGAGCAATACCGCTCCTGGGGCGGACAGCGTCACCTACTCCGACCTGCGGCGCGAGGATCCCGGTTGTCACGTACTTACCGAGATTTTCTCGCGCTGCTGGAAGGAAGGGAAGACGCCAGCGCAGTGGAAATCGTCTACCACCGTCCTCATCCACAAAAAAGGGGACGTCTCGGAAGTGACGAACTGGCGGCCACTGGCACTGAGCACCACCATCTCTAAGCTCTTTGCCGCATTGGTTGCGGATCGCACGACCCTCTGGGCTGAGCGGTTGAGCTTGCTCTCGCCAGAACAGAAGGGTTTCCGCACCTTTGAAGGCTGCTTTGAGCACAATTTCATTGTGCAGACCGCAATTGACAATGCAAGGCGTAAGGGTAGCGAGGCATGTCTTGCCTGGCTAGACCTAGCCAACGCCTTTGGTTCAGTACCTCATGCACACCTCCTCGGAGTGCTGGGCAAGATGGGACTGCCAGAGCGGTTGCACTGTCTAATTGCGGACATGTACGATGGTTGCTCCACCCGGGTCCGAACATCAGACGGACTTACGGACGAAATACGCATAGAGGCGGGGGTAAAACAGGGCTGCCCACTGTCACCCATCGTCTTCAATCTCGCGCTTGAGCCGGTACTTCGATCGGCAACCACACTGAAAAACGAGTGTGGAATTCCGCTTTGCGGCCAGAGTGTTTCGGCACTCGCGTATGCCGACGACATAGTGCTGCTCGCGAGAGATGGAAGGTCGATGGAAGAGCTCCTCTCGGCCGTGGGTGACGCAGCGACGTGGGCAGGACTTACGTTCAAACCCGCAAAGTGCGCGACGCTTCATGTCAAAGGTCGGCACACTCTGGCGACGCAGTTCACTCTACAGGGTGGACAGCCCGCCATACTCGGTGAGGGAGACGCCTACCTACACCTTGGCGTCCCCACCGGCTTCAGAGTGCCACAAACTCCAACTGAAGCGATCGCGGCGATGCGGCTCGATCTAAAGTCCATAGACGACTCCCTGCTCGCCCCTTGGCAGAAAATTGACGCCGTGCGTGTTTTCCTCCTCCCCAGACTGGACTTCATCCTGCGGGGGGGAGCAGTACGCAAACAGCCCCTGTCGGACCTCGACATTGCCATAAAAACGGCCGTCAAGTCGTGGCTGTACCTCCCGAAGCGCGCGTCTACAGAACTCCTGTATTTGCCGCTAGGTGAAGGAGGCTGCGGCCTGACGCCGTTAGCGGACGGTGCGGACATCGCCACCATTGTCCATGGCTTCAGAATGCTGCACTGCAGTGATGCCACCGTCAGGGAAATAGCCTGGGCCACACTTACCATGGCTGCACGACGCCGCTTGGGTAGGGAGCCAAGTCACAACGACCTGGCAACCTACTTGAGCGGCAGCGTCGAAGGCGACTTCCGGAGAGACGGCGGCGACATTCAGTCGCTGTGGACGCGCGTCAGGAACGCCACAAGGCACCTAGCGCCACGTGGCGTCTCCTGGCGCTGGAGTAATGCTCTGGAGGAGTTACAGGTGGAGGTACGCGGCTGCAACACGCCCGTAATGGACGCCGACGCGGCTGCCATGTTGTCGACGGGCGCGACCGCCATGCTGTCGGCAGGCAGCGGATTGGACGACCCACGCGGCGCGGGGACGCAACCAGCGGCGGAGCGGCGGAACGCGATGGCGGACGCGAACAACGAGGACGACGGGACGGCAGCTGGACAACACGGAGATGGCGGCGATGGACCACGACACGCAGATGACGGCGCGGGACCCATCGGCGACGCCGCTGCCGACCGCGTCCGGGTAGGCGGTAACGCCAAGCGCCACCTTATGCAGATGCTTCGCGAGAGCATAAGAAAGCGTCTGCGAAGCCGCCTACTCAGCAAACCAGACCAGGGCAAGGTGTTTGAGTGCACCAGAGACTCCACTGCGTCGAACCACTTCATGGCGGGCGGGAACTACACCCGCTTCGCCGACTGGCGATTCATACATCGCGCCAGACTTGGAGTGGTGCCACTGAACGGCTGCCGCCGCTTTGGTGGTCAGGCACAAAACAACAAAGCCTGCCGACGCTGTGGATACAAGCAGGAGACGCTACCGCACGTCATCAACTCGTGCATGGTGCACTCGGCCGCACTGCAATTACGTCACAACGCCGTCCTCACACGTCTCGCGGCAGCCGTCGCGGGACGGCCGAGAGGAAGGAACGACGCTGCTCTCGACGTCCGAGTCAACCAAACGGTCGTCGGAGACACCAGCGGACTGCGGCCGGAACTTGTCATAACTGACGAGGTCAAGAAGAACATAACTATCATCGACGTGACGATCCCGTTCGAAAACCGGCGGATCGCACTTGACAACGCGCGGCAAATTAAACAAATCAAATATGCCGACGTTGCTCGCGGTTTAGCCGCACGCGGCTACTCCGTGATCGTCGATGCCTTGGTCGTTGGCAGCCTAGGGACGTGGGACCGCGGGAACGATGCCGTGCTTCGGCACCTCGGCATCGCACGCCGCTACTGTCACCTGATGCGGCGGCTGATGGTGTCCGACACCATCAGATGGTCCCGTGACATCTACGTCGAGCACGTCACTGGCCATCGCCAATACGTGCTTCCTTAGGCTGGGCGCGACTCGGCGGCGGACTGCGAGACCTCCGAGACTGCTGTCGTCGGAGAACTTCGAGGTCGGTGTCTTCGTGCCGGCGGTGTCGAGATACCCCCCGAGACAACGAGCGTCGCACCCCATCTTCGCGTCGCGCCTCGAAAGCGCCGAGTCGGCGTACACAACACGCCGCCCGGCCACAGCAGACTTCGGACGCCACACCACCGCCCCACTAGCCGCGACAAACCGATGACGGCCGCCGTAAGGCAGCCTGAGGTGCGGAGTTTGGCTGTGCGGCTCACCTGCGTGCGTTGTCGCCAGTCACTGGCCATTGTTCTGAATAACACAGACGGTAGTCAGGACTAGTGGATGAATGGAAATATATTAAAATAGACCCAAATTAAGCCCCTGATTGATACCATCTCCAACCAATCGCTTTTTAATTAAATTTAATCCTTTTCTTAAAAGCGCTTCACGCAAACCTCCAGTAGTAGTATTACTAATTAGGATAGGTGAAGCAATGGAATATATAGGTGGTGGGACTAGCCCACCAACGTTAGAAATACAATTGAAATTCTTAAGGGACGGCCTAACCGTCTTCTTTTCGTACTTTTTCTATTAAAACTTATTTTTCACTTAAAATTAAATAACTAGTATTATATAATTCCGTTAATATTTTTATTAAAACATTTATACTACTTAGCACTGTAACTAAGAGTTATCTGAGGAAAATAAATTTCTTTAAATCTGTTCTTATCAGCTTAATATCTGATACGTCCTGCATCGCAGGACCAGAATATTAAACTCATTTTTGGATCATGACGGAGTGCTAAGTGCTTGCACTACCTCTGTCACGGGTTGGCCTGGCATTGCAGTACCGCCAGGAACGGCCCACCTAAATTCAGTGAAAACATTGCTCGAAATGAGAGTTAATATTCTGCAGTGATGAGATATTAAGCTGTCTTGCTAGGAACTGTGTGTGCGTTTTATTTCCCCATCTTGCAGTCGAATGACACGCGGAACAAGACTTAAAGGGAGCAGTAGCAGCGCTTCTGGACGCCTGCCGGAGGCGTCTCGTATGGCATAGTCGTACGTACTTAAATTTTTGAGTAAGACCTTGTCTTCTCGCGAACGTCGTCGTCGCCGCCGCACGCACGCAGAATACACGTGTGGGCACATGCAGGGGCGAAGAAGCCAACCGTGGCTCTCGGTAGAAATAACAGGAATTGTTATAAATTTCTTCTGTAGTAGCTGTAAAATGTTGCAACATGTTGCATGGTCGCGACTATGCAGTATCTCTTACTAGAGTGACCGAATATTATTGTTAGTAGTAGTTTTTTTTTTTTTTGCTTAAATAATTTTCCTTTGTTCGCCTGCCTTTAACGGTAGCCTGTTTGTTGCAAACTGAAGAAGCCAGCAATTGTCGCACAGCAAAGGAGTATGCTGTGTTTGAGCTTCTTTCGCTAATATTAAATAGAAGCTTGCGGTCCCCCTCCTATTTGGGGCGCCATCTTATCTCATTAATGCTGTTAAAAGACGGAATTTCGTGTTTCCAGTCAGACGTCCATTGCGCCGCCCTCCGCCGCCGAAGCGTTCGTTTAGCCGTCCTGGCGCTGCTGTGGGGCACCCGCGCGAGACTCTTAGAGCTTCTTGCGAGTGTCCGCTGTGTGTCACTACTGTTGGGCACCGTCCCGGCCCGGGAGATGTTCATTGCGCCGCCCTCCGACGAGGCGGACGTTTAGCCGCCGTGGCGCTGCTGTGGGGCACACGCGCGGGACCTGGAGCTTCTGCCGCGTGGAGCCGTATAGACCTGAAGGCATTGTCGTTTAACACACGCATCGCAAGGCGCGGTTGGCTCTCTTGGAGCACCCCAGTGGCTTTCTGTTTCATACAGCTCGTGCTACAGACGTGCATTCTGAGGCTGTCACTGGCCTTGCCTCTCGCGTATTAGCATTTATCGCTCCCAAATTATACTGACACCTACTTCGGACATATATTCTCCGGAATGGCGCTCGCAATTTATCGCTTCTCGGCCTTTTGGCTAAGATCAAAGTGTAGTATCTGTTCTTATCAGCTTAATATCTGATACGTCCTGCATCGCAGGACCAGAATATTAAACTCATTTTTGGATCATGACGGAGTGCTAAGTGCTTGCACTACCTCTGTCACGGGTTGGCCTGGCATTGCAGTACCGCCAGGAACGGCCCACCTAAATTCAGTGAAAACATTGCTCGAAATGAGAGTTAATATTCTGCAGTGATGAGATATTAAGCTGTCTTGTTAGGAACTGTGTGTGCGTTTTATTTCCCCATCTTGCAGTCGAATGACACGCGGAACAAGACTTAAAGGGAGCAGTAGCAGCGCTTCTGGACGCCTGCCGGAGGCGTCTCGTATGGCATAGTCGTACGTACTTAAATTTTTGAGTAAGACCTTGTCTTCTCGCGAACGTCGTCGTCGCCGCCGCACGCACGCAGAATACACGTGTGGGCACATGCAGGGGCGAAGAAGCCAACCGTGGCTCTCGGTAGAAATAACAGGAATTGTTATAAATTTCTTCTGTAGTAGCTGTAAAATGTTGCAACATGTTGCATGGTCGCGACTATGCAGTATCTCTTACTAGAGTGACCGAATATTATTGTTAGTAGTAGTTTTTTTTTATTTTATTTTTTTTTTTTTTTTGCTTAAATAATTTTCCTTTGTTCGCCTGCCTTTAACGGTAGCCTGTTTGTTGCAAACTGAAGAAGCCAGCAATTGTCGCACAGCAAAGGAGTATGCTGTGTTTGAGCTTCTTTCGCTAATATTAAATAGAAGCTTGCGGTCCCCCTCCTATTTGGGGCGCCATCTTATCTCATTAATGCTGTTAAAAGACGGAATTTCGTGTTTCCAGTCAGACGTCCATTGCGCCGCCCTCCGCCGCCGAAGCGTTCGTTTAGCCGTCCTGGCGCTGCTGTGGGGCACCCGCGCGAGACTCTTAGAGCTTCTTGCGAGTGTCCGCTGTGTGTCACTACTGTTGGGCACCGTCCCGGCCCGGGAGATGTTCATTGCGCCGCCCTCCGACGAGGCGGACGTTTAGCCGCCGTGGCGCTGCTGTGGGGCACACGCGCGGGACCTGGAGCTTCTGCCGCGTGGAGCCGTATAGACCTGAAGGCATTGTCGTTTAACACACGCATCGCAAGGCGCGGTTGGCTCTCTTGGAGCACCCCAGTGGCTTTCTGTTTCATACAGCTCGTGCTACAGACGTGCATTCTGAGGCTGTCACTGGCCTTGCCTCTCGCGTATTAGCATTTATCGCTCCCAAATTATACTGACACCTACTTCGTACATATATTCTCCGGAATGGCGCTCGCAATTTATCGCTTCTCGGCCTTTTGGCTAAGATCAAAGTGTAGTATCTGTTCTTATCAGCTTAATATCTGATACGTCCTGCATCGCAGGACCAGAATATTAAACTCATTTTTGGATCATGACGGAGTGCTAAGTGCTTGCACTACCTCTGTCACGGGTTGGCCTGGCATTGCAGTACCGCCAGGAACGGCCCACCTAAATTCAGTGAAAACATTGCTCGAAATGAGAGTTAATATTCTGCAGTGATGAGATATTAAGCTGTCTTGCTAGGAACTGTGTGTGCGTTTTATTTCCCCATCTTGCAGTCGAATGACACGCGGAACAAGACTTAAAGGGAGCAGTAGCAGCGCTTCTGGACGCCTGCCGGAGGCGTCTCGTATGGCATAGTCGTACGTACTTAAATTTTTGAGTAAGACCTTGTCTTCTCGCGAACGTCGTCGTCGCCGCCGCACGCACGCAGAATACACGTGTGGGCACATGCAGGGGCGAAGAAGCCAACCGTGGCTCTCGGTAGAAATAACAGGAATTGTTATAAATTTCTTCTGTAGTAGCTGTAAAATGTTGCAACATGTTGCATGGTCGCGACTATGCAGTATCTCTTACTAGAGTGACCGAATATTATTGTTAGTAGTAGTTTTTTTTTTTTTTGCTTAAATAATTTTCCTTTGTTCGCCTGCCTTTAACGGTAGCCTGTTTGTTGCAAACTGAAGAAGCCAGCAATTGTCGCACAGCAAAGGAGTATGCTGTGTTTGAGCTTCTTTCGCTAATATTAAATAGAAGCTTGCGGTCCCCCTCCTATTTGGGGCGCCATCTTATCTCATTAATGCTGTTAAAAGACGGAATTTCGTGTTTCCAGTCAGACGTCCATTGCGCCGCCCTCCGCCGCCGAAGCGTTCGTTTAGCCGTCCTGGCGCTGCTGTGGGGCACCCGCGCGAGACTCTTAGAGCTTCTTGCGAGTGTCCGCTGTGTGTCACTACTGTTGGGCACCGTCCCGGCCCGGGAGATGTTCATTGCGCCGCCCTCCGACGAGGCGGACGTTTAGCCGCCGTGGCGCTGCTGTGGGGCACACGCGCGGGACCTGGAGCTTCTGCCGCGTGGAGCCGTATAGACCTGAAGGCATTGTCGTTTAACACACGCATCGCAAGGCGCGGTTGGCTCTCTTGGAGCACCCCAGTGGCTTTCTGTTTCATACAGCTCGTGCTACAGACGTGCATTCTGAGGCTGTCACTGGCCTTGCCTCTCGCGTATTAGCATTTATCGCTCCCAAATTATACTGACACCTACTTCGGACATATATTCTCCGGAATGGCGCTCGCAATTTATCGCTTCTCGGCCTTTTGGCTAAGATCAAAGTGTAGTATCTGTTCTTATCAGCTTAATATCTGATACGTCCTGCATCGCAGGACCAGAATATTAAACTCATTTTTGGATCATGACGGAGTGCTAAGTGCTTGCACTACCTCTGTCACGGGTTGGCCTGGCATTGCAGTACCGCCAGGAACGGCCCACCTAAATTCAGTGAAAACATTGCTCGAAATGAGAGTTAATATTCTGCAGTGATGAGATATTAAGCTGTCTTGTTAGGAACTGTGTGTGCGTTTTATTTCCCCATCTTGCAGTCGAATGACACGCGGAACAAGACTTAAAGGGAGCAGTAGCAGCGCTTCTGGACGCCTGCCGGAGGCGTCTCGTATGGCATAGTCGTACGTACTTAAATTTTTGAGTAAGACCTTGTCTTCTCGCGAACGTCGTCGTCGCCGCCGCACGCACGCAGAATACACGTGTGGGCACATGCAGGGGCGAAGAAGCCAACCGTGGCTCTCGGTAGAAATAACAGGAATTGTTATAAATTTCTTCTGTAGTAGCTGTAAAATGTTGCAACATGTTGCATGGTCGCGACTATGCAGTATCTCTTACTAGAGTGACCGAATATTATTGTTAGTAGTAGTTTTTTTTTATTTTATTTTTTTTTTTTTTTTGCTTAAATAATTTTCCTTTGTTCGCCTGCCTTTAACGGTAGCCTGTTTGTTGCAAACTGAAGAAGCCAGCAATTGTCGCACAGCAAAGGAGTATGCTGTGTTTGAGCTTCTTTCGCTAATATTAAATAGAAGCTTGCGGTCCCCCTCCTATTTGGGGCGCCATCTTATCTCATTAATGCTGTTAAAAGACGGAATTTCGTGTTTCCAGTCAGACGTCCATTGCGCCGCCCTCCGCCGCCGAAGCGTTCGTTTAGCCGTCCTGGCGCTGCTGTGGGGCACCCGCGCGAGACTCTTAGAGCTTCTTGCGAGTGTCCGCTGTGTGTCACTACTGTTGGGCACCGTCCCGGCCCGGGAGATGTTCATTGCGCCGCCCTCCGACGAGGCGGACGTTTAGCCGCCGTGGCGCTGCTGTGGGGCACACGCGCGGGACCTGGAGCTTCTGCCGCGTGGAGCCGTATAGACCTGAAGGCATTGTCGTTTAACACACGCATCGCAAGGCGCGGTTGGCTCTCTTGGAGCACCCCAGTGGCTTTCTGTTTCATACAGCTCGTGCTACAGACGTGCATTCTGAGGCTGTCACTGGCCTTGCCTCTCGCGTATTAGCATTTATCGCTCCCAAATTATACTGACACCTACTTCGTACATATATTCTCCGGAATGGCGCTCGCAATTTATCGCTTCTCGGCCTTTTGGCTAAGATCAAAGTGTAGTATCTGTTCTTATCAGCTTAATATCTGATACGTCCTGCATCGCAGGACCAGAATATTAAACTCATTTTTGGATCATGACGGAGTGCTAAGTGCTTGCACTACCTCTGTCACGGGTTGGCCTGGCATTGCAGTACCGCCAGGAACGGCCCACCTAAATTCAGTGAAAACATTGCTCGAAATGAGAGTTAATATTCTGCAGTGATGAGATATTAAGCTGTCTTGCTAGGAACTGTGTGTGCGTTTTATTTCCCCATCTTGCAGTCGAATGACACGCGGAACAAGACTTAAAGGGAGCAGTAGCAGCGCTTCTGGACGCCTGCCGGAGGCGTCTCGTATGGCATAGTCGTACGTACTTAAATTTTTGAGTAAGACCTTGTCTTCTCGCGAACGTCGTCGTCGCCGCCGCACGCACGCAGAATACACGTGTGGGCACATGCAGGGGCGAAGAAGCCAACCGTGGCTCTCGGTAGAAATAACAGGAATTGTTATAAATTTCTTCTGTAGTAGCTGTAAAATGTTGCAACATGTTGCATGGTCGCGACTATGCAGTATCTCTTACTAGAGTGACCGAATATTATTGTTAGTAGTAGTTTTTTTTTATTTTATTTTATTTTTTTTTTTTTTTTTGCTTAAATAATTTTCCTTTGTTCGCCTGCCTTTAACGGTAGCCTGTTTGTTGCAAACTGAAGAAGCCAGCAATTGTCGCACAGCAAAGGAGTATGCTGTGTTTGAGCTTCTTTCGCTAATATTAAATAGAAGCTTGCGGTCCCCCTCCTATTTGGGGCGCCATCTTATCTCATTAATGCTGTTAAAAGACGGAATTTCGTGTTTCCAGTCAGACGTCCATTGCGCCGCCCTCCGCCGCCGAAGCGTTCGTTTAGCCGTCCTGGCGCTGCTGTGGGGCACCCGCGCGAGACTCTTAGAGCTTCTTGCGAGTGTCCGCTGTGTGTCACTACTGTTGGGCACCGTCCCGGCCCGGGAGATGTTCATTGCGCCGCCCTCCGACGAGGCGGACGTTTAGCCGCCGTGGCGCTGCTGTGGGGCACACGCGCGGGACCTGGAGCTTCTGCCGCGTGGAGCCGTATAGACCTGAAGGCATTGTCGTTTAACACACGCATCGCAAGGCGCGGTTGGCTCTCTTGGAGCACCCCAGTGGCTTTCTGTTTCATACAGCTCGTGCTACAGACGTGCATTCTGAGGCTGTCACTGGCCTTGCCTCTCGCGTATTAGCATTTATCGCTCCCAAATTATACTGACACCTACTTCGGACATATATTCTCCGGAATGGCGCTCGCAATTTATCGCTTCTCGGCCTTTTGGCTAAGATCAAAGTGTAGTATCTGTTCTTATCAGCTTAATATCTGATACGTCCTGCATCGCAGGACCAGAATATTAAACTCATTTTTGGATCATGACGGAGTGCTAAGTGCTTGCACTACCTCTGTCACGGGTTGGCCTGGCATTGCAGTACCGCCAGGAACGGCCCACCTAAATTCAGTGAAAACATTGCTCGAAATGAGAGTTAATATTCTGCAGTGATGAGATATTAAGCTGTCTTGCTAGGAACTGTGTGTGCGTTTTATTTCCCCATCTTGCAGTCGAATGACACGCGGAACAAGACTTAAAGGGAGCAGTAGCAGCGCTTCTGGACGCCTGCCGGAGGCGTCTCGTATGGCATAGTCGTACGTACTTAAATTTTTGAGTAAGACCTTGTCTTCTCGCGAACGTCGTCGTCGCCGCCGCACGCACGCAGAATACACGTGTGGGCACATGCAGGGGCGAAGAAGCCAACCGTGGCTCTCGGTAGAAATAACAGGAATTGTTATAAATTTCTTCTGTAGTAGCTGTAAAATGTTGCAACATGTTGCATGGTCGCGACTATGCAGTATCTCTTACTAGAGTGACCGAATATTATTGTTAGTAGTAGTTTTTTTTTATTTTTTATTTTTTTTTTTTTTGCTTAAATAATTTTCCTATGTTCGCCTGCCTTTAACGGTAGCCTGTTTGTTGCAAACTGAAGAAGCCAGCAATTGTCGCACAGCAAAGGAGTATGCTGTGTTTGAGCTTCTTTCGCTAATATTAAATAGAAGCTTGCGGTCCCCCTCCTATTTGGGGCGCCATCCTATCTCATTAATGCTGTTAAAAGACGGAATTTCGTGTTTCCAGTCAGACGTCCATTGCGCCGCCCTCCGCCGCCGAAGCGTTCGTTTAGCCGTCCTGGCGCTGCTGTGGGGCACCCGCGCGAGACTCTTAGAGCTTCTTGCGAGTGTCCGCTGTGTGTCACTACTGTTGGGCACCGTCCCGGCCCGGGAGATGTTCATTGCGCCGCCCTCCGACGAGGCGGACGTTTAGCCGCCGTGGCGCTGCTGTGGGGCACACGCGCGGGACCTGGAGCTTCTGCCGCGTGGAGCCGTATAGACCTGAAGGCATTGTCGTTTAACACACGCATCGCAAGGCGCGGTTGGCTCTCTTGGAGCACCCCAGTGGCTTTCTGTTTCATACAGCTCGTGCTACAGACGTGCATTCTGAGGCTGTCACTGGCCTTGCCTCTCGCGTATTAGCATTTATCGCTCCCAAATTATACTGACACCTACTTCGGACATATATTCTCCGGAATGGCGCTCGCAATTTATCGCTTCTCGGCCTTTTGGCTAAGATCAAAGTGTAGTATCTGTTCTTATCAGCTTAATATCTGATACGTCCTGCATCGCAGGACCAGAATATTAAACTCATTTTTGGATCATGACGGAGTGCTAAGTGCTTGCACTACCTCTGTCACGGGTTGGCCTGGCATTGCAGTACCGCCAGGAATGGCCCACCTAAATTCAGTGAAAACATTGCTCGAAATGAGAGTTAATATTCTGCAGTGATGAGATATTAAGCTGTCTTGCTAGGAACTGTGTGTGCGTTTTATTTCCCCATCTTGCAGTCGAATGACACGCGGAACAAGACTTAAAGGGAGCAGTAGCAGCGCTTCTGGACGCCTGCCGGAGGCGTCTCGTATGGCATAGTCGTACGTACTTAAATTTTTGAGTAAGACCTTGTCTTCTCGCGAACGTCGTCGTCGCCGCCGCACGCACGCAGAATACACGTGTGGGCACATGCAGGGGCGAAGAAGCCAACCGTGGCTCTCGGTAGAAATAACAGGAATTGTTATAAATTTCTTCTGTAGTAGCTGTAAAATGTTGCAACATGTTGCATGGTCGCGACTATGCAGTATCTCTTACTAGAGTGACCGAATATTATTGTTAGTAGTAGTTTTTTTTTTTTTTGCTTAAATAATTTTCCTTTGTTCGCCTGCCTTTAACGGTAGCCTGTTTGTTGCAAACTGAAGAAGCCAGCAATTGTCGCACAGCAAAGGAGTATGCTGTGTTTGAGCTTCTTTCGCTAATATTAAATAGAAGCTTGCGGTCCCCCTCCTATTTGGGGCGCCATCTTATCTCATTAATGCTGTTAAAAGACGGAATTTCGTGTTTCCAGTCAGACGTCCATTGCGCCGCCCTCCGCCGCCGAAGCGTTCGTTTAGCCGTCCTGGCGCTGCTGTGGGGCACCCGCGCGAGACTCTTAGAGCTTCTTGCGAGTGTCCGCTGTGTGTCACTACTGTTGGGCACCGTCCCGGCCCGGGAGATGTTCATTGCGCCGCCCTCCGACGAGGCGGACGTTTAGCCGCCGTGGCGCTGCTGTGGGGCACACGCGCGGGACCTGGAGCTTCTGCCGCGTGGAGCCGTATAGACCTGAAGGCATTGTCGTTTAACACACGCATCGCAAGGCGCGGTTGGCTCTCTTGGAGCACCCCAGTGGCTTTCTGTTTCATACAGCTCGTGCTACAGACGTGCATTCTGAGGCTGTCACTGGCCTTGCCTCTCGCGTATTAGCATTTATCGCTCCCAAATTATACTGACACCTACTTCGGACATATATTCTCCGGAATGGCGCTCGCAATTTATCGCTTCTCGGCCTTTTGGCTAAGATCAAAGTGTAGTATCTGTTCTTATCAGCTTAATATCTGATACGTCCTGCATCGCAGGACCAGAATATTAAACTCATTTTTGGATCATGACGGAGTGCTAAGTGCTTGCACTACCTCTGTCACGGGTTGGCCTGGCATTGCAGTACCGCCAGGAACGGCCCACCTAAATTCAGTGAAAACATTGCTCGAAATGAGAGTTAATATTCTGCAGTGATGAGATATTAAGCTGTCTTGTTAGGAACTGTGTGTGCGTTTTATTTCCCCATCTTGCAGTCGAATGACACGCGGAACAAGACTTAAAGGGAGCAGTAGCAGCGCTTCTGGACGCCTGCCGGAGGCGTCTCGTATGGCATAGTCGTACGTACTTAAATTTTTGAGTAAGACCTTGTCTTCTCGCGAACGTCGTCGTCGCCGCCGCACGCACGCAGAATACACGTGTGGGCACATGCAGGGGCGAAGAAGCCAACCGTGGCTCTCGGTAGAAATAACAGGAATTGTTATAAATTTCTTCTGTAGTAGCTGTAAAATGTTGCAACATGTTGCATGGTCGCGACTATGCAGTATCTCTTACTAGAGTGACCGAATATTATTGTTAGTAGTAGTTTTTTTTTATTTTATTTTTTTTTTTTTTTTTGCTTAAATAATTTTCCTTTGTTCGCCTGCCTTTAACGGTAGCCTGTTTGTTGCAAACTGAAGAAGCCAGCAATTGTCGCACAGCAAAGGAGTATGCTGTGTTTGAGCTTCTTTCGCTAATATTAAATAGAAGCTTGCGGTCCCCCTCCTATTTGGGGCGCCATCTTATCTCATTAATGCTGTTAAAAGACGGAATTTCGTGTTTCCAGTCAGACGTCCATTGCGCCGCCCTCCGCCGCCGAAGCGTTCGTTTAGCCGTCCTGGCGCTGCTGTGGGGCACCCGCGCGAGACTCTTAGAGCTTCTTGCGAGTGTCCGCTGTGTGTCACTACTGTTGGGCACCGTCCCGGCCCGGGAGATGTTCATTGCGCCGCCCTCCGACGAGGCGGACGTTTAGCCGCCGTGGCGCTGCTGTGGGGCACACGCGCGGGACCTGGAGCTTCTGCCGCGTGGAGCCGTATAGACCTGAAGGCATTGTCGTTTAACACACGCATCGCAAGGCGCGGTTGGCTCTCTTGGAGCACCCCAGTGGCTTTCTGTTTCATACAGCTCGTGCTACAGACGTGCATTCTGAGGCTGTCACTGGCCTTGCCTCTCGCGTATTAGCATTTATCGCTCCCAAATTATACTGACACCTACTTCGGACATATATTCTCCGGAATGGCGCTCGCAATTTATCGCTTCTCGGCCTTTTGGCTAAGATCAAAGTGTAGTATCTGTTCTTATCAGCTTAATTGCTTGGTGGAACTATGCTTTGGTTGCAGGGAACGTGAAAATTTGACGATTATTTACGAAAGTAAAAATCGGCATTTTTCGCTCGCGATGTAAATTCTTTTTTGTTACAGATGTCGCAGGACGTCCTGGAGCTCGTGATTGTGCTGCCGGCCGACACTTTTAAGTGCCCGGTATGCTATGTCACTAAGGCGACCGGCCGACCGACGTTTGGGGCGTACCGAGACCATGCCGGTCTCTTGAGGCACTACAGGAGAGTGCATGCCTTCGACGGTACTGCCGTCTTCGAGTGCGGCTTCTGCAGCCGCCGAGAGGAGACGGCGAAGCTGCTCCGCACTCATCAGCGGAGCTGCATTGGGTTGGTGGTATCGCCCCTTCCCTCGCAGTCGCCGGGAAACCGGCTGGCAGCAGGGTCGGGAACTTTGCGGCTTTCGCCCTCAGCGAAGCCACGCACTCCGGTGCACCCTCCGGGACTCGATGCCCGGCCTGGCACCCTGCCTGATGCGGGGAGGTCGGCCGGAATCGGGTCACAGGAGATGGTCCGGGAAAACTCCCCGGCGCCTTTAGGGCCTGCCGTCGGTTTCGAAACTCGCGGTATGGACAGCGGCTATGCCGCGTGTGGCGCTCGGGCGAGGAAGTACCACAGACCTCCCTCCTTAGTGTTAGATGTGGGGCCCGATGCCACGCATGGATCTCCGCCGCAGGCGGGGAGACCGGCTGGCGGGAGTGCACAGGCGGGGGCCCGGGAAAAGCCTCCGGCACCTTTAGGGTCGGGTGCGGTCTCGATGTCCGGCGGCGGTGGCAGGTCACCGCCTACGGTCGCCGAGCACAGCACGCCGGACAGCAGCCTAGCTGCGTGTGGTGCTGGGGTGAATTACCACAGGCCTTCTGCCTTAGAGGGAGCGAATGCTACGGGTCCGAGGACCTATGCAGACGTAACCCGCCGTAATAGTATGGGGCGCGAAGAGGCGTCGACGGGCCCGCCTTGTGCGGACACGCCGACCCCTTCGCGTATACCCCGACCGGTACGACCCGCGACTGCGGACTCGTACCCGCGTGTGTCGGGCGCGCTCCGGTCGGCCGCGGGTGGCAGTAAAACGCCACGCGCGGTCGCCGAATGCGCCGCCCAGACGGCACGTGAGGTGCGAGTGCCGAGCAGCCGCGCGGCCGTCGTAACGGCGCCGTGCCCGACGCCGCGCGCCGGTGCGGGTGGGGGCAGCTCGCTGCCCCCGCCGGCATCGGCGCGTGGGCGGGGCAGTGGGGTGGGGGACGGTGCGCTCGGGCAACCGAGCGCACCGAACCCGGCCCCACAGGGCGCCGCACGATGGCCGCGCAGGCCGACGGACACGTCGGCTGCTGCTGGCATGCCGCCCGCCGTGCGTGGTGCGGGGCCCGGCTTGCGACCGCTAACACGCGGCCCGACCGCCCCCCCCCCGAGGGGGGGACGGCTGGGCGCGGTGGCGGCCGTGGGCGGGGCTCCGCCGCCATGTGCGGCGGGCCGGCAGCCGCCGCTCGCCCGCTACCGACCGCGCGCCGCCCGGCGGCCGACCCGGGAGTCATGCGCCGCAGCCGCGCCTCGTCGCCGACAGGTGGCAGCGCGATGCGGCGTAGCGGCGCCCGGCCGGCCGACACGGCTCAGTCGTGCGGTAGCGCGCCCGCACGCCAGACGGCGAGCGGCTCGCTGCCGACGCGGAGCGAGGACGGACGCGGCTGGACAGTGGTAGTGTGATCGCGCACATTCGGCCGGCGTAACAACCCGCTGCTGGCGGAAAATGCGTCGAGACGCGTAAGTGACTCCGCACAACCGCCGCGCGGGCATGTAACCGATAATAGAAAGAACTCTGTTACAGATAGGAGAGCACCGGAATCCACGCCAAGACGACGACACCGACAGCAGGCGAGGCCTGTGAGAGGAAGGCAAATTCTGCCACTTAGCAATGAGCGTAATGCGCATGCGGACCCGCGTTCTAAACGAGCGGAGACAGTGGGGGAAGTGAACAGGATGGTTGCTAACGCCTCTGGCGCGTGCACCCCTGTAAACAACCCACACGAAACTTCGCCTCGCGAAACGAACGATCGGGAAGCAATGTCGCGAACGCACAATGTTAATGACAGAACTAACCACACCCCCTCACAGCAGCCCAACGACCCTGCACAAGACGAGGGGGACGCAAACACGACGACGAGAGGTGCGGACGGCCCGACCAGCAGCGGCCGCGACAAACGACGCCGTCGGCGCCGCAGGCGCAACAACCGACGTTCCCAACCCACACCTCCGAACCAGAGCGCCCCTCACACCCTTACCGTGACTCCCACCACATCTCCTGCACCGCTCCCACCAGGCGCACCGCAGGCCGCTCCGCCCCCCCCCCCCCGCTCACCGACGGCCCTCAGCCGTCTGACAGGCAAAAACGGTGGTTGACGGCCCTAGCAGACGCCCGTGAACAGCCGTGGGCTAAATTCACTGAGCTAGTGGAGGCGTTCGTCAATGACGTTGCAGCCTCCAAGCCTAAGCCACAAGTTCAGGCAAGGCGAGAGCGTGCAGAAACTCAACCGGCTGACGCGCGGCGCGCACAGGGCCTCGCCGCCGTCGACGCCAATACCCGCCCATTGCCCCCGCCCGCGGCCGGCGACGAGGCAGGGGGGGCCGTAACCAACAGCGCGCGGCCGCGGCCGAACGCCGATACGATGCGGCCGCAGCCTCTGAGATACAGAGACTGTACCGCGCCGATCGGCGTAAGGCAATGCAGCGTGTACTGGGGGGTGCGTCCCCATACTGCCAGATCGACGGCAACGTGCTCGCGGAGCACTTTAAACTAATCTATACTAAAACGAACTATTCTGTTACAGATGCGCCAACCGCCGTCCCCGACTACGCCGCCTCGACACCTCCAGAGCTTGCTGAGGAGGTGCTGCAACCGTTCACCCGCATCGAGGTGCAGCAGAGACTGCAAAAGGCGAGCAATACCGCTCCTGGGGCGGACAGCGTCACCTACTCCGACCTGCGGCGCGAGGATCCCGGTTGTCACGTACTTACCGAGATTTTCTCGCGCTGCTGGAAGGAAGGGAAGACGCCAGCGCAGTGGAAATCGTCTACCACCGTCCTCATCCACAAAAAAGGGGACGTCTCGGAAGTGACGAACTGGCGGCCACTGGCACTGAGCACCACCATCTCTAAGCTCTTTGCCGCATTGGTTGCGGATCGCACGACCCTCTGGGCTGAGCGGTTGAGCTTGCTCTCGCCAGAACAGAAGGGTTTCCGCACCTTTGAAGGCTGCTTTGAGCACAATTTCATTGTGCAGACCGCAATTGACAATGCAAGGCGTAAGGGTAGCGAGGCATGTCTTGCCTGGCTAGACCTAGCCAACGCCTTTGGTTCAGTACCTCATGCACACCTCCTCGGAGTGCTGGGCAAGATGGGACTGCCAGAGCGGTTGCACTGTCTAATTGCGGACATGTACGATGGTTGCTCCACCCGGGTCCGAACATCAGACGGACTTACGGACGAAATACGCATAGAGGCGGGGGTAAAACAGGGCTGCCCACTGTCACCCATCGTCTTCAATCTCGCGCTTGAGCCGGTACTTCGATCGGCAACCACACTGAAAAACGAGTGTGGAATTCCGCTTTGCGGCCAGAGTGTTTCGGCACTCGCGTATGCCGACGACATAGTGCTGCTCGCGAGAGATGGAAGGTCGATGGAAGAGCTCCTCTCGGCCGTGGGTGACGCAGCGACGTGGGCAGGACTTACGTTCAAACCCGCAAAGTGCGCGACGCTTCATGTCAAAGGTCGGCACACTCTGGCGACGCAGTTCACTCTACAGGGTGGACAGCCCGCCATACTCGGTGAGGGAGACGCCTACCTACACCTTGGCGTCCCCACCGGCTTCAGAGTGCCACAAACTCCAACTGAAGCGATCGCGGCGATGCGGCTCGATCTAAAGTCCATAGACGACTCCCTGCTCGCCCCTTGGCAGAAAATTGACGCCGTGCGTGTTTTCCTCCTCCCCAGACTGGACTTCATCCTGCGGGGGGGAGCAGTACGCAAACAGCCCCTGTCGGACCTCGACATTGCCATAAAAACGGCCGTCAAGTCGTGGCTGTACCTCCCGAAGCGCGCGTCTACAGAACTCCTGTATTTGCCGCTAGGTGAAGGAGGCTGCGGCCTGACGCCGTTAGCGGACGGTGCGGACATCGCCACCATTGTCCATGGCTTCAGAATGCTGCACTGCAGTGATGCCACCGTCAGGGAAATAGCCTGGGCCACACTTACCACGGCTGCACGACGCCGCTTGGGTAGGGAGCCAAGTCACAACGACCTGGCAACCTACTTGAGCGGCAGCGTCGAAGGCGACTTCCGGAGAGACGGCGGCGACATTCAGTCGCTGTGGACGCGCGTCAGGAACGCCACAAGGCACCTAGCGCCACGTGGCGTCTCCTGGCGCTGGAGTAATGCTCTGGAGGAGTTACAGGTGGAGGTACGCGGCTGCAACACGCCCGTAATGGACGCCGACGCGGCTGCCATGTTGTCGACGGGCGCGACCGCCATGCTGTCGGCAGGCAGCGGATTGGACGACCCACGCGGCGCGGGGACGCAACCAGCGGCGGAGCGGCGGAACGCGATGGCGGACGCGAACAACGAGGACGACGGGACGGCAGCTGGACAACACGGAGATGGCGGCGATGGACCACGACACGCAGATGACGGCGCGGGACCCATCGGCGACGCCGCTGCCGACCGCGTCCGGGTAGGCGGTAACGCCAAGCGCCACCTTATGCAGATGCTTCGCGAGAGCATAAGAAAGCGTCTGCGAAGCCGCCTACTCAGCAAACCAGACCAGGGCAAGGTGTTTGAGTGCACCAGAGACTCCACTGCGTCGAACCACTTCATGGCGGGCGGGAACTACACCCGCTTCGCCGACTGGCGATTCATACATCGCGCCAGACTTGGAGTGGTGCCACTGAACGGCTGCCGCCGCTTTGGTGGTCAGGCACAAAACAACAAAGCCTGCCGACGCTGTGGATACAAGCAGGAGACGCTACCGCACGTCATCAACTCGTGCATGGTGCACTCGGCCGCACTGCAATTACGTCACAACGCCGTCCTCACACGTCTCGCGGCAGCCGTCGCGGGACGGCCGAGAGGAAGGAACGACGCTGCTCTCGACGTCCGAGTCAACCAAACGGTCGTCGGAGACACCAGCGGACTGCGGCCGGAACTTGTCATAACTGACGAGGTCAAGAAGAACATAACTATCATCGACGTGACGATCCCGTTCGAAAACCGGCGGATCGCACTTGACAACGCGCGGCAAATTAAACAAATCAAATATGCCGACGTTGCTCGCGGTTTAGCCGCACGCGGCTACTCCGTGATCGTCGATGCCTTGGTCGTTGGCAGCCTAGGGACGTGGGACCGCGGGAACGATGCCGTGCTTCGGCACCTCGGCATCGCACGCCGCTACTGTCACCTGATGCGGCGGCTGATGGTGTCCGACACCATCAGATGGTCCCGTGACATCTACGTCGAGCACGTCACTGGCCATCGCCAATACGTGCTTCCTTAGGCTGGGCGCGACTCGGCGGCGGACTGCGAGACCTCCGAGACTGCTGTCGTCGGAGAACTTCGAGGTCGGTGTCTTCGTGCCGGCGGTGTCGAGATACCCCCCGAGACAACGAGCGTCGCACCCCATCTTCGCGTCGCGCCTCGAAAGCGCCGAGTCGGCGTACACAACACGCCGCCCGGCCACAGCAGACTTCGGACGCCACACCACCGCCCCACTAGCCGCGACAAACCGATGACGGCCGCCGTAAGGCAGCCTGAGGTGCGGAGTTTGGCTGTGCGGCTCACCTGCGTGCGTTGTCGCCAGTCACTGGCCATTGTTCTGAATAACACAGACGGTAGTCAGGACTAGTGGATGAATGGAAATATATTAAAATAGACCCAAATTAAGCCCCTGATTGATACCATCTCCAACCAATCGCTTTTTAATTAAATTTAATCCTTTTCTTAAAAGCGCTTCACGCAAACCTCCAGTAGTAGTATTACTAATTAGGATAGGTGAAGCAATGGAATATATAGGTGGTGGGACTAGCCCACCAACGTTAGAAATACAATTGAAATTCTTAAGGGACGGCCTAACCGTCTTCTTTTCGTACTTTTTCTATTAAAACTTATTTTTCACTTAAAATTAAATAACTAGTATTATATAATTCCGTTAATATTTTTATTAAAACATTTATACTACTTAGCACTGTAACTAAGAGTTATCTGAGGAAAATAAATTTCTTTAAATCTGTTCTTATCAGCTTAATATCTGATACGTCCTGCATCGCAGGACCAGAATATTAAACTCATTTTTGGATCATGACGGAGTGCTAAGTGCTTGCACTACCTCTGTCACGGGTTGGCCTGGCATTGCAGTACCGCCAGGAACGGCCCACCTAAATTCAGTGAAAACATTGCTCGAAATGAGAGTTAATATTCTGCAGTGATGAGATATTAAGCTGTCTTGCTAGGAACTGTGTGTGCGTTTTATTTCCCCATCTTGCAGTCGAATGACACGCGGAACAAGACTTAAAGGGAGCAGTAGCAGCGCTTCTGGACGCCTGCCGGAGGCGTCTCGTATGGCATAGTCGTACGTACTTAAATTTTTGAGTAAGACCTTGTCTTCTCGCGAACGTCGTCGTCGCCGCCGCACGCACGCAGAATACACGTGTGGGCACATGCAGGGGCGAAGAAGCCAACCGTGGCTCTCGGTAGAAATAACAGGAATTGTTATAAATTTCTTCTGTAGTAGCTGTAAAATGTTGCAACATGTTGCATGGTCGCGACTATGCAGTATCTCTTACTAGAGTGACCGAATATTATTGTTAGTAGTAGTTTTTTTTTTTTTTTGCTTAAATAATTTTCCTTTGTTCGCCTGCCTTTAACGGTAGCCTGTTTGTTGCAAACTGAAGAAGCCAGCAATTGTCGCACAGCAAAGGAGTATGCTGTGTTTGAGCTTCTTTCGCTAATATTAAATAGAAGCTTGCGGTCCCCCTCCTATTTGGGGCGCCATCTTATCTCATTAATGCTGTTAAAAGACGGAATTTCGTGTTTCCAGTCAGACGTCCATTGCGCCGCCCTCCGCCGCCGAAGCGTTCGTTTAGCCGTCCTGGCGCTGCTGTGGGGCACCCGCGCGAGACTCTTAGAGCTTCTTGCGAGTGTCCGCTATGTGTCACTACTGTTGGGCACCGTCCCGGCCCGGGAGATGTTCATTGCGCCGCCCTCCGACGAGGCGGACGTTTAGCCGCCGTGGCGCTGCTGTGGGGCACACGCGCGGGACCTGGAGCTTCTGCCGCGTGGAGCCGTATAGACCTGAAGGCATTGTCGTTTAACACACGCATCGCAAGGCGCGGTTGGCTCTCTTGGAGCACCCCAGTGGCTTTCTGTTTCATACAGCTCGTGCTACAGACGTGCATTCTGAGGCTGTCACTGGCCTTGCCTCTCGCGTATTAGCATTTATCGCTCCCAAATTATACTGACACCTACTTCGGACATATATTCTCCGGAATGGCGCTCGCAATTTATCGCTTCTCGGCCTTTTGGCTAAGATCAAAGTGTAGTATCTGTTCTTATCAGCTTAATATCTGATACGTCCTGCATCGCAGGACCAGAATATTAAACTCATTTTTGGATCATGACGGAGTGCTAAGTGCTTGCACTACCTCTGTCACGGGTTGGCCTGGCATTGCAGTACCGCCAGGAATGGCCCACCTAAATTCAGTGAAAACATTGCTCGAAATGAGAGTTAATATTCTGCAGTGATGAGATATTAAGCTGTCTTGCTAGGAACTGTGTGTGCGTTTTATTTCCCCATCTTGCAGTCGAATGACACGCGGAACAAGACTTAAAGGGAGCAGTAGCAGCGCTTCTGGACGCCTGCCGGAGGCGTCTCGTATGGCATAGTCGTACGTACTTAAATTTTTGAGTAAGACCTTGTCTTCTCGCGAACGTCGTCGTCGCCGCCGCACGCACGCAGAATACACGTGTGGGCACATGCAGGGGCGAAGAAGCCAACCGTGGCTCTCGGTAGAAATAACAGGAATTGTTATAAATTTCTTCTGTAGTAGCTGTAAAATGTTGCAACATGTTGCATGGTCGCGACTATGCAGTATCTCTTACTAGAGTGACCGAATATTATTGTTAGTAGTAGTTTTTTTTTATTTTATTTTTTTTTTTTTTTTTGCTTAAATAATTTTCCTTTGTTCGCCTGCCTTTAACGGTAGCCTGTTTGTTGCAAACTGAAGAAGCCAGCAATTGTCGCACAGCAAAGGAGTATGCTGTGTTTGAGCTTCTTTCGCTAATATTAAATAGAAGCTTGCGGTCCCCCTCCTATTTGGGGCGCCATCTTATCTCATTAATGCTGTTAAAAGACGGAATTTCGTGTTTCCAGTCAGACGTCCATTGCGCCGCCCTCCGCCGCCGAAGCGTTCGTTTAGCCGTCCTGGCGCTGCTGTGGGGCACCCGCGCGAGACTCTTAGAGCTTCTTGCGAGTGTCCGCTGTGTGTCACTACTGTTGGGCACCGTCCCGGCCCGGGAGATGTTCATTGCGCCGCCCTCCGACGAGGCGGACGTTTAGCCGCCGTGGCGCTGCTGTGGGGCACACGCGCGGGACCTGGAGCTTCTGCCGCGTGGAGCCGTATAGACCTGAAGGCATTGTCGTTTAACACACGCATCGCAAGGCGCGGTTGGCTCTCTTGGAGCACCCCAGTGGCTTTCTGTTTCATACAGCTCGTGCTACAGACGTGCATTCTGAGGCTGTCACTGGCCTTGCCTCTCGCGTATTAGCATTTATCGCTCCCAAATTATACTGACACCTACTTCGGACATATATTCTCCGGAATGGCGCTCGCAATTTATCGCTTCTCGGCCTTTTGGCTAAGATCAAAGTGTAGTATCTGTTCTTATCAGCTTAATTGCTTGGTGGAACTATGCTTTGGTTGCAGGGAACGTGAAAATTTGACGATTATTTACGAAAGTAAAAATCGGCATTTTTCGCTCGCGATGTAAATTCTTTTTTGTTACAGATGTCGCAGGACGTCCTGGAGCTCGTGATTGTGCTGCCGGCCGACACTTTTAAGTGCCCGGTATGCTATGTCACTAAGGCGACCGGCCGACCGACGTTTGGGGCGTACCGAGACCATGCCGGTCTCTTGAGGCACTACAGGAGAGTGCATGCCTTCGACGGTACTGCCGTCTTCGAGTGCGGCTTCTGCAGCCGCCGAGAGGAGACGGCGAAGCTGCTCCGCACTCATCAGCGGAGCTGCATTGGGTTGGTGGTATCGCCCCTTCCCTCGCAGTCGCCGGGAAACCGGCTGGCAGCAGGGTCGGGAACTTTGCGGCTTTCGCCCTCAGCGAAGCCACGCACTCCGGTGCACCCTCCGGGACTCGATGCCCGGCCTGGCACCCTGCCTGATGCGGGGAGGTCGGCCGGAATCGGGTCACAGGAGATGGTCCGGGAAAACTCCCCGGCGCCTTTAGGGCCTGCCGTCGGTTTCGAAACTCGCGGTATGGACAGCGGCTATGCCGCGTGTGGCGCTCGGGCGAGGAAGTACCACAGACCTCCCTCCTTAGTGTTAGATGTGGGGCCCGATGCCACGCATGGATCTCCGCCGCAGGCGGGGAGACCGGCTGGCGGGAGTGCACAGGCGGGGGCCCGGGAAAAGCCTCCGGCACCTTTAGGGTCGGGTGCGGTCTCGATGTCCGGCGGCGGTGGCAGGTCACCGCCTACGGTCGCCGAGCACAGCACGCCGGACAGCAGCCTAGCTGCGTGTGGTGCTGGGGTGAATTACCACAGGCCTTCTGCCTTAGAGGGAGCGAATGCTACGGGTCCGAGGACCTATGCAGACGTAACCCGCCGTAATAGTATGGGGCGCGAAGAGGCGTCGACGGGCCCGCCTTGTGCGGACACGCCGACCCCTTCGCGTATACCCCGACCGGTACGACCCGCGACTGCGGACTCGTACCCGCGTGTGTCGGGCGCGCTCCGGTCGGCCGCGGGTGGCAGTAAAACGCCACGCGCGGTCGCCGAATGCGCCGCCCAGACGGCACGTGAGGTGCGAGTGCCGAGCAGCCGCGCGGCCGTCGTAACGGCGCCGTGCCCGACGCCGCGCGCCGGTGCGGGTGGGGGCAGCTCGCTGCCCCCGCCGGCATCGGCGCGTGGGCGGGGCAGTGGGGTGGGGGACGGTGCGCTCGGGCAACCGAGCGCACCGAACCCGGCCCCACAGGGCGCCGCACGATGGCCGCGCAGGCCGACGGACACGTCGGCTGCTGCTGGCATGCCGCCCGCCGTGCGTGGTGCGGGGCCCGGCTTGCGACCGCTAACACGCGGCCCGACCGCCCCCCCCCCGAGGGGGGGACGGCTGGGCGCGGTGGCGGCCGTGGGCGGGGCTCCGCCGCCATGTGCGGCGGGCCGGCAGCCGCCGCTCGCCCGCTACCGACCGCGCGCCGCCCGGCGGCCGACCCGGGAGTCATGCGCCGCAGCCGCGCCTCGTCGCCGACAGGTGGCAGCGCGATGCGGCGTAGCGGCGCCCGGCCGGCCGACACGGCTCAGTCGTGCGGTAGCGCGCCCGCACGCCAGACGGCGAGCGGCTCGCTGCCGACGCGGAGCGAGGACGGACGCGGCTGGACAGTGGTAGTGTGATCGCGCACATTCGGCCGGCGTAACAACCCGCTGCTGGCGGAAAATGCGTCGAGACGCGTAAGTGACTCCGCACAACCGCCGCGCGGGCATGTAACCGATAATAGAAAGAACTCTGTTACAGATAGGAGAGCACCGGAATCCACGCCAAGACGACGACACCGACAGCAGGCGAGGCCTGTGAGAGGAAGGCAAATTCTGCCACTTAGCAATGAGCGTAATGCGCATGCGGACCCGCGTTCTAAACGAGCGGAGACAGTGGGGGAAGTGAACAGGATGGTTGCTAACGCCTCTGGCGCGTGCACCCCTGTAAACAACCCACACGAAACTTCGCCTCGCGAAACGAACGATCGGGAAGCAATGTCGCGAACGCACAATGTTAATGACAGAACTAACCACACCCCCTCACAGCAGCCCAACGACCCTGCACAAGACGAGGGGGACGCAAACACGACGACGAGAGGTGCGGACGGCCCGACCAGCAGCGGCCGCGACAAACGACGCCGTCGGCGCCGCAGGCGCAACAACCGACGTTCCCAACCCACACCTCCGAACCAGAGCGCCCCTCACACCCTTACCGTGACTCCCACCACATCTCCTGCACCGCTCCCACCAGGCGCACCGCAGGCCGCTCCGCCCCCCCCCCCGCTCACCGACGGCCCTCAGCCGTCTGACAGGCAAAAACGGTGGTTGACGGCCCTAGCAGACGCCCGTGAACAGCCGTGGGCTAAATTCACTGAGCTAGTGGAGGCGTTCGTCAATGACGTTGCAGCCTCCAAGCCTAAGCCACAAGTTCAGGCAAGGCGAGAGCGTGCAGAAACTCAACCGGCTGACGCGCGGCGCGCACAGGGCCTCGCCGCCGTCGACGCCAATACCCGCCCATTGCCCCCGCCCGCGGCCGGCGACGAGGCAGGGGGGGCCGTAACCAACAGCGCGCGGCCGCGGCCGAACGCCGATACGATGCGGCCGCAGCCTCTGAGATACAGAGACTGTACCGCGCCGATCGGCGTAAGGCAATGCAGCGTGTACTGGGGGGTGCGTCCCCATACTGCCAGATCGACGGCAACGTGCTCGCGGAGCACTTTAAACTAATCTATACTAAAACGAACTATTCTGTTACAGATGCGCCAACCGCCGTCCCCGACTACGCCGCCTCGACACCTCCAGAGCTTGCTGAGGAGGTGCTGCAACCGTTCACCCGCATCGAGGTGCAGCAGAGACTGCAAAAGGCGAGCAATACCGCTCCTGGGGCGGACAGCGTCACCTACTCCGACCTGCGGCGCGAGGATCCCGGTTGTCACGTACTTACCGAGATTTTCTCGCGCTGCTGGAAGGAAGGGAAGACGCCAGCGCAGTGGAAATCGTCTACCACCGTCCTCATCCACAAAAAAGGGGACGTCTCGGAAGTGACGAACTGGCGGCCACTGGCACTGAGCACCACCATCTCTAAGCTCTTTGCCGCATTGGTTGCGGATCGCACGACCCTCTGGGCTGAGCGGTTGAGCTTGCTCTCGCCAGAACAGAAGGGTTTCCGCACCTTTGAAGGCTGCTTTGAGCACAATTTCATTGTGCAGACCGCAATTGACAATGCAAGGCGTAAGGGTAGCGAGGCATGTCTTGCCTGGCTAGACCTAGCCAACGCCTTTGGTTCAGTACCTCATGCACACCTCCTTGGAGTGCTGGGCAAGATGGGACTGCCAGAGCGGTTGCACTGTCTAATTGCGGACATGTACGATGGTTGCTCCACCCGGGTCCGAACATCAGACGGACTTACGGACGAAATACGCATAGAGGCGGGGGTAAAACAGGGCTGCCCACTGTCACCCATCGTCTTCAATCTCGCGCTTGAGCCGGTACTTCGATCGGCAACCACACTGAAAAACGAGTGTGGAATTCCGCTTTGCGGCCAGAGTGTTTCGGCACTCGCGTATGCCGACGACATAGTGCTGCTCGCGAGAGATGGAAGGTCGATGGAAGAGCTCCTCTCGGCCGTGGGTGACGCAGCGACGTGGGCAGGACTTACGTTCAAACCCGCAAAGTGCGCGACGCTTCATGTCAAAGGTCGGCACACTCTGGCGACGCAGTTCACTCTACAGGGTGGACAGCCCGCCATACTCGGTGAGGGAGACGCCTACCTACACCTTGGCGTCCCCACCGGCTTCAGAGTGCCACAAACTCCAACTGAAGCGATCGCGGCGATGCGGCTCGATCTAAAGTCCATAGACGACTCCCTGCTCGCCCCTTGGCAGAAAATTGACGCCGTGCGTGTTTTCCTCCTCCCCAGACTGGACTTCATCCTGCGGGGGGGAGCAGTACGCAAACAGCCCCTGTCGGACCTCGACATTGCCATAAAAACGGCCGTCAAGTCGTGGCTGTACCTCCCGAAGCGCGCGTCTACAGAACTCCTGTATTTGCCGCTAGGTGAAGGAGGCTGCGGCCTGACGCCGTTAGCGGACGGTGCGGACATCGCCACCATTGTCCATGGCTTCAGAATGCTGCACTGCAGTGATGCCACCGTCAGGGAAATAGCCTGGGCCACACTTACCATGGCTGCACGACGCCGCTTGGGTAGGGAGCCAAGTCACAACGACCTGGCAACCTACTTGAGCGGCAGCGTCGAAGGCGACTTCCGGAGAGACGGCGGCGACATTCAGTCGCTGTGGACGCGCGTCAGGAACGCCACAAGGCACCTAGCGCCACGTGGCGTCTCCTGGCGCTGGAGTAATGCTCTGGAGGAGTTACAGGTGGAGGTACGCGGCTGCAACACGCCCGTAATGGACGCCGACGCGGCTGCCATGTTGTCGACGGGCGCGACCGCCATGCTGTCGGCAGGCAGCGGATTGGACGACCCACGCGGCGCGGGGACGCAACCAGCGGCGGAGCGGCGGAACGCGATGGCGGACGCGAACAACGAGGACGACGGGACGGCAGCTGGACAACACGGAGATGGCGGCGATGGACCACGACACGCAGATGACGGCGCGGGACCCATCGGCGACGCCGCTGCCGACCGCGTCCGGGTAGGCGGTAACGCCAAGCGCCACCTTATGCAGATGCTTCGCGAGAGCATAAGAAAGCGTCTGCGAAGCCGCCTACTCAGCAAACCAGACCAGGGCAAGGTGTTTGAGTGCACCAGAGACTCCACTGCGTCGAACCACTTCATGGCGGGCGGGAACTACACCCGCTTCGCCGACTGGCGATTCATACATCGCGCCAGACTTGGAGTGGTGCCACTGAACGGCTGCCGCCGCTTTGGTGGTCAGGCACAAAACAACAAAGCCTGCCGACGCTGTGGATACAAGCAGGAGACGCTACCGCACGTCATCAACTCGTGCATGGTGCACTCGGCCGCACTGCAATTACGTCACAACGCCGTCCTCACACGTCTCGCGGCAGCCGTCGCGGGACGGCCGAGAGGAAGGAACGACGCTGCTCTCGACGTCCGAGTCAACCAAACGGTCGTCGGAGACACCAGCGGACTGCGGCCGGAACTTGTCATAACTGACGAGGTCAAGAAGAACATAACTATCATCGACGTGACGATCCCGTTCGAAAACCGGCGGATCGCACTTGACAACGCGCGGCAAATTAAACAAATCAAATATGCCGACGTTGCTCGCGGTTTAGCCGCACGCGGCTACTCCGTGATCGTCGATGCCTTGGTCGTTGGCAGCCTAGGGACGTGGGACCGCGGGAACGATGCCGTGCTTCGGCACCTCGGCATCGCACGCCGCTACTGTCACCTGATGCGGCGGCTGATGGTGTCCGACACCATCAGATGGTCCCGTGACATCTACGTCGAGCACGTCACTGGCCATCGCCAATACGTGCTTCCTTAGGCTGGGCGCGACTCGGCGGCGGACTGCGAGACCTCCGAGACTGCTGTCGTCGGAGAACTTCGAGGTCGGTGTCTTCGTGCCGGCGGTGTCGAGATACCCCCCGAGACAACGAGCGTCGCACCCCATCTTCGCGTCGCGCCTCGAAAGCGCCGAGTCGGCGTACACAACACGCCGCCCGGCCACAGCAGACTTCGGACGCCACACCACCGCCCCACTAGCCGCGACAAACCGATGACGGCCGCCGTAAGGCAGCCTGAGGTGCGGAGTTTGGCTGTGCGGCTCACCTGCGTGCGTTGTCGCCAGTCACTGGCCATTGTTCTGAATAACACAGACGGTAGTCAGGACTAGTGGATGAATGGAAATATATTAAAATAGACCCAAATTAAGCCCCTGATTGATACCATCTCCAACCAATCGCTTTTTAATTAAATTTAATCCTTTTCTTAAAAGCGCTTCACGCAAACCTCCAGTAGTAGTATTACTAATTAGGATAGGTGAAGCAATGGAATATATAGGTGGTGGGACTAGCCCACCAACGTTAGAAATACAATTGAAATTCTTAAGGGACGGCCTAACCGTCTTCTTTTCGTACTTTTTCTATTAAAACTTATTTTTCACTTAAAATTAAATAACTAGTATTATATAATTCCGTTAATATTTTTATTAAAACATTTATACTACTTAGCACTGTAACTAAGAGTTATCTGAGGAAAATAAATTTCTTTAAATCTGTTCTTATCAGCTTAATATCTGATACGTCCTGCATCGCAGGACCAGAATATTAAACTCATTTTTGGATCATGACGGAGTGCTAAGTGCTTGCACTACCTCTGTCACGGGTTGGCCTGGCATTGCAGTACCGCCAGGAACGGCCCACCTAAATTCAGTGAAAACATTGCTCGAAATGAGAGTTAATATTCTGCAGTGATGAGATATTAAGCTGTCTTGCTAGGAACTGTGTGTGCGTTTTATTTCCCCATCTTGCAGTCGAATGACACGCGGAACAAGACTTAAAGGGAGCAGTAGCAGCGCTTCTGGACGCCTGCCGGAGGCGTCTCGTATGGCATAGTCGTACGTACTTAAATTTTTGAGTAAGACCTTGTCTTCTCGCGAACGTCGTCGTCGCCGCCGCACGCACGCAGAATACACGTGTGGGCACATGCAGGGGCGAAGAAGCCAACCGTGGCTCTCGGTAGAAATAACAGGAATTGTTATAAATTTCTTCTGTAGTAGCTGTAAAATGTTGCAACATGTTGCATGGTCGCGACTATGCAGTATCTCTTACTAGAGTGACCGAATATTATTGTTAGTAGTAGTTTTTTTTTTTTTTGCTTAAATAATTTTCCTTTGTTCGCCTGCCTTTAACGGTAGCCTGTTTGTTGCAAACTGAAGAAGCCAGCAATTGTCGCACAGCAAAGGAGTATGCTGTGTTTGAGCTTCTTTCGCTAATATTAAATAGAAGCTTGCGGTCCCCCTCCTATTTGGGGCGCCATCTTATCTCATTAATGCTGTTAAAAGACGGAATTTCGTGTTTCCAGTCAGACGTCCATTGCGCCGCCCTCCGCCGCCGAAGCGTTCGTTTAGCCGTCCTGGCGCTGCTGTGGGGCACCCGCGCGAGACTCTTAGAGCTTCTTGCGAGTGTCCGCTGTGTGTCACTACTGTTGGGCACCGTCCCGGCCCGGGAGATGTTCATTGCGCCGCCCTCCGACGAGGCGGACGTTTAGCCGCCGTGGCGCTGCTGTGGGGCACACGCGCGGGACCTGGAGCTTCTGCCGCGTGGAGCCGTATAGACCTGAAGGCATTGTCGTTTAACACACGCATCGCAAGGCGCGGTTGGCTCTCTTGGAGCACCCCAGTGGCTTTCTGTTTCATACAGCTCGTGCTACAGACGTGCATTCTGAGGCTGTCACTGGCCTTGCCTCTCGCGTATTAGCATTTATCGCTCCCAAATTATACTGACACCTACTTCGGACATATATTCTCCGGAATGGCGCTCGCAATTTATCGCTTCTCGGCCTTTTGGCTAAGATCAAAGTGTAGTATCTGTTCTTATCAGCTTAATATCTGATACGTCCTGCATCGCAGGACCAGAATATTAAACTCATTTTTGGATCATGACGGAGTGCTAAGTGCTTGCACTACCTCTGTCACGGGTTGGCCTGGCATTGCAGTACCGCCAGGAACGGCCCACCTAAATTCAGTGAAAACATTGCTCGAAATGAGAGTTAATATTCTGCAGTGATGAGATATTAAGCTGTCTTGTTAGGAACTGTGTGTGCGTTTTATTTCCCCATCTTGCAGTCGAATGACACGCGGAACAAGACTTAAAGGGAGCAGTAGCAGCGCTTCTGGACGCCTGCCGGAGGCGTCTCGTATGGCATAGTCGTACGTACTTAAATTTTTGAGTAAGACCTTGTCTTCTCGCGAACGTCGTCGTCGCCGCCGCACGCACGCAGAATACACGTGTGGGCACATGCAGGGGCGAAGAAGCCAACCGTGGCTCTCGGTAGAAATAACAGGAATTGTTATAAATTTCTTCTGTAGTAGCTGTAAAATGTTGCAACATGTTGCATGGTCGCGACTATGCAGTATCTCTTACTAGAGTGACCGAATATTATTGTTAGTAGTAGTTTTTTTTTATTTTATTTTTTTTTTTTTTTGCTTAAATAATTTTCCTTTGTTCGCCTGCCTTTAACGGTAGCCTGTTTGTTGCAAACTGAAGAAGCCAGCAATTGTCGCACAGCAAAGGAGTATGCTGTGTTTGAGCTTCTTTCGCTAATATTAAATAGAAGCTTGCGGTCCCCCTCCTATTTGGGGCGCCATCTTATCTCATTAATGCTGTTAAAAGACGGAATTTCGTGTTTCCAGTCAGACGTCCATTGCGCCGCCCTCCGCCGCCGAAGCGTTCGTTTAGCCGTCCTGGCGCTGCTGTGGGGCACCCGCGCGAGACTCTTAGAGCTTCTTGCGAGTGTCCGCTGTGTGTCACTACTGTTGGGCACCGTCCCGGCCCGGGAGATGTTCATTGCGCCGCCCTCCGACGAGGCGGACGTTTAGCCGCCGTGGCGCTGCTGTGGGGCACACGCGCGGGACCTGGAGCTTCTGCCGCGTGGAGCCGTATAGACCTGAAGGCATTGTCGTTTAACACACGCATCGCAAGGCGCGGTTGGCTCTCTTGGAGCACCCCAGTGGCTTTCTGTTTCATACAGCTCGTGCTACAGACGTGCATTCTGAGGCTGTCACTGGCCTTGCCTCTCGCGTATTAGCATTTATCGCTCCCAAATTATACTGACACCTACTTCGTACATATATTCTCCGGAATGGCGCTCGCAATTTATCGCTTCTCGGCCTTTTGGCTAAGATCAAAGTGTAGTATCTGTTCTTATCAGCTTAATATCTGATACGTCCTGCATCGCAGGACCAGAATATTAAACTCATTTTTGGATCATGACGGAGTGCTAAGTGCTTGCACTACCTCTGTCACGGGTTGGCCTGGCATTGCAGTACCGCCAGGAACGGCCCACCTAAATTCAGTGAAAACATTGCTCGAAATGAGAGTTAATATTCTGCAGTGATGAGATATTAAGCTGTCTTGCTAGGAACTGTGTGTGCGTTTTATTTCCCCATCTTGCAGTCGAATGACACGCGGAACAAGACTTAAAGGGAGCAGTAGCAGCGCTTCTGGACGCCTGCCGGAGGCGTCTCGTATGGCATAGTCGTACGTACTTAAATTTTTGAGTAAGACCTTGTCTTCTCGCGAACGTCGTCGTCGCCGCCGCACGCACGCAGAATACACGTGTGGGCACATGCAGGGGCGAAGAAGCCAACCGTGGCTCTCGGTAGAAATAACAGGAATTGTTATAAATTTCTTCTGTAGTAGCTGTAAAATGTTGCAACATGTTGCATGGTCGCGACTATGCAGTATCTCTTACTAGAGTGACCGAATATTATTGTTAGTAGTAGTTTTTTTTTTTTTGCTTAAATAATTTTCCTTTGTTCGCCTGCCTTTAACGGTAGCCTGTTTGTTGCAAACTGAAGAAGCCAGCAATTGTCGCACAGCAAAGGAGTATGCTGTGTTTGAGCTTCTTTCGCTAATATTAAATAGAAGCTTGCGGTCCCCCTCCTATTTGGGGCGCCATCTTATCTCATTAATGCTGTTAAAAGACGGAATTTCGTGTTTCCAGTCAGACGTCCATTGCGCCGCCCTCCGCCGCCGAAGCGTTCGTTTAGCCGTCCTGGCGCTGCTGTGGGGCACCCGCGCGAGACTCTTAGAGCTTCTTGCGAGTGTCCGCTGTGTGTCACTACTGTTGGGCACCGTCCCGGCCCGGGAGATGTTCATTGCGCCGCCCTCCGACGAGGCGGACGTTTAGCCGCCGTGGCGCTGCTGTGGGGCACACGCGCGGGACCTGGAGCTTCTGCCGCGTGGAGCCGTATAGACCTGAAGGCATTGTCGTTTAACACACGCATCGCAAGGCGCGGTTGGCTCTCTTGGAGCACCCCAGTGGCTTTCTGTTTCATACAGCTCGTGCTACAGACGTGCATTCTGAGGCTGTCACTGGCCTTGCCTCTCGCGTATTAGCATTTATCGCTCCCAAATTATACTGACACCTACTTCGGACATATATTCTCCGGAATGGCGCTCGCAATTTATCGCTTCTCGGCCTTTTGGCTAAGATCAAAGTGTAGTATCTGTTCTTATCAGCTTAATATCTGATACGTCCTGCATCGCAGGACCAGAATATTAAACTCATTTTTGGATCATGACGGAGTGCTAAGTGCTTGCACTACCTCTGTCACGGGTTGGCCTGGCATTGCAGTACCGCCAGGAACGGCCCACCTAAATTCAGTGAAAACATTGCTCGAAATGAGAGTTAATATTCTGCAGTGATGAGATATTAAGCTGTCTTGCTAGGAACTGTGTGTGCGTTTTATTTCCCCATCTTGCAGTCGAATGACACGCGGAACAAGACTTAAAGGGAGCAGTAGCAGCGCTTCTGGACGCCTGCCGGAGGCGTCTCGTATGGCATAGTCGTACGTACTTAAATTTTTGAGTAAGACCTTGTCTTCTCGCGAACGTCGTCGTCGCCGCCGCACGCACGCAGAATACACGTGTGGGCACATGCAGGGGCGAAGAAGCCAACCGTGGCTCTCGGTAGAAATAACAGGAATTGTTATAAATTTCTTCTGTAGTAGCTGTAAAATGTTGCAACATGTTGCATGGTCGCGACTATGCAGTATCTCTTACTAGAGTGACCGAATATTATTGTTAGTAGTAGTTTTTTTTTTTTTTTGCTTAAATAATTTTCCTTTGTTCGCCTGCCTTTAACGGTAGCCTGTTTGTTGCAAACTGAAGAAGCCAGCAATTGTCGCACAGCAAAGGAGTATGCTGTGTTTGAGCTTCTTTCGCTAATATTAAATAGAAGCTTGCGGTCCCCCTCCTATTTGGGGCGCCATCTTATCTCATTAATGCTGTTAAAAGACGGAATTTCGTGTTTCCAGTCAGACGTCCATTGCGCCGCCCTCCGCCGCCGAAGCGTTCGTTTAGCCGTCCTGGCGCTGCTGTGGGGCACCCGCGCGAGACTCTTAGAGCTTCTTGCGAGTGTCCGCTGTGTGTCACTACTGTTGGGCACCGTCCCGGCCCGGGAGATGTTCATTGCGCCGCCCTCCGACGAGGCGGACGTTTAGCCGCCGTGGCGCTGCTGTGGGGCACACGCGCGGGACCTGGAGCTTCTGCCGCGTGGAGCCGTATAGACCTGAAGGCATTGTCGTTTAACACACGCATCGCAAGGCGCGGTTGGCTCTCTTGGAGCACCCCAGTGGCTTTCTGTTTCATACAGCTCGTGCTACAGACGTGCATTCTGAGGCTGTCACTGGCCTTGCCTCTCGCGTATTAGCATTTATCGCTCCCAAATTATACTGACACCTACTTCGGACATGAGTTCTCCGGAATGGCGCTCGCAATTTATCGCTTCTCGGCCTATTGGCTAGGATCAAAGTGTATTATCTGTTTTTATCAGCTTAATCGCTTGGTGGAATTATGCTTTGATCGCAAGGAATGTTTAATTTTGACAAGTTTTTGAAAGTAAAAATCGCCATTTTTTGCTCGCGGTGTAAATTCTTTTCTGTTTGAGATGTCACAGGACGTCCTGGAGATAGTGTTGCTGGCCGACACTAAAGTGCCCGGTATGCTAGGTCACCAAGGCAACTGGCCGGCCGACGTTTGGAGCGTATCGAGACCACGCCGGTCTCGTGAGGCACTACAGGAGAGTACACGCCTACGACGGTACTGCCGCCTTTGAGTGCTGCTTCTGCAGCCGCCGAGAGGAGACGGCTGCATTGGCGGAACTGCATTGGGTTGGTGGTATCGCCTCTACCCTCGCAGCCAGCTGGCAGCAGGGTCGGAAACTTTGCGGCTTTCACCTTCAGTGAAGCCACGCACTCCAGTGCTTTCCCCGGGACCCGATGCCCGGCATGGCACCCTACCTGATGCGGGGAGGTCAGCTGGAATCGGGTCACAGAAGGTGGTCCGGAAAACTGCCCGGCGCCTTTACGGGCTGCCTGCAAAACTGCGCACGGACAGTGGCTATGCCGCAGGCGGGGGCCCGGGAAAAGCCTACAGCACATTTAGGGTCGGGTGAGGTCTCGGCGTCCGGCGGCGGTAACAGGTCACCACCTACGGTCGCCGAGCGCAGCACGCCGAACAGCTGCGCGTGGTGGTGCTAGGGCGAATTACCACAGGCCTTCTGGCTTAGAGGAAGCGAATGCTACGGGTTCGAGGACCTATGCAGACGTAACCCGCCGTAATAATAAGGGGCGCGAAGAGGCGTCGGCGGGTTCGGCATGTCGGGCTCGCCTTGTGCGGACATGCCGACCCCTTCGCGTATGTCTGCCGACTCGTACCCGCGTGTGTCGGGCACGCGCCGGTAGGCCGCGAATGGCAGTAAAACGCCACGCGCGGCTGCCGAATACGCCGGTCAGAATGCATGCGAGGTGCGAGTGCCAAGCAGCCACGTGGCCATTGTAACGGCGCCACGCCTGACTCCGCGCGCCAGCGCGTCAACGGGACAGTGGGGGGAAGGGACGATATGCGCGGGCAATCGAACGCGCCGGCCCGGACCCTCCAGGGTGCTGCACGATGGCTGCGCAGGCCGACGGGCATGGGCTGATGCGCAAGTGCCACGCCCCTGCCCCACTCAGCTGTTGCTGGCATGCCACCCGCTGTGCACGGCGCAGGGCCCCACTCGCGGCCGCCAATACGCGGCTCAGCTGACCCTCCCGAGGGGGGACGGCTGGGCATGATGGCGACCGCAGGCGGGGCTCCACAGCTGCCCGTGGCGAGGAGAGAGCCGCCGCCCGCCCACTGCGGACTGCGCGCCTCTTTCGGGCGACCTGAGAGTCACGCACCGTAGCCGCGCCTGGCCACCAACAGGTGACAGCTCCCTGGCTCAGTCGTGCGTTAGCGCCAGACGGCGAGCAGCGCACTGTGGACACAGAGCGATGGCAGACGCAGCTGGACAGTGGTAGTGTTATCACCCCCATTTGGCCGGCGTAATAAACCGCTGCTGGCAGAAAATGCGTCGAGACATGCAAGCGACTCTGTACAACTGCCGCATGGGCTTGTAACCAATAATAGAAAGAATTCTGTTACAGATAGGAGAGCACCGCAGTCAATGTCGAAATGACACTGACAGCAGGCGAGGCCTGCGAGAGGAAGGCAAATTTTGCCACTTAGCAATGAGGGCAATGCACATGCCGACCCGTGTTCTAAGCGAACGGAGACAGTGGGGGGAGTGGACAGGATGGCTACACCTCGGGCGTGTGCACCCCTGTAAACAACCTACATGAAACTTCGCCTCGCTAAACGAACGATCGGGAAGAAATGTCGCAATCGCACAATGTTAATGACAGAACTAGCAACATTCCTTCACAGCAGATCAACGACCATGCACAAGACGAGGGGGACGAAGACACGACAAGAGGTGAGGACGGCCCGACCAGCGGCTGCCGCGAGAAACATCCTTGTACTCTCGCAAACGTCACCTTCGCCACCACAAGCACGAGCGCCGAATACATGTGTGGGCACATGCAGGGGTGGAGAATCCAACCGTCGCTCTCGGTAGTATCTCTTGGCACAGAAATTGTTATAAATTTATTCTCCAGTAGCTGTACAATGTTGTTACATGTTGCATGGTCGAGACTATGCAGTATCTCTTTCTAGTTACCAATTTATATTATTTTTAATTTTTTTCTCCTCCTTTGTTCGCCTGCCTTTAACGGTAGCTTGTTTGTTGCAAACTGAAGAAGCCAGCAATTGTCGCACAATGAAGGTGTATGCTGTGTTTGAGCTTCTTTCGCTAATATTAAATAGAAGCTTGCAGTACATTTAGCGGTCCCCCTCCTATTTGGGGCGTCACCTTATCACATTAATGCTGTTACAAGACAGCATCTCGGGATTCCAGTCAGACGTTCATTGCGCCACCCTCTGCCGAAGTGGATGTTAAGCCGCCGTGGTGCTGCTGTGAAGCACACGCGTGGGACTCTAAACTTCTCCCGTGTGGAGCTGCACCCACCAGCCAAGTCTGAAGGTGATCTACATGATCGAAACTGAATACAATAAATATAAATTTACTTATGGATTCTTGACTGTTTAAAAAATATTTTACTTAATATAACTTAGGGTAAAACGTACACTCAAAATAAAACAATAGGTGTACGAATAACTAATATTTTGTACCAAAAATATCATGAGTAACTCACATATTTCATCTTTCTGTTTTGTAGTTGTGTCATCAAATTCCGGATGGAACATATTGCATAGTTCAATCCAATTCCTCTTCTTCATATTTCTGCCTTTAAATGTTGCAGATTCTGAATCCTAAATACATAGTCGTAATTTTATTTCGTCGAATAGTCTGTATTGAACATTTTTGCTCACAGATCACTGTTTCTACTAATCAACCCTCACAGTAGCAGTGTGCAGTCAAACACGAACAGCACTCTCTCTACAGGATCCGCTGTTGTACAACTGGTGGGGCTGCACAGTTTTCAGCACTGCCATATGGAGCGCAGTTTCGCCGCATGCAATGAATAGCCCCATTAACCGCTGTGTAAGTATATGCCACAGCGGCCGACGCAACCACAGCGTTTGGAAGTGCAGCCGCTGGAATTTTGATGCCGCAGTGGAGAAGCGGAGGGGCCGCTACCGTAACCATGCCTATAAATGGGTCCCACGCTGCCTTATGAGAAACAGCGCACTACCAAACCACCACGGAGCAACTGCAGACTACAAACACAGCCTTCAAAAGGCTAGTTTACACGACACTATGTTTCATGAAACTTCTCTACTGGCCCATGCGCTGCGCGGCAGGCGTTCGCACAACTCGTTGATGAAACTAATTAGTTTCGGCACCTTCCAACTTTGGCGAAACTGATTGCATGTTTTTAGGTTAGGTTATGACCAATACAGAACAAAATACAATATACAGGGGGGGGCGGGCGAAAAAATAATTCGGTTTTTGAACATATATGCGTTGCATAGGTGTTAGTGTTCTTCTAGCAATTATTTGTAAAATTAAATATTGATGGGTTGACGATTAGTGAATTGCAGACTAAAATACATCCAATTCGAAACGACTATACAAACGAAGTATGGCAATTCTCGATTTCGGAACACGGTACAAGTACTGCAGAGACGAATATCTACTTGACAAGAAACATAATACAATTTGTAATATCAGTTCTGGTGACAATGCTGCACGCACAATGGTAACTTGTTTCTTTATTGAATTACTAACTGTTAAAAAGGAACATTTACTGCTCTGGTGACATTCCAAGTTGATTGAACTTCTAGCGTCTTCAATCACAATTTCTTTCAGCAAGGTCACTGAACAACAGAGCTGACGTCTTTTTCTTTAATCCATTCACGAACCAAAACACATTTCTTATTATTTTTTATGTTGGGTCTTATGCAGCGACTTCACACAGACAAGCAATAGATTCGCCCCAACTCTTAGAGCTACCAAAACTTTAATTTTATGGCGACTGCGGCACTCACGAAACAATGAAACTGAAGTCAGTATTGGTGCCGTGTCTACAGACATACACGAAACAAGTTGCACGCAATTCATTAAAAAAAAAAAGCCACAAGTTTCGCAACCTAGTGTCGTCATGTAGACTAGCCTTTAGGCTGGGCGTGACTCTGCGACGGATCACAGAAACTCCGAGACTGCTGTCATTGCAGAACGTGAAGGTCGGTGTCTAGGTATCTCCCGGGAGACAAGCATTGCACCCTATCTTTTCGCGCCGAGTCGGCGTACGCCGTGCTGCCCAGGCCGGTCACTGTTCATTGCACAGTAGAGGTCTTCAAATCGTCGATTTCGCTCGCTCGTCCTCGGTCGAGTGCGCAACGCTTGGCAGTGGCGCAGCAAATGTGGACGATCGGAGCGAGCATGTCGACACTCTAACGAGGCGACTTGGAGGCGGGGAGGGGCGGGCAGAGAACGCTCAGCTTAGTGCTCCCGCTGAGTCACTCTCCGATTTTTATGAAATTTGCATACTTTATAATATATGAAAAACTATGGGACAAGTAATTTTTTTAGCAGCGGAAAAACATTTTTAGGAGGTGGAATGGTACCTCAAAAAATTGGGGCTAAAATAGAAAAATGGCGATAACTAGAGATTAGTGAAGCGATTTTAATGATTGTTGGTATGAAAGTATCTTTTGATAAAAGACAAATTTCATAGATTCAACTTCATTTAAATCAAAACAATTTTTTGAGCACAAAACATTGGCCCCCCTAATTGTCACTCCCCCTGCAATGTACCTAGATACGTTCATACCAAAAAAATCATTAAAATCGCTTGATTAATCTCTACGTTATCACAATTTTTCTATTTTAGCCCCAATTTTGGAGGGACCATTTCACCCCTTAAATTTGTTTGTCGACCGCTTAAAAATTAATAAATAAATAGATAAAAATAAAAATATGGGTTGCACAGTTTTTCATGTATTATAACAAATCCAAATTTCATAAAAATCTGAGAGTGACACTTGGATAGGTTTCCTTGTCAGTCGTGGCTCTGAGGTGTGGGCTGCTTTTGCGTCTGACACACACCCCCACTAACTACCGCAACTAAAATCAGTTATGCTGTAGATATGTATTCTTGCACAGTAGTATGTAACCGCAATATCATTATACCGCAAACGAGTCAAAAAGCTTGTTTTCACTAAATATAATATTTTAATGTAACGTAAAAAGAGAAACTATGGAACAAACAACGGTTTTATTGCAATGTACAAAAGTGAACGTTACCATACAACAAAGTATACATCGAAAAGTAACATTATCCCCAAATTATTCGTTACTGGCATTGTAACTGCAATGTATTGTTAAAATATCATTGACACTTTGTAGATTGAGTTGATTTCTAACAGAGAACAGCTTCCCTGCTGCACTGAAAGAGCGTTCACTAGGTGCATTTGAAGCGGGCACACAAAATACTGTTTGCCATACAGCTAGCTTAGGAAAGACTACTGTTGCGTTTCTACCATTCAAGCAGATCGTCATCACCACCATCAATTCATGCTAAATAAAGGTCCACCTCATTGGTGTATTGCGCCTCAAGCATTTCACAGTCCAACCATTCGAAAAACATGCACTTCATTCTTTTGCCTGGTGCACCCGGGTGACATTCTTCAGACGGCCCTAAATAAATATAATACAGATATCGCTGAAACAGCAGGAGCACCATAAATTCGTGCAGCTGTGTAAACAATTGCAATAAGAGGCTATAAAACAGGTACAGGATATATGAATATTAGACCGGCATATGAACCTGACGACGGATCCTATATATTACACAAAAGGTTGCATGCGTTCTTTATTATGTAGATAAAGACGACAGTGGCAGTGGGGAATATATGAATGTTGCAATTGGAAAAATTCCCAAATGACTCGGAAAAGGTAGAGGCGCAGCAACCACGCACAGTGCCAAAATGCTACGGGAATATGTATTAACGAGGTGCAACAGAGAGAGAGAGATGCACAAAACTAACCCAACTAGTGTACATCAATATAGGAGTATTTATTATCAATATAAAAGGCCGACAAAGTATTCCAGGACTTGATAGTGATAAGAGCAATGGATATAAAATAAAATCATTTGCTCTTTAAGACGGCAAGTAACACCTACCACTAAGCAGGAACTAACAGACCACAAAATGGGAACAAGAAAGTAAGAAAGATCATGGAAAATTCATTCAGTAAATGGTCTTAGCACAGAAACTATGTTAATCACGTATAATAACTTGTATGGTAAAGCACAAAATGTGTAACTGAATAGCTAGTTCAACTGGATCAAGAACAGCTTTCGAAGCACCCGGGAAAGGAAACAATTCCAAATTTCTCCATCAGGATTTATTCTCAAGTGTCTACTTTGCTCCCGACACTCGCCTTGGACTCTTGCGGCACTGCGGTAGGCGATCAAGTGGTGAGCATGCAGTGTGGACGGTCGGGCCAGTCGAGCGTGCCCCGCTCGAACGAGCGTGGAGGAAGTCTAGCGCAACCACTCACCTTGCCACAAGCTGCAGTACCAACACCTTCGGACTGTCAGAGAACGAAATTATCACGCAATTCAAGCAAGCAACCGAGCAATATGCAGACCTCTATTGTGCATCCTTCACCTTGTGCCCACTCGCGCGCCATCCACCGGCCGCCTCCAGTACTGCGTAGCGTAGCCATGGCGTTAACAGATGGCATTGCGGTTTGCGCTCGCGGTACATTGCGCTGCTTTCGCCGGGTGTGCCCCACCCGCGCGCCACTGCGGAAAGCGGTTGCACGGCGCCGTCAACAGATGGCGCTGCGATCTGCGCCCGACGTGAACTTGCGGTTCGTTGCGCCGCCCACTTGACGTTAGGGAGAGTTCAGTGCAAAATCAGAATAACTGAAAGGATGGCAAGATAGCGAGAGCCAATAGAATTGCATACTGGTGTAAACACTGCCAAGATGCGGCAATTTGAACGCATTTTGCCTCTTTTGTACGAATGTAATGCAAGTATATTCAACAACACTATGTTATTTACATTTCCGTCTGATTACAAAACTAAAAATGAAATAAAGACTCTCACTTGTCCCAAATATTCCGCTGTTTATTTCGCAGTATGTTGGCACTCAAGAGTATATGGTCACGTAGGAAAGTAAATAGCTTCCAGTAAAATGTATAGAAGTAAAATTTATATTCTTCCTTATCACAAATATTTGTGTCTCTTTCCATATATGCAATGATTTCCGAGTGTGTGGTCGGGCAGGGGAATATGACTTTTATTGCTGCTATCAGAGCAATTTAAGCTGCCCTCATAATTCCTTGCCTGAGCAGATTTATTTATTTTCGACGTCCATGAAAACTTGTCAGCGGTGTATCGCAAGGATATAGAATGTGTCATATTATTATCATGAGACTTACTGTATAAATTGTTTGTAAACAGGTGCATGAAAAGGGTTACACTTATGAGCTGCAAGGGGTAAGTGCGCTAATGTTGGCAATGAAATTTTCGCTTTACTAGATAATTTACTAACCACAGTAAGGGTACATACAAGAACCCGCCAGTCTTAGAGCAGGAACAACATTAATTACTTATTTCACGTCCAACAAATATTATTCCTCATATTCGATGTGATTGGTTGTTTTCATAGAACATGTAATGGTGGTTGCCAACTTCAGCACATTACGCCTCTACCATATGTTCTAATTCGCAGAACAAATATACAGACAACAAGTGATATCAATGAGAGTGACAGTCAGTTGTTACTGCTTGTATCATGAAGTTCACACACTCTTAGTTTTGTGAACAGTATGATTATAGTTCAGAGAGCACATAAATAAAAAAATATGTCTAGCATGACTTTGTGAAGATTGCCAGCTGATTCAATAAATCTTTGGAATAGTATCTAGTGTGCTCTCTGATGCATTTCGGAAGGAGACAGCCAAATCTAAGCGATAAGGAAGAGTATTAATATTTTTTCTGCTCGTGAAGCAGACCTACTGGGTTCCTGCCTAAGTGTACACAGTGAAATTATCATATATTGGGAAATAAATAGCGAAATATTTACATCCATTTTCTAATAACACGGAAATATAAATAAAGCAGAAAACTGCAAATCATACTTGCCTTACATTAATAAGCTATTCCTAGAATTTGTTTAAATAGAAGATTTTAAAAAATGTAAGGAAGGGTGTAGATGAAAACTTTGGATCCCTTGAAATGGGAATCTATTGCTGTCCATTACACCACACTGCCGATGATTACTTCAACAGTTTATCATTGCATTTATTAGAACATCTTATTGCTGCATTACAGTTTGATATGTACAGTAAAACGTCTGAATATTGGGAAATAAATGGCCAAATATTTGTGTCCATTTCTTAGTCACACGGAAATATAAATAAAGCAGAAAACATTGCAAATCATACTTACCTTACATTAATAAGCAATTCCTAGAATGTGTTTAAATAGAAGATTTTTAAAAATAAAAGGAAATGTAGGGACACAAAATTTGATACCTTGCAATGTAACCTATTACTCTCTCCATTGCATCACACTGACGATGGGTATGTAAACAGTTTATCATTGAATTCATTTGAATATCTTATTGCTGAATTACAGTTTGATATGTAATTATAAGGCACATCCTCTTGTGATATATTGTCAGTGCACTGTTGCTCTGAAATGGCACTGTGCAACCTTAACAGTTAACAATGCCAGAATTGACAATGGTGTCTGCTGCATTGAGTCAAAGATATACCAGTATGGTGTTCTGCAATCCTATTGGTTCTCGCAATTTCACATCAAGCTCTCCCTAATGATAAGTGCGCCGCCTTCGAGCGAGGTGTGTCACACACCGCCCAGCAACAGCGGACTTGAGACATTGCAATGCCATGACATGCCGACCACGGCCGCCACCCTATATGTGCATTTTATTTCCCTCTTGCAGTTGAATTACATGTGGTACAAGACTTAAGGGAAGCAGTAGCAACACTTTTGGACGGGCAATTGTCTCTTGCTTGTTTCTTTGAAATTACACAATGCCAATCACACTGACTTAATCAGTATGCTATTTGCAGTAATACCTGCCGATGAACTGACCAAATACTAGCACAGGGTTAAGATCATTTCAATGAAATGGTTTCATATTGATATTGGCTTTGTTAAGTCATAGGTGTTTGAATTATCCTGACTGCTGAAACCAATCATATTTTTTTAATTTTAGTTTTATTGCAACTGCACCGCAACACAAAGCACATAACAATAATTAACATTTTTACAAAATTATTCATTATCCAGGCAGCATGCACATGCTCTCTCTCTCTCTCTCTCTCTCTCTCTCTCTCTCTCTCTCTCTCTCTCTCTCTCTCTCTCTCTCTCTCTCTCTCTCTACACACACACACGCACACACACACAGAGAGAGAGAGAGAGAGAGAGAGAGAGATTTTGCAATTCTGGGCTGAGTCAGACTTGCTGCCCCTCCCAGAATCTAACTCAAAGAATGGCTGCCCAACGTCTCTCCAAAACACTACAGTTACAGTCATGACACTTTGACTCTTACAATGAAGATATAATGACACACGATTTATATGTTACAAAGTTAAACTAATATGCAATATCATAAAAACATTAAGGATTATTGAAATTAGTAAATTTATTACTTACGATGGTTTGGTTGGTTTGTTGGTTGTTTTGAGGGGACTAAACAGCCAGGTCATCAGTCCCCTGTTCCCAGCTGAGAGTCAACTGTCAATAAAGATAAAACAATGCCCTGAAAGTGACATCGCATAAAAGGGCAGGTTAAGAATGGACGAGCCACTGACAACACAAAACGAAGACACACAGAATTAGTAAAAGAAAGTCACGAATAAAACTGGACAGCAGAGTACCTTGGCTGGCTGATCACAAAGAAAAAACAGGATGAGCCAGCCACACTGCACACAATAAGAACTCCTAAGGACGTGAAAAGGTAAAAAGGTGGGTTGCTGGTGGCCTAAGATATCAGGCCTCAACACCCACGGTTAGATAGATGCATAATAACCAGAAGCGCGGATAAAACTTAAAACTTTGTTAGCCATAGAGGCATCGTCACCTAAAACTAAGGGTAGTGCGTCTGGGAGATTAAAAGAATGCCGCAGATTGGCTAAAAGCGAACAGTCCATCAAGAGATGGGCCACTGTCATTGCGGCACCACATCGACACACGGGCGGGGACTCACGGCGAAGGAGATACCCATGGGTCAACCACGTGTGCCCAATACGGAGGCGGCAGAGGACAACCGCCTCTCGGCGGATCGGCCGCTGTGAAGACTTCCACAGGGTTGTGGATAGCTTCACTGCTCGGAGCTTGTTTGTTGCACTCGTGGTAGACCATTCGGCACTCCAAGCATCACGCACCTTCTTGTGCAATGATGTCCTGAGGTCTGATTCCATGACGCCAATGGTGAAGGGTGATGCAGTGGCGGCCTGTTTGGCCAACCGGTCAACACGTTCATTCCCCAAAATGCCGACGTGGCCAGGGGTCCATAGGAAGACCACACATCGGCCAGATTTGCCAAGAGAGTAAGTAGTGTCTTGAATGGACTGCACTAACGGCACTAACTGGCGAAGGTGTGGCACCCAGGTGAGACGGTTGTCGAATAACATTCCTAAAAAACGGTGCGTCTCTTCGACACGCAGCAGGTCATCAGCGAGATACAGTTCGGGTTCCGGGTGTACTGCCCGACGTCGACAAAAATGCATCACACGGGTTTTGGATGCAGAAAATTGAAAACCGTGGGCAAACGCCCACGACTGTGCCTTTCGAATTGCGATCTGCAACCGCCGTTCAGCTACGCTGATGCTGGAGGAGCTGTAATACATGCAGAAGTCATCGGCATACAAGGCAGTGGAAACCGATGACCCCGCAGCCGCAGCAAGGCCGTTTATGGCGATTAAGAACAAAGGAACACTAAGAACGGAACCTTGTGGGACTCCGTTCTCTTGACAATGAGGTGAGCTGAAACAAGAACCAACACGAACACGAAAAGAACGCAATGCCAGGAAGTTCTTAATGAATGTAGGAAGTGGACCCCGTAAGCCCCAATCGTACAGCGTAGACAGAATATGATAGCGCCAGGTGGTGTCGTACGCTTTCCGCAGGTCAAAGAAGACGGCAATCAGGTGTTCACGGCGAGAAAATGCTGTACGAATGGCCGACTCTAGTGACACGAGATTGTCGATAGCAGAGCGGCCTTGACGGAATCCACCCTGTTGAGGCGCCAAGAGTCCTCGGTCCTCGAGGATCCACATGAGCCTCCGACTCACCATCCGTTCGAGGAGTTTACACGGAACGTTGGTGAGGCTGATGGGGCGGTAACTATCAGCCACCTGTGGATCAGCCCCCGGCTTCATAACTGGGATGATGATGCTATCCCTCCATTGAGACGGGAAGACACCCTCAACCCAGAGACGATTCAGCAAGGAGAGAAGTTGGCGTTTAGAGTCTGATGACAGATGTCGGAGGAACTGACTATGAATGCGGTCGGGTCCAGGGGACGTGGCTGGGCATGCGGCAAGGGCGCTTTCGAACTCCCATTCGCTGAAAGGGATGTTATAGATTTCCTGGCGTCGCGTTTGAAAGGATATCTGTTTTCGCTCGGTGCGCTCTTTAAGGGCGCGGAAATCCGCATCATATGCAGCGGTCGCTGAGGTGCAAGCATAGTGGTGTGCCAAATGCTCAGCTATTGTGACAGGGTCAGTGCAAATTGTACCCTGAATGCGGAGGCACGGAATTCCCACTGGTGGGCGGTGGCCAAAGAGGCGTCGAACTTGCGACCATACCCGTGAAGGTGATGCTCGGGAGCCAATGGAGGCGACATAGCGCTCCCAGGAGGCCCTCTTGCTTTGCTGGATCAATCGCCGCACCCGTGCACGGAGACGCTTGAAGGCAACAAGATGTTCAACACAAGGGTGGCGTCGGTGGCGCTGTAGTGCTCGCCGACGTTCCCGGATGGCCTCAGCTATCTCCGGCGTCCACCAGGGCACTGACTTACGGTGGAGTGATCCAAGTGAGACGGGTACGGTGCTCTCAGCAGCAGAGATGATGGCACGTGTGACCTGCTGGACAGCGGTATCGATATCAGCCAGAAGACGAGAGGGAAGCACAGCGGCTATGGAATATGCTGGCCAGTCGGCCCTACGGAGGGACCAGCGAGGCAGACGGTCAGCAGGTGGACACTGTGGGAGCGACAGGAAGATAGGAAAATGGTCGCTGCCACACAGGTCATCGTGGACCCTCCAAGTGAAGTGCGGAAGTAGGCTTGGGCTACAGACAGACAGGTCTATGGCGGAGAATGTACCATGTGCCACGCTAAAGTGCGTAGCAGCACCTGTGTTCAGGAGGCAGATGTTCAGCTGCGTCAGTAGAGTCTCAACATCTCTACCCCGTGCCGAAGTCTGTGTGCCACCCCACAAAGTGTGGTGGGCATTGAAATCCCCCAAAAGAAGGAAGGGTGGGGGAAGTTGGGCGACCAAGGCAGCGAGGTCTACAGGAGAGACAACCTCATCAGGTGGTAGGTAGACCGAACATATGGTGATGTCTTGCACTGCCCGGAGCCGAACAGCAACCGCCTCTAGTGGCGTTTGAAGAGGCACGGCAGCGCTCGGGACAGTGGCTAGGACATAGACGCAGACTCCACCGGAAACTCTGCCATAGATAGAGCGATTTTTAAAATAGCCCCGGTAGCCTCGAAGGGCAGGGGACCGCATCGCTGGAAACCACGTTTCCTGAAGAGCGATACAGAAAGCAGGTGTTTGGCTGAGAAGCTGTCGTAGCTCAGGCAGGTGGTGGAAAAAGCCACCACAATTCCACTGGAGGATGATGTTATCTCCTGGCTGTACCGCCATGACGAGTAAAAAGCAGATCACTCCATCGGATCGTCTGCTACCATGTGCTTAGAATCCACGGAACCAGAGATCTTATTTTCTGGGGAATCGGTAATTGCAAGATCCTCAGGAGATGCGAGGATCTCGACCTCATCCTCCGAAGAAGAGGATGTGGGTGGTTGTGGCTTTGAAGCCACTGAACATTCTTTCTTCTTTTGTCTCTTCTTCTTGTCCTCTCGCTGGCCCTTTGGTTTGCAGGGCCGAGGGGGCTTCCCAGAAGTGGCATCCGGGACGGAGGAAGAGCAGGAAGCTCTTCGACCGGCAGGTTGGAGATCCTGAAGACTGCGGCCAGGATCCTCCTGAGCACTCTGGGAAGCTGCAGAAGGGGTTGTCTCTAAGGACCCCTTCCGAGCGAGAGGAGCCGGAGAAGGCTTCTCCTTCCCCGGCTTAGAGGTGGGGACTGGAGTCCCCGGTGTTGTAGCAGGTGATGCTCCCACTGTGAAAAGAGTGGGAGCCACCGAAGATGAGGTGCCCCCTGCTGGTAGGGGGGCCGGGACAGTCGATTGGGCCTGGGGGCGCGCTATCGTTGACGGAACAGTTGGAAAAGCAGGCACAGTGGACGAGGACGATGAGGCTACCGCGGCATAGGTAGTTACCAGGCGGACAGGATGGAGCTTCTGATATTTCCGTTTGGCCTCGGAATAAGTCAGTCGATCTCTGGTCTTGTATTCCATGATTTTCCTTTCTTGCTGCAGAACTGTACACATAGGCGAGCAAGGGGAGTGATTCTGGCCGCAGTTGACACATACTGGAGGCGGCGTGCAAGGGACGTTCGGATGAACTGCACGTCCACACTCCCGACATGTTGGGTTGGCATCACATCGGGAGCTCATATGGCCAAACTTCCAGCATTTGAAACAGCGCATAGGGGGAGGAACGTAGGGCTTTACGTCGATCCGGTAAACCATCACCTTGACCTTCTCGGGCAATGAATCACCCTCAAAAGCCAAGATGAAGGCACCGGTCGCGACCCTATTGTCCTTCGGACCCCTATGGACTCGCCGAATAAAATGTACTCCCCGCCGTTCTAGGTTGGCACGCAATTCGTCATCTGACTGCAGCAAGAGGTCTTTGTGAAAGATGATACCCTGCACCATATTAAGGGTCTTGTGCGGCGTAATGGTAACGGAAACATCACCCAGCTTGTCACAGGCAAGCAGTGCCCGCGATTGAGCTGGGGATGACGTCGTTATTAATACTGATCCCGACCGCATCTTCGACATGCCTTCCACCTCTCCATACTTGTCCTCAAGGTTCTCAACAAAAAATAATGGTTTGGTATTCTTAAAAGATTCCCCATCACTACGGCTACAGACCAGATACTTAGGGGCATAAGCCTCACCCTTCTGTCTTCCCTGACGTTCTTCCCAAGGTGTAGCCAGAGAAGGAAACGTTTGGGGATCATAATCTGCAGCATTGTAGTCCCTTTTACCACGCTTAGAGACGGTGGTTGTACGTCCACCAACGTGTTCTTTTGCTCGTTTCATTGTGGTCCCACGAGCAGCTAGGGATCTAAACGTCCACCCAGGCAGAGGCCCGCTTGCCTGGGTAAGCCTTGTACAACTGAGGTGCGGCAGGTTCCTCAGAGGTTGCTCGCTAGCGGCTGTTCAACCTCAACAGCCATGCATCTCCTCGGCACGTAGCACACCTTGAGATTGAGGGGTTTTTTAGAGAGGTTTTTACCGTCCTCGCGACCCGGGCGATTAAGCCAAGATCCCCGGGCTCTGAAACGTACAACGTTCCACCGTCGCGCCGAACGGTGGTCGTTGAAGCACGCACAGAGCTTACGGTGTAGCGGACTGTTGGCGCGACACAGCCCACAGCTCAGGACCCCGGGTTCGCCAAGCCCGTACTCAGCAAGTTAATGCTGAGCCCCTGAGGGGATTACTTACGACTGGGCATTTCTATTACTAACACTATTTGAAATTTTTCTGTATTGTCATGATTAAAAATACAAAGAAGCTTTACTTAAATTGAGAAATCATATCATTATGAAAACCCTAAGCTCTCCTTCTGTCCAATTCTCCCCCCCCCCCCCACATACAAAATCTAACAAGAAGATAGGATCATGATGGTAATAATAAACATTGAAATGTAACATCACAAGATACATACTTATATAAAGGTCTTCCATCACGGGTAAAATAGCTTTAAGCAACTAAGTATTAGGTTACTGTATGAATGTACATGGATATAAGCATCAGTTAGTATAAGAATACACTAAATGAAATTTCTTTGAAGTATCAGGTAAAATGGCCCGTTACCAAGAGGACGTCAGTGTCATTACATTACATTGGTGAACCTTGAGTGGGTTTTTAAACTTGCCACATGTAAATCAGGTGTATGAAATTTTAAAATATATTGTAAATTTCACACAACCACATTGTTCTGCAGCTCATGCTGTACCTGGTCGCAGATCAACGATTCTCGAATTTCTTGATGATTGACAACAATCGTTGCTCTCGGTAGCAGGTAGCTGGAATCTCATGGGGCGAAAACTAATTCACTACAAATGATGAAGGCAACACACAGAATTGCAGTTTGTTGACACTTTTAATGATTTATTATTAGTGCCCAATTGTCCTCATTTATTGCTAGCTTAAAAGTCTCATTAATTACAACCATTCATACCAAGCACACACATTCCACACATAAATAACACTAGTTAACACTGTCCGTATGTGGAATACAAAAGTTCGAGGTTTACATCTTAACGTGGCACAAATATTAATCACTGTAGATACACTTTCCACACTGACTAACTTATGCATAATTGTTGAAATTTAAAGTTCCAAACTGTTGTAGCTCGCAGCTCAGATCGCAGCCATAACAATACTTTGAACTAGCGTGGATTATGTATCAGATAATGGATGAAACAATACTGTTGAGTGATGCATGCCATGAACACATCCTACTTAAATGTTTCAAACAACGTCACTGAAAATGATGTATTATTAATTATACACATATTAATTATAATCGAAAAGAAAAGTTACATACAATTGGCTATAGTAAAAGATAATGTAAATAATACTGATTAAATTACTATAAGAATCTCAATTAAATTAATAGTATTTCCTTCACATATGTAACGAAATAGATTCATCAACAATATTTTTATAATTAGCAGTACTTACACAGAAACTAAAGAGGGCAAAACTTTCCTAACATTACTTTTTAAACACAGTAATTCTGACTTTAATATTATCAGAAAAGAATTTACCTAGTTTTAATAGAAACACTAATTATCACACTATCTGAAATTTAACAATACACTTCTGGCACAAATTAATTAATATTTACTACTGTACAAACTTCTCTGGCATCAAATAATAGAAAATGACTTCATCTAGTTACATTATAAAAAATAATAACAAAAGTTTTGGATTAGATTAGTTTTTCGTTCCGTAGATCCATGTTGAGGAGAGCCTTGTGGATGTGGAACGTGTCAAGAAACAAAATTTACAAGTTGAGTAAGGGATAATACTAATAATATAAATACAGATACATAAATTTTAAGTTGTGTGTTGTACATGCAACATTTGGTACAATTTAGAAATTCACTAATGGAGTAGAAGGAGTTGGCCACTAGAAAGTCTTTTAGGCTCCTATTAAACTGATCTTTATTTGTAACTAAATTTTTTATACTTGATGGTAAATTATTGAAAATGTGTGTTCCTGAGTAGTGGACCCCTTTTTGAACTAAAGTAAGTGCTTTTAAGTCCTTGTGTAGGTCATTTTTATGCCTAATATTGTATGTATGAATTGGGCTGTTTGTTGGGAACAGGGATATATTATTTATGACAAATTTCATTAAGGAATAAATATACTGAGAAGCAGTAGTTAATATACCCAGTTCTTTGAAGAGGCTTCTACAGGATGTCCGTGAATTTACTCCACGAATAATACGTATTACACGTTTTTGGACTCTGAAGACTTTAGACTGACTTGAAGTGTTACCCCAAAAAGAAAATGATGATAGGCTAATTACATTTATATCTCTTACTAGCTAAACCTGGCCACGCTTCGCTGTGGCTCACTCTCATATGAAGTAAATAGAAATTGAAATACTGTAATTCATATGAACATAGAATCACCGAGAGAATGCTCCAATCAAACAATATTGTTTGTTGGGCTACTGTGGCTATGTAAAACTAAAATTATATATAAAAAAATTCGCAGATAATCATTATTTTAAAACCAATAAGAAAGATTATATTTTTGTCGTTCGTTTTCTCCACAAACATACAGATCAATTTCCGGAATCTGGACCATTTTAGTAAAAAGCTATGGTTTTCTATATTCTTTCCATCTATTTCCCATCTGCTGTATCTGCTTCCCCACTATCTACCTCTTCATCATCCCTCTATCTAATCCCCGGCCTTTGTTCATCACTCCCTTTCCTTCCATCCATCTTCAATCTCCTCCTCCAGCTATCTCTATGCACGACTCGTCTGTCGCTCGTCGTATCTATATAAAATGAAGAAATTAAAAATTAGAAATTTGCTTCAAATTATGTGTCATTTGTTGGGTACTACGACAAAGTTACTGTTACATAAAATTAAATGAAATAACGATGCCCATATCTTTTGTTCAGAATTTGTTTCTACGGTGCTTTGATTTTCACTGCTAATATCATGATCGATATTACTGAAAATTAACCATTAAATATGAACATGCCTAAAAAGCATTTCCACGAAAAGTTGTTACTTTAGTGTCGCATTTTTACCATAGCACCTGACCGGTAAGCAAGGCAGAAAGTGGTACAACTTCAATTTTCGACACTCACTAATTACTTTCTTTTTCAATTGGCCAACAGGCTAAATATTAAGCTCTAGCCTGAAAACCGTCCAAGTAGTAACGTATTTTCAAAAAGAATTTTGATCCTCTGTTTGACCCTCTTAGTTGTTGAATTTTTACAAACGCTGAAACATGCATTTTTTAAATTCTGACCAAGAGTTCACATCGGAATTTCCAACCAAGTATGCAAATATCATTTTTTGTAATTCTGGGTTCAAAATTGGCTTAGTAGCAACGTATTTTCAAAATATGTTTCATCCCCTATTTCACCCCCTAATTGATTAATATTCTGAAAATACCGAAACACGTGTTTTTTTTAACTGTGGCCAAGATAACATATACCAATTTTTGTGGTTGTAGCTTCAAAATCGCCTTATTAGCAAAAGATTTTCGGAAAACATCCCCTCTCCAATTTAACCCCCTTGATTGTTGAATATCAAAAATTCCAAAACATGTATTTTTTAAATTCTAACGAACAATACAAATACCAATATTTGCAGCTATAGCTTCAAAATTGTCTTGACAACAAAGTGTTTTCGAAAGAATTTTTGATCCCCTCTTTTACCCCCTTAGTTGTTGAATTTCCAAAAATACCGAAACTCTTGTCTTTTTAATCCTGATCAAGTGTCCATATCGTAAGTTTCTTAGTTATAGCTCGAAATTTAAGTTAACAGCAACATATTTTTGAAAATCAATTTTTTGCGTTATCTATTTTACCCCCTTATTTGTCGAATTTCAAAAAATGCCGAAACACGTGTGTTTTAAATTCGAACCCTGAATTAAAATCCGAAATTTTGTAGTTCTAGCTTAAAAATTGCCTACATAGCTATGTATTTTCAAAAAACGTTTCATCCCCTATTGTACCACCTTAGGGACGGAATATCGAAAAATCACTTCTTAAATGACGCCTACAGAGTAAGATCAACACACTCCACAAATTTCAAGCTTCTATCTTCAGTGGTTTTGGCTGAGCGATGAGGAGTCAGTCAGTCAGTCAGTCAGTCAATCGGAACACTTCCTTTTATATATAGAGATTATGGAACAGTGGTATCAAAGGGTTCAGTAATGCAAGCAGATGAGAATAAATCCCTAGATGCTTTGTTACAAGATACACTAAAATTAAGGAAGACATTCCACACAAACACATAGTATGCATAACACAATTGAATTAGGTGTATATGGAGAAAGTTCGACCAAGGTAGGCATCAAAATATCCTATCTTATAAATTATACAACTTATTGTTACACTGCACTAACGTTTCTTTCAATACATTGCATAATCTCCTAAAGCCTCTCTCTTACTATATTACTCTATAAATCTCTCACTTTTATAGTTAATATTTTAACTTGTTTACAATTATTTGGGTACAATTATTCTACAAATAAGTTTAGTTAGAAGCTTTGTCAGTTTTCCCTACATTTGTATGGTTTCAATGATGCTACATTCCTCAAGCCTAACAACTTCCCTAACCCTGGATAAGAAAGTTGATAGCATTGGGATGGGGAATTTCCATTTTATAAGGTCCAAAAAGAACATCAAAGAACTTAATAATCTCACCAGATTTGGGCTTCTGTGTTCTGACCAAAACATGATCTATCTAAATGCTACAGTGCTACCTCACTGTCATGTCTATTCTTCTTTGCTTCTACTTTCCACTTCAAATGATCCTTCACAATTCTCTCTCATCTAATGTCCAAGCAGTATATACAATAAATATTTTCCATGGATTTTAAAGAAATTGCTTCCCATTTTCAGATAAAAAACTGCAGTTTGCCTACTGTATTCAAACAGTTGTTCTCTGTGTGCTGTATTATGTTATTGCTGTTAGTGAAACTTTATTTTCTCAAGAAAGCCAAGTTGGAAAAAACATCAACCATAACAAATATACAGAAACCTTCCTTACTCCTTGGAAGAACTCCATAAAAATCAACTGCTACCAAACCTGAAGGTTGATTGGGGAAAAAATCAGTCACCTTAACTCAACATCTGTCAAACTATGACATTTCTTCTCCATCTTTCTTAACCAGACTATAAATGTAAATGTTTTCTTATATTTTGCTAGTGCACTTCTGTGTTTCAGTGTCCGTAACTTTTGTTTATGCACCTACAGGGGCGGCTCGTTCTAAAGGGCCACATGGGTCTGGCCCCACCACAAAATTTTTGATAAACTTTTGCAGTATTATATCAAACAGTTAGAGTGTAACATGATCCCCTCAACATCCTAACTCAATTTAGAATGACGCAATCAAATGGTTTCACTTGCCTGTCACTGCATCATAGCTGAGAGCCTGCTAGCATGTGCCTGGTGGACTTAGATTCCCCTCGCTTCATTACACAGACATGCTGACAGCTGAGGGTCTTGGCAGCTGGCCCATAATTCCCCTGTATCCTGAGCTCCTAAGACTGCAGTCACAGTGATGTTCCAGAGCTGTTTCCCTTTCCCTTACTCGGCCATTGCCCAAGTGCTGCTTAGAGCCCGGCATCCGTAGCCCCGTGTCCCTCTCACCTTGCAACCCGATGAAGCAGGCTGTACATGTCACACTACTACTCCCCACCCCTTGCGCGCCTGTCCACAGGTTCGCAGAGTTAGGGGTCGGCGACCACAGGCAACTGACATCTACGTCAAGTGCCTTATTGCATTCCTTCCCCCTCCCCACTGCCACTCATCAACAGGAAACAAGTAAAACAGCAAACAAGGCCCAGAGGTTCCAACTTCTGAATATGACAAATAGTAGTGTGACTTAATATGTATGATTGGATTCGGGGGGAGGGGGGAGATAGGAAGGAGCCAAAGCTCTTGATGAAATATGAAATTTGTTGGAGTTTTATTTGAGGATATAGCTAACATTTTCCAAATGAACTATTGTATTAATATGTTTCCAGTAGTCATCTAGGCCACCATGTGATACCGAAGTATCTCTAGAACACACCACACAAAAAGCATGGCATATTTTGCAGAAGCCATCAAACAAGGATATAATTCATTATATTCCTTGCGACGTTTTTGCTCGATATGTCGTCCCCCCCCCCCCCCCCCTCTCGCAATGATACACTCATCGCTTTCACTAAGATTAGTTTTTCTCGCAACAAATAGTCTTCATTTTGTGAAAAAACAACAAAATGAGATAAAATTTACTGGTGATTTTCAGGTAGAACTCTGTTTTACAAATAAGAAATGTTCATCACACACTTCGACATAGGACATCACACACGAAATCACTGTATTAGTAGATACGATGTAATAAAAAACAATACCAACACAACTTTTAACTTCTGAACTCAGATCAATGAACTAGCATATATGATGAACATTGTTTATTATTGCCCACACACTTCACAATTTGTCCTGTAGGAGCACAGCTACGAGACAAGTGACATGCTGCATTTTCATTGGCTGCTGCTAGATTCCACAATGGCGCACCTCTATGGATTCATCCCGCATGCCGAATTACAGTTTTCGAGTTCATATAAGTTTCAATACTGATGATTTACACAAGAACTTGAGTACTTTGAGTAATAATTTCTATTCTCCCTATCAAACTGTGCATTCACACTATGTATCCATGCCATGCCTAAGATGATGTGTTCACTCAGTTAAGGTATGATTAAAAAAACCATGTGAAAAATCTGTTTCCTTAATCGAAAAAGAAAGCAAAGCTTTCCTTAAAACTGTTTACTAAATTTTCCTGCAGCTCCCTTAATGTCATTTCTACATACTCCTCATCTTTCTTCAGTCTTTACTCAAAGCCTCACTGATACCAGAAACGTCACTTCCTGTGTCTATCAAACAAAATTCTAATCCCCAATTTGTATCTTTATAAATGAACTATGTGCAGCGTCAGTTTTCTTAATGGTCTCGGGTTCAAATAATAAGTCCAACTATACTACTAGGATCCTGATCTCTCAATACACTTTTGTTAAACAAGTTCCCATACTGCTCCTTACTAACTTCCAACCTATTAGTCAACATTTTACTACCCTACTCTTCACAACTCCATCCAAAATCCTTGACTTCACCACCACTTCTCTGCTACCTGCCTTTCTATTTAAGTGGTCAAAAATTTTACATTTTACATATTCCTGCCACTGAGCACTGGTGTATTTGGGAAGGGGGCTGTCAGGCTGCAGTCCCCCCCTGGTGCCCCCACCTCAGACCTTGCTGCAGCCTCCCCTATGAATAAAGGCAACTTCTTCTTCTCTTAAGAAATCACGTCAGTTCGATGATTGACACAGCCCCCAAGAACCCGATTTGACTTCAGCCCCCCCCCCCCCCCCCAGAAGACGATCCTGGATACGCCACTGCCACTCAGGATAATGTTTAGTGCACATCCTGCACACATCTCTCTTCAAATTTCATCAGTATAAATAGCATCATTTTCTGTCCATTAATTACATGAAAAATACATGAAAATCATCAATAAAATTGTTACAGCCAGTTATAAGATTGAGCACTTACCTACAAAGTCTTAGAAGTTTTTATACAATTGTGATTTGTCAAAAACAGGTTTGAGGTGCTATACATTCAGGACAATGTTCCTGAGCTGGATGGTGTCGCTCATCCTGAAGTCGCCATGCAACCTGAAAGATCCGGGCTTTCACAGAGGGTGGGTTACCTCATGGTTGGGATCTCCAACATTATGCAGGTAATGGAGCCCCTTAGGAAAATGGCTGCCAAGGAGGAGGAGGCCAACATGCACTCTGTGTGCACACCAGGTGGAATCATTCCGGATGTGGAATGGGTCCTTCCGGATGCCATGAAGGGAACAGGTTGTAGCAAACTGCAGGTGGTGGCTCGTGTTGGTACCAATGATATGTGTCACTTTGGATCTGAAGAGATTCTCTCAGGTTTTGAGCGGCTATCTGAAATGATAAAGGCTGCCTGTTTGCTTGCAAGATGAAAACAGAGCTCAGCATCTGCAGCATAGTTGACAGGACCGACTGTGGACCTCTGGAACAGAGCAAAGTGGAGGGTCCGAATAAGAGGCTCAGATGGTTCTGTGACCATGTGGGCTGCACCTTCCTCGGCTTGTACTATCGGGTGGTGGGGTTCCAGGTTCTGCGGCATACGTCAGGAGTCCACTATATGCAGGAAGCGGCTACATGGGTCGTGGGAGATGTGTGCTGTGGACTGGGCGGATTTTTAAGTTAGAGGGCCTCAGGAACACACAGAAAGGGTTTCAATCTCAAAGGGTCAAAGATATGACGAAAACAGATCTTAAAACTATTGGTCTAACAGTTGTAAATTGTTGTACAGGATGACCAGCCAGTCTAAAATAGTTTAGGAAAAAATTCAAAATTTTATTTCAAAACTTCGCCTAAGTTTTACAAGTGTTCTTCCACTGCGACATACGCCTTGACAACGTGACCAAGCCTGTCCACCTTGCAGGACAGAGCCGGACAGAACCATTATTGAATGCTGATTCTAAAATCACGCCACCCTCCTGGCAGCCGTGCTGAAACTACTGACGTTTCTACACTACCGTGTAGGCAATAGCAGACACCCACGTTTGATCACGTGTGCTACTGCTGCAGGACGCAGAGGTGCGAGAATCAGTTCCTTCGCTCTCTTCAGTTTTAGCTCTCGTACAGAACAGACGCACTCCAGAGGTCTAGTCTCTGTGCGGGGCGAACGGCTGCATGCCGTCCGCTCCCGCCTAGCGGCTGTTCGGTATCAGCCACCAACTGTGTGAACCATAACCATTACCATTACTGTAACCTTTACCTTTTCTGTTTGGACTGGCATTCATTCATTGCATTCGTCCCCAAGGCGAGTCCTGATATGTATCCCATATTTAAGAATATACCAAATATTAACTTCAAATCTATCTTTCATTTGCCAATCAGCCATCCTTTCCTAGGGCGCCCACAAGCCTTCTCCACTCCGCCTTCCATCCTGACAACTCTTCCAACCCATTTTATTTATGCAGCACTGGGATGGGTTGTATAATTTTCCTATCATCCGTAGGATAAAGATCAAGTGCTGTACATTGTCGTAGCTGTTTGGGGAAAGTATCAGTGCTCCAGGCACTAATAGAAAGTACTGAATTTCAAATCAAAGATACCAAAATCTGGAGATAAGTTCAGCTGAAATTTTTACTAAGTGGGAAATGGTGTTCAGAAAATATAGATTGAATAAAATAGGTGGTGGCGTATTTATTGCTGTCACAGGTAGTTTATCCTCCATGAAAATTGAAGTAGATTGCTCCTGTGAGTTGGTATGGGTAGAGGTTATACCTGCCATCCAAAATAAATTAATAATTGGTTTTTTTATTGACCCCCTGACTCAGGCAATTTGATTGCAGAAATGTTCAAAGAAAGCTTGGATCAAATTTCAAAAGCATACCCAAAGCTTACAATTTTAATTGGTGCCGACTTTAACTTGCACTTGATATGTTGGGAAAAATACATGTTCCAAACCGGAGGCAACCATAAAATATCATCCGAAATTTTACTGAATGCATACTCTGAAAATTATTTCAAACAATAAATTCATGAACACACTAGAATAGTAAATGGTTGTAAGAACATACTTAACCCCTAGCAACAAATACTCTGGAGCTAATAAAAGAGCATCGAAACAGACACAGGGATTTGTGAACACAGATTTGTTGTAGCAAGGCTGAATATCGGACTTTCCATATCCACCAAAATTAAAACAAAAGTATATTTATTCAAAAAAAAAAAGCAGATAAAAATTCTATTTACACTTTCCTCAGTGAAAATATCCAGTCTTTTGAAACTGACAATCTGAGTGTAGATAAGATGTGGCTTATAATTAAAGAAATAATGGTGACAACCATTGACAGATTCATAGCAACAAATAACAATAAAGGGGACTGGCCTGCCATGGTAGACAAAACAGGTTAGATCTTTGTTACAAAAGCAAAGAAAAAAGTGTACCAAATTTAAACACGCAAAACATTCCAAGACTGACAATCTTTTACAGAAAAAAGAAGCTTACGATAGTTGTCACAAGGAAACCCTGTCACATAATTTGGCAGAGAATCCTCAGAAATTCTGGTCATATGTAAAGAATACTAGTGCCAAAACACAATCAATATCTTCATTACATGATAGAAATGTGATGCTACTGAACAGTTGTGCTAAAGCAGAATTGCTTAAAACAGCTTTCCAAAATTCGTTCATTAGAGAAGATGAAGCAAATACTCCAGAATTCATATCAAGAATGGCTTCCAGCATGCTTACAAAGAAGTAGATACCCCTGGAGTATTAAAAGAATTTAAATCACTTAACCAAAGTAAGTCTCCTGGTCACGACTGCATACCAAATAGGTTCCTTTAAGAATATGCTGATGCACTAGTCCCATACCTAACTATCATATACAACCACTCGCTCAGCCAATGTTCCATACCCAAAGACTGGAATGATACACACAATATTCAAGAAAGGCAATAGGAGTGATCAGCAAAATTACAAGCCTATATCCATGATATCGGTTTGCAATAGGATTTAGAACATATACTTCCTCAAATATACTCAACACAGATTCCGAAAGTATCATTCCTGTGAAACACACAATATGATGAATGTTATCAACAAGTGATCAAATAGATCCTGTATTTCTAGATTTCCAGAAGGTTTTTGACACTGTGCCTCACAAGCATCTTCTAATCAAATTGCGCGCTTATGCAATATCTCAACAGTTCGTCCATTTTTGGAGTATTGCTGCCCAGTGTGGGTTTGACGGAGGACATCGAAAGAGTCCAAAGAAGGGCAGCTCGTTTCGTATTGTCGCGATATAGGGGAGACAGCGTTATGGAAATGATACAGGATCTGGGATGGGAAGCATTACAACAGCGGCGCTTATCACTGCGGCATGGGCTACTTACGAAACTCCAATCGCCAACATTCTCCTCTGAATGCGAAAATATATTGTTGACTCCCACTTACATAGGTAGAAATGATCATCAGAATAAAATACGAGAAATCAGAGCTCGAACGGAGAGATTCAGGTGTTCTTTCTTCCCGCATGCTATTCAAGAATGGAATGGGAGAGGAATAGTATAATGGTGGTTCGATGAACCCTCTGCCAGGCACTTAAATGTGATTTGCAGAGTATCCCATGTAGATGCGGATGTAGTTGAGTGAGTGCATTCGTGATTTTGTGTCAGAAAGGACACAGTATGTTGTAACTTATGGTAAGTCATCAAGTGATATCTGGCAATCCACGTGGAAGTGTTATAGGGCCCCAACTGTTCCTTATTTTTATAAATGATTTAGGAGACAATCGGAGTAGCTCTCATAGACTGTTCGCAGCTTATTCTGTCATTTATCAGTAAAGTCACCAGAACAACAAAAGCAGTTGCAAAATGATTCAGATATCTGCATGGTGCAAAAATTGGCAATTGACCCTTAATAACGATAAGTGCGAGTTCAACCATATGATCATTAAAAGAAATCTGTTGAACTTCACTACACGATAAATCAGTCAAATCTGTTGTTGTGGTCTTCAGTCCACAGACTGGTTTGATGCAGCTCTCCACGCTACCCTGTCCTTTGCAATTATCTTGATCTGAGAATTCGTTTGGCAACCTACATCCTTTTGAATTTGCTAACAATATTCGTCCCTTGGTCTCCCTCTAAGATTTTTATCCCACACAATTCCTTCTAATGCTAAGTTGCCGATTCCTTGATGTCTCAGAATGTGTTCCACCAATCTATCCCTTCTCTTAGTCAGGATATGCCAGAAACTCCTTTTCTCCCCAACTCAGTTAAGTACCACCTCATTAGTTATGTGCTCTACCAATCTAATTTTTATCATTCGTCTGTAGCACCACATTTCAAAAGCTTCTATCACCTTTTTGCCTGAACTCCTTATCGTCCACATTTCACTCCCACACAATGCTACACTGCAGACAAATGCTTTCAAAAAGGACTTCCTAACATTTAAATTAATATTGGATGTCAACAAGTTTCAATTCTTCAGAAACTCTTTTCTTCCCATAGTCAGTCTGCATTTTATATCTTTTTTACTTCAGCCATCAGAAGTTATCTTGCTACCTAAATAACAAAACTCATTTACTACTTTTATTGTCTTAATTACCTAATCTAATTCCTTCAGCATCACCTGATTTTCTGACATTTTACAGTCTAATACCTTCATTTTATGCTTGTTAATGTTCATCTTATATCTTCCTTTCAAGACACTGTCCATTCCATTCAATTCAATTGCACTTCCAGATCCTTTGCAGTCTCTGACAAAATTACTACGTCATCGGTAAACTGCAAAGTTTTTTTATTTCTTCTGCCCGAATATTACTTCCCTCTCCAAATTTCTCCTTGCATTCCTTCACTGCTTGCTCAATGTGCAGATTGAACAAAATTGTCTTACTCCCTTCCCAACATCTGTGTCCCTTTCATGCCCTTTTACTAATAACCACTGTCTGGTTTTTATACATTCCCTGTATTTTATCCATTACCTTTAGAATTGTCAAAAGCTTTCTTCAAATCTACAAAGGCTAAAAACTTAGGTTTGCCTTTCCTTAGCCTATCTTCTATGATAAGCCATAATGTATTGCCTACCGTGTTCCTACATTTCTTCTAAATTCAAACTGATCTTCCCCAAGCTCTGATTCCACAAGTTTTTTCCATTCATCTTTAAATAATTCATCTTAGTATTTTGCAACTATGACTTATTAAACTAATAGTTCTGTAATTTACATTTTTCTGCACTTGCTTTCTTTGGAATTGGAATTACTACATTCTTTTTGAAGACAGAGGGTATTTCTCCTGTTTCATACATCTTGCATATCAGGTGGAACAATTTCCTCATGACTGGCTCTCCTAACGATATCAGCGGTCGAGATGGAATATCATCTATTCCAGGGGCTTTGTTTCAACTCAAATCTTTCAGTACTCTGGCAGATTCTTCTCGCAGTATCTTATCTCCTCATCTCCTCTTCCTCCACTTCAAACCTACAGGCATTCAATTCTACTAAATACCTAGGAGTAACAATTACAAACAACTTGAATTGGAGAGAATACAGAGAAAATATAATAGGGAATGCAAACCAAAGTCTACATTTGTTTGGCAGAACAGTTAGAAGATGCATCACTTCTACTAAACAAACTGGCTACACTACACTTGTGCATCCTATTTTCGAGTACTGCTGCTCTCCCCCTCTCTTCCTCCCTCGCCCCCCCCTCCCCCCCATAATCGAGATGATACAATACCAGCACCCTTCTCTGAATTTTCTCTAAATCATCCGCCAGTCCCACACAGCATGCGGGACTGATGGACAATTTAGAGAAAATTCAGAGAAGGGCTCTGGTATTGTATTATTCTGATACAGGGGAGACAGAGAATGTGTCATGGAAATGATGCACAAGTTGGGATGGAAATCATTAAAAGAAAAGACGTTATACTTTGCGGCAAGATCTATTTGTGAAATTTCTTTCACCAACTTTCTCTTCTGGATACGAACATACATTGTCAGCACGCACTTACATAAGATGACAATCATCATAATAAAATAAGAGAAATCATATTGAAAACAGAAAGATTTAGGTACTCCTTTCTCCCCGCACATTATTAGAGAATGGCACTATAGAGAAATATCATAAAAGTGGTTCGATGAATCCTCTGCCTTACACTTCAATGTGACTTGCAGAGTATACATGTAGATGTAATAGAATATGGTAGTTTCAACCTCAGTTTTACTTTTTGAAAAATATGTAGATATGTCTTTTTTTTTAACTGACCTTTATTTGTATGTCCTGCTTTTCATCAAAACAACTAGTTTGATTATTACAACCCTCAACATTCATGCTTTCAGCCCAACTATAAAACACATTTACAGTAGAAATTTGTCTTATTTGACATGTCTTGATTTTAATTTCAGGTTTTGGAAAATTGAAGACATTCTGAAAGTAAGTACACTGGGTGTTTCTGTCATTAGTTTTGGTGTTGCTGTTAGCCCTTTGTGACACTGTGTCAATTGCTATACACTTGCGGTCCTTCAAGGCAGTTTTCCAGATTGTGTGTGTGTTGTATATTTTGATAACTGATTTGATTATTCGCACTATACCTTGTTTTTTTGCTCCCATACTGATTTTGAACATTGTGTTGGTAATTGCGTTTGTGGTTCTGATTCTCATCATTCCCCTCATAATTATTGTTTTCTCCCAAATTACAATTAGGGTCTCCCCAATTTTGATTCCTCCTGTTTGAATCATGTGGATTGCTCTGATAATTGTAGTGCTTGTTTCTTTCTTTATAAAGTTTACCTACAAAATTTAAAAATGCCTCAACATCGTTGTCTGGACTGCATACAAAATCTTTTTGTATGCCAATAGGAAGCCAAAAAGTATTTAGGAATTTCCTTTCAAATCTACTACATGACAAATCATTACTGCAGTTCTGGTTTGCCCATGTTAATGCTTCTCCCTCCAAAAACTTTTTCACTATTGTAAAACCCCACTTTTACATTACCAGATTTTAGATTTCCCCATTTTTTTGTCAGTGCCATCAAATTACCTATGTTGACAGTGTTAATTCGCTCCCATTTCTGCATTAACATATTTATACTTTTTTTGGTTCTACACTTTTTTAAACCATGTTTGTGAAGAAAAAATAGATGCTGGCATGGCTTTCGCCTTAAAGTATGGTGTTTACAAACGTTACGCAGTCAAGTTTCTTGACACTTTGCATTTATTCACCTGTATATTTCGCATTTCGTTGTTTGCAGTACACGCCTGGTTGACTTACAACGCACTGGCTGATGGGAGTATAGTATCCCATCTTGTGAAATGCAAATATTTATCTAAGGGGTTTTTTTTTTTTTTTTTTATAAAACGGTGAGACTGATGGTTTGCTTGTGTTTTTCTGCATAGTACATTATAACCATCAAAAAAGCGATAATAGTGTGAGATGCTGACCCTGTGCAAACTACTTATGTATATATTATCACTAAAGTAAGCGAATAAATTCATGAATATTGTTGAGCAAAACATCGAAAAATACAAAAAGAATGGAACTTGTGCAGTTTTACTGTGCAAATAATTACTGCCAGTTAAAGGCTTGCTGACAAATTGAATATGTCAAAAATTTCTACTTCCCATAAAAATAACAGTTACATTACAAACTGGAACGGCATGAGAAGTCCTCTTAGCATAGATTCCGATACCATATTCATGAAACACAACACAATTCCAATCCTATCCTTTCATTCAATTTCTGTGATTACATGGTATTTATGGCATGGCTTGACTTTATGTATGTATTTAATTATATAAAAATTGTAATCTATGTAAATTAATATCTGATGGATAGATTTACTGCAATATATATATTTTACCAGATTTCATACTATAAAACATTAGAGAATAACCATTGTTAGGAATTGTTTAATATTGTTCCATAATCAACATTTTACTTAATAGCAAACCAGTTTCTGCACACTTTAATCTCATGAAACCAAAATAAGAATTGTGTATATTTGTCAAATCGTTTCTCCATTGTAATTCAGTGTGGTTATATTGTTTTCGTGTTAATTATGCAACTTGTACATAATTATTCATTTCATCATTTTTTGTTTTAAAAGTGATTAATAATATAATTGTAAATTATTGTGATGTATGAAACCACAGTAGTAATATCAGTCACCCAAAGTTCTTGGTATCATAGAAGATTTAATAAGTAAATCATATTAAACACAATAATGAACTCATCTGTTAAAAGCTATATAAGAATCATATTCACACCAAAGTTAGACAGCATCTATTGTGTAACGAGTCTGTAATGCGATTGTGATTGTCAGTGACCATGTTTCTCAGCAATAAAGGAGAGTAAATTCAGAATTACTCATTTTTATTGAGCATAAATCATTGAAGCCAAACGAAGGACAATTACAATTGTAGGAATATGGTATCAGCATCTAAACTAAGAGAACTGCTTTTGCTGTTACAAGTTCCACCTGGCACTTAAAATGGTAAATATTTCATAACCTTTATTATATAATAAACTTTATGCCTATTATGTACATATATCACAATCTATGAAACTGCAAGGGTGAGCCGTAATCACATTTTACCATTTAAAATAACATTTCCCGCATTTTACACCATTTCTCTGTAGTCCCTTGAAAAGTGTAAAAACGGCCTTCTACTGTAATAAACTAAGTGCAATCGCTCATTTCTGGTGCAAAATGATTGTGGCAAAATTGTAAAAGGTCAATAGGGTGTAAATTTCCATGTACAACAAAGCTTTTCACTAGAACTGCATGTCACTGTGTTAGTCGCACTACTACTAGTGTTAGAAATTTACAATACCAATGGTTAATTTTTCAACATTAATTGCATTTTCACACATTTCTATTCCAAATTGATTCACTTTTGTATCTACAACATTTACACATTTAAGTTCAGTGATGAACTTTGCTATGACGTGGTCTACTCTTTGATTGACGAGAAAAATTTTCTGTTGCATCAGGAACATCTTTTCCAAGTTCAATATTTGCTTTAAAAAGTTTTGAATCAAGTTTTTTGATAGCTCATCACTAATCTTATGATAATTTTCTTTTATATTACGGTATTGTCATAGACAAGTATTCTGCTGAGCTACTTCATATTCATCACACATTACCTCCTTTTTACAACCACATTGTCTAAATTCAATAAACAGTCAAAGCAGGAATCACAACTATAACTTTTACAACCACATTGTCTAAATTCAATAAACAGTCAAAGCAGGAATCACAACTATAACTACTAACACTGTTGCTCAAGTTTTAATATTAAAATTCCATTTTCAAGAATAGTTCACACGAGAAAGTAATGTATTTTCAACAGAATCTCATTTCTGATGTCTTCTCCAGCGAAAGTTAAGAAAATTATTCACACACCAGAACTACTTCCTCGCTCCTTATTCTGGGGTTGGTTTTGTAGATTTTCCTCAGAAATGCACGAGTACCCAAGTGTTAACACCCCAGATGTGACAACCTCCTATTGCTAGTTTCATCAAAATTACTTCAAACTGTCTAACATTAACACAATGCTCATCGCATTGCCTTTATCATTACTCAATCTTAACTAATAACTGATGGTTGAGCTGAACAATTATTATAACAGGCCAATGATCGTCACAAACAAATAAGTTTAGAGAGATAATTAGCTTCGTTAAGTCGTAGGAGATGTTCTCTAATTGGGTTATCCTGACTGTGAAATCACACACGGTTATATTTTAAATGCCACTAACTCAGATTTTCTTGAAATTGCACAAAACAATAATAAACTTTTTATAAAATTATTCATTAACCAGCAGCACATAAACACACATATATTGCCCACACTCCCGTTACAGACATGAGACTCTAACTCTTACAAAAAAGATGATGACGACAAAGGATTTAAATCTTACATAGTTAAATTAACATTTCAATGTGATAAAAACATTAAAGAAAATTAATACTATGAGAACTATTTCTTTAGACGTGTGCAATTCTATTACAACACTTACCACTTAGTGTTCTCACCCTCACCTCCCTCTTTTCCTCTCCCTGGTAGGTCTACCCACTCTACAGCTACAGTATAGTGGTGCCAAGTTTTTATTTTTATTTTTATTTTTATTTGTGTTGCTTGTCACTGTCATCACTGCTATTTGCATTTTAATACCTGGTGGGAAAACCTAAGCCACCTGTATCCACATTGAGTGAAGTCTATGAATGCTTTTATCTCCTCCCTGTCACTCTGCTTATGGCTTTTAACTTCCATGTACTGTCTTCATTGAATGGACATGTTCTCCATTTTTTCTTCTTGTTTATTGTTGTTATACTCCACACCTATAACTATATGAATGACATTCAGCTAAAAAGCAGCCTGCACTCACTATGGGAGAGTGAAATCAACAAATAATAAAAAAAGCAAAAAACGTTTTCTATTTATTGCTTTTAAGCCTTTTGTTGAATGCTCTTGCTCTTGTGTTATTATTTACCTCATGCAGTCAACTGCAGGTGAAATGGGTGAGAGGAACAGTAACAACACTTCTGGCACTTCTCAGAGACATCTTGTATGTCACACACATATATACTTTACTTTTTGAGTACAACGCTCCCAGGCAAAACATCTCTCTTGCCTATGTCCTCTCCCCACCTAAGGTACTGTATTAATAGAGACACCTATTAAAACGGTACCGAGTACCCTCTGCCACGCACCTCTGTGTGCATTACGGAGTATTGATGTAGATATATGTATATTTGTGTTTTTTTTCTCTCTCTTTACATTATGTGTTTCAAGTTTTAAATCTAGCCTGTAATTGCCATTATATAAATGTACTCACTATCTTTGAATTTTTATTAAAATTAAATAGATGCTTACAATACATTTGGAGGTGTCCCCACAATTTGAAGCATTCCTTTCTAAATAAGATAAGACCTCATTTTCCTATAAGACATTCATTACACTGTCCTCCAGCAAAGTGTACGTTTCACGTTGTGGCACTCTTGTGGAGTGTACAGTCTCTGAAGATCTACATGTGGCCGCAGTGTGAAGAAGCAAGGTCAGGTGCACAATCAGAAGCATACTGTACCTACCTGTCATGGTACAGTGGTGTAAGAAATGGTCTTGCTGCATCTTCAGACTAATCAGTAGGAGTCTGTTTCGTTATGTGCCCCAAATGAGACAGCCTGATGAAAAACATTATGAAATATTTAATTTTCACCTTGCTGCAATACAGTGTAAATTATAAAGGTTTTAAACAATTGGTATTTTTGTAGTTAAATCTTGATGTCCAATAGTTGGATGCATAAAAGTAGACAGATCAATTTGTATTGTAAATATATGTTCTTAAAAAATAAATCTCCACTTCAAATGATCAATTTTTCAAATTATTACTGTCTTTAAATAATGGGCCTCATCAGGTGGATCCGTGTACTTAAATGGATGATGATGCATTGCAAATAGTAATTACACTTCCATAATAAAAAAATTTCTGCTATTAAACCACAGGACATAAACAATAGAATAATGTGTTGTATAGGGTCACTCTAATAGAACCATGCAATCAAATCGCCTGCCATAGTGACACACACACTCACTAACCCAAGAGATGAGACACTTGCTTCAAATACGGCAGTATTAATTCTGCCCATCATTCTCCACCTGTCACTGGTTACATAAAACTGGCACACTAAAGGCTATGAGAAATGTAGTGTGTTGCCAATATGAGCACTTTAGAAGAGCTGCCAACAGACTGTGTGGCTGACTTTAGCTGTTGGACATAGTCATGTGAGGAGTTCATTGTTTCTCAAATATACACTTCCATATCTCGAATAAAAGTAATAGATGATACTAAAAATGTATGAAATGTGAAATCACAAATGGTCACCATGGTCAAATGGTCACAATTTGTTTTTGTTCATGACTCAACCTGAATTGCCAGGCTGCTTAAGACAAATTATCCTGCAAAATTTTACCGTACTTACAAATTATCAGGAAGCAGCGTTGTTAAATAATTAAGACAAATTCTTCAGCCTACTATATAGCACTGTTCAGGAAATAGTGCAGACAAAACTGCACCAATCATAGCATGAGAAGAGGCATTTAAGTAGTCTTTCTAAGCTTCATATGTAAATAGAATGTGATGAAACCAGAACATGCACTACCATGTGAAGTACAATCTGTAATGCACTTCACAGTGGTTTATAGACTATGACCTACAGGTGAATTTCTCAAGTGCTCTCAAGGTCACAATGATACACTTACACAATGTACATTCAAGAAATTTAATATTATTAGTACCAACATGTCAAAAAAGCTGAAATCATTATTCTAACATGTTTAGGTTCTAACTTCACTTTTTTATTTTTATTTATTTATGTATTATTTTATTTTTATATATTTTTTTATTTTTTAGAAGTGTGCTGAACGCTAATTTTTTTTTACTAACTTCTATTCAGTTGAGTGGTAAGGTGTGTGTGTGTGTGTGTGTGTGTGTGTGTGTGTGTGTGTGTGTGTGTTTTAGTATTTAATGCAATACTGTCTGCTTACTTGTTAACAGTTGAATATTTCCTGCTGTTCATAAAAGATCTCTCTTCTCCCAACATTCACTGCCTGAAGTGGGCGTCTGCAAATGGAATGAACCTGCAAAAATAATAATATGTTATCATTAATTGAAAATGGTAAAAAGCACCAAGAAAGTCAGAAATAGAAATAAACATGGTTATGAAAGCATGGTTGTGGAAACTAATTGCAAACATTATTGAGACCTTTTCATTCCATTAACATGAAGGCTCACCTGTAGAAATTGTGAAGATATCGAAGTACAAGCCAATGAAAGAACTGCAGATAGTGTAACCTACAGGTGTACATTAGTTTACAAACTACCAACATCTTCACTGTGTACAAATTAACCACACTAAAGCCTCTGATATGAAGAAAGCTTTTGTTCCCATTAATCCATAAGATAGCTACCTATTTCTTAGTAATACATTAACTGTTGCACAGCTACTTTAAAATTTATTACTGACAAATGATTTTCTACATTGTGAAACTAGATGCCATTTCACAATTAGGAAATTCCACAGGCTATGCAGCCAATAAAAGTCACCAATCATCTCGACATGTAAGATTAACCTTGCACTAAAACACAAAACTACACTCTCATTCCCAGATTACACCAAGTAAGTAACAATTACGTTCAGTCTTGCATTGTGACTACATCACAATTCCGCTAAAACGGATGGCTTAAGACCCTTATGTTTTTGGGTAATGGATTAACGTTTAAGTTAATTAAAGAAAGTATTAACAGACTCACTTCCATTGACTTTCTTCGCGTCCATTAATTGTTACTTACCTACCTACTATCTATGTCAAAAATAACACAGCTCCACCCATGAAAATCATGTTTTGACCAGTTGGCTTCATGGCAGAGTGTGTGTGACTGATGTAAACAATCGAGTTTGAGTGTTAACTGTTTATTGTTGTTTGTTGATCTATTTTAGTTCATTATCAGAACTACTTTGTGTGAGTTTCCATTGAAACTGTATCATGGAATCATCTTCTAGCTGTACAACTAACTATAATCTGAAGCTGGATTTAAGTGATTGTTTTATTTGTTTGTTTGTTTGTTTGTTTGTTTACTAAATATAATACCCCTATATGATAACAGTGCTGCAGTGGTATAAAGACTTTCTAAGGCAGACCACTGCCATTTCCTTATATACAAGACTTTTCTCTTCCCAAACATGGATGTATAGGAGATACAATACATTTACTTTCCTTATAAAGTTCAAAGTGGAACACCAGCTCAGATAGTCAAAGCTCATTTGACTATTATCACGTGGAAATGGAAGCAGGCTTGACTGCGAAAGCAGGGTTGCCACCTGAACACAGCGCTTATACTGAAAGCAGGTTTATTGCAAACAAACATACATGCAGCGCTGACTGCCTCTCAGGCAGAGTGCTCTGCTATTTATACACAGACAGAATGTACCAGAAATTAGAAGAATAGTTAATATAAGAAACATGTAAATATTACAAGTAAACATAAGAAACATGTAGAACATTCTGGAAATGATAAATACAAAGAATAAAATTTTGCCAGTGGACAAGATTGAACCGGTGACCTTCAGCACCGTAATCCATGATGCTATTCATTGCGCCACGCCAGCAGTCTGATAACTTGTGGTCTTGCTCCCTCTCCTGAAAGAACAGCGACTCTGTTAGGTTCCCTTTGGAGCCAGCTGCAATGTGCTGGATCTTGATGTTGTCATGGGTCCTCTTTATGGCAGTTCTGGAGAATCCTTCCTGTATGCACGATTACCGATGAGATAGACGTTCCTGTCATGGCTTCATCATTACCGTCCTTGAACAAGAAGCTATTTTCGCCTATCTGCTCTTCAGGATTGTAGTAAGGCTTCATAGGAGGATGTGAACAATGTCTCTTCTTTTTTTGTCATTTTAAGGATGTCTCATAATCCTCAACATGGTATGTGACATCTGACAGTCGGTGTATGACACGATACAGACCAAAGTATCACGACAGGAATGTCTATTGTCAGCAGGAAGGATTCTCTAGAACTGCCATACAGAGGATGCATGACAAGATCAAGATCCAGGACATTGCAGATTAAATAACTTTCCTGAGAGCCCAACTTTCCGTACAGGGGTAAAAATCCATACAAGATACCCTGGGCTGTACACAAGAGGTCAGTGCTTCTTGTTATACCACTGGTGGTCCTTCTCTTGGATGTCCAGTGTCCATATGCGAGCCAGCTGTTTTGCTTCTTCGACCCTGGTGATGAGCTGTTTCACAGTCATCCTGAGTGTCATCCAGCTGTAACGGGAACAGCGTATCCATTGTCTCAGCTTAATGTTATGACTGCCAGTATTGTATCGCAATCCTCCTGCTCAACATGAACAGCATATCTGCTAATGTCTTGTTAAAATGTTCTGTAAGATCATTTGTCTAAGGATGGTATGCAGTTGTCATTCTGTGGACAATGTCACAATGTGACATTACCTCTGATACTAGTTTTGACTGGAGTACTTTTCCATGATCAGATATCAAACATGGTGCTCCATGCTTCAAAATAATGTCTTCTACTAGGAATTTTGCGATCTCTGGCGCTTCTACATTTGGCACAGGTATGGTGACAGCGTAGCATGTGAGATAGTCAGTGCAGCCTATTATCCCTAAAAGGTCGATTCCAATTCGGAGGAATGGATTGTTGTTGTTGTTGTTGATGTTTAAAGGGGACTCAACTGCTGGGTTATCAGTCCCCTGTTCCCAGCTAGGATTGAACTGGTAAAAGTTTCCCTTTCGTCGCATACTACTCTAAGTCCAGGATGCTCCAGGTACTGAGCAACAGTCAATCGTAAAATGATGACAGAACAATGGACAAGACAGGAGTGGACAAAATAGACAGAACACTAAAACAAGGCTGCAGAAGCGTGTGGCTGGCTGATCACAAAATAATACAGGATGAGCCAGCCACTCTGCACACTTTAAAATCCGTAGTTAAAAAGCAAGTCACAAACCGTAAAATGACAGTGGCCTATTGTTCTGGAGGAGGTGAAGCCCGACAGGGCGGGCTTATAGGCCCCACCACTAAATAGACCCATAAAAGCCAGTTGCGCGAATAAAACCTAAAACACGATCGACCATAGCAGCATCGTCTCCTAACATAAAAGGAAGCGCATCTGGGAGATTAAAAGATTGTCGCAAAACAATTAAAAGTGGACAGTCCACCAGGATGTGGACCACTGTCAAGGGGGCGCCACAGTCACACTGTGGTGCGTCCTCCCGCCGAAGAAGGTGGCCATGCGTCATCCATGTGTGGCCGATTCGTAGGCGGCAGAGAACAACAGATTCCCTACGAGACGACCGCAGTGAGGACTTCCATGCGGCCGTAGAGAGCTTCACTGCACGAAGCTTGTTCGGGTGAGCAGAGTTAGCCCACTCGTAGTCCCACAGGCTACGGATCTTCCGATGGAACTCCAGTCGGAGATCGCTCTCTGGAAGACCAATAGCCAATGGACTGGAGGAAGTAGCCTGCTTAGCCAGCTGATCCACACGTTCGTTTCCAGGAATGCCGATGTGGTACCCCTATTTTTAATTGCCATCAATGGACTTGCTGAGGCAGTGAGGTCTTCGGTTTCTTCTTCTTTGTTTGCCGATGACTTCTGCCTATACTTCAGCTCAGCTAGCGTTAGGGTAGCTGAAAGGCGTCTACAGGGAGCCATTCGAAAAGCGCAGTCGTGGGCCTCAACCCATGGGTTCCAGTTTTCTCCATCGAAAACCCGGGTTATGCACTTCTGCCGCCGTCGAGCTGTCCATTTGGACCCAGAGCTATATTTATATGATGAACTTCTTCGTGTCGAAGAGACTCACCGATTTCTTGGCATGCTCTTCGACAACCGGCTCACTTGGGTGCCTCATCTTCGCCAGCTCAAGCAGAAGTGCGTGAGGTACCTCAATATCCTACGCTGCCTCAGCCACACTTAGTTGGGGTGCCGCCCGTACGAGTCTTTTGCAGCTCTACAGGGCACTGATTCAGTCGCGATTGGATTACGGGAGCTTTGTGTATGGTTCAGCAGCCCCATCTGCATTGCAGGCCTTGGACCCAGTACTTCACAGTGGGGTCCGTTTAGCGACAGGGGCCTTTCGGAGGAATGGAGCTGCTGCAGGTGGCATTGGTATGAGATGTCCTAGAGGTAATTGCGGCACATGCTTCAGTCACTTCCACTCTTTACAGTGACTCTCATAGTGCTTGACAGATCGGTAGAGATCTTTCCAGTAATACCTATGTCTGATTCTGTCTATGATCTTCACGAATCCCAGATGACCAGATATCGGAGCATCGTGGAAATACTTTAGAATAGCTGGCTGGAGGTGAGCTGGAACGACTAGTAGCCATTTGGGCGCAGTGGATCGTAGTTGCTCTTATGCAATGTCCCGTTTATAAGTTGACACTCTCCATTAGTCGATTCTAATTTCTCCAAGGCCTCTATGGTTTTTAATAGTGACGGATCTCCCCTCTGTTCAGCTGTAACGTCACCTAATTCAGTGAGGACTGAAATTTCATTCATGCTGTTGAATTCCACTAATGGATTCCTCGAAAGGCAGTTGGCATCCTTGTGGTTGGGCCCGTTCTTGAATACCACTGTGACATCATACTGTTGGAGTCTTAGTGCCCATCTTGCTAGTCGACTTGATGGATCCTTCAAGCTAGTCAGCCAACACAAATAATGGTGATCTTCATTATGGTGAATGGATTGCCGAATAAATACGGCCGGAACTTGTTGACAGCGCAGATAACTGCAAGACATTCTTTCTCAGTTGTAGAGTAGTTCATCTCTGACTTTGAGAGTACTCTTGATGCACAGGCTATCACCTTTTCAGCACATTCCTGAATTTGCACAAGCACTGCACCAATCCCATACCCACTAGTGTCAGTGTGACGTTCCGTTTCCGCATTCTCGTTGTACAAGGCTAGCGCTGAAGTTAGAGCCTCCTTAAGTGCCCAGAAATCTCTTATCTTTTGTATCATCCCAGTAAAACTTGGCGTCTCCCTGCAGAAGTTCTTGCAATGAACGTGCCTTGATGTAAAATCCTTTTATGAACGTTGGTAGTATGAGCTCAGCCCAAGAAAACTTCTCACATCACGAATGTGCTGAAGAGTTGGAAATTCTTTGACTGCCCTTACTTTATCTGGATCAGGACAGACACCATTTCCGTTGACTAGGTGCCCCAGGATTTTTATCTCTTTTGCAACAAAGAGGCACTTCTTTGGATTTAGGCGGAGTTCTGCAATCTGAACACACTTCAACACAGTCAACTCAGATGTTACTCAAATGTTTTTGAGAAAATGACAATGTCATCTAAATAGCAAAGACACATTGTCCACTTAAGGTGTCAAAGCAAGTTGTCCATCATGCGTTAGAATGTGGCCAGAGCATTACATAATCCAAATGGCATTACTTTGAATTCATAGAGGCCGTCGGGTGTAATAAAAGCCACCTTTTCCCTGTCAGCTTCGTCAACCTCTATTTGCTAGTAACCTGTCTGCATGTCCATAGTTGAGAAGTATGTAGCTCCTTTCAAGCAGTCTACGGTGTAGCCAATGGGCGACAATGGGTGGACATCTTTCTTTGTGATTTTGTTCAGCTGCCGGTATTCCAGACAGAATCACCATGTGCCATTCTTCTCCTTTACGAGGACCACCGGAGACGACCTAGGACTCTCCAACGGTTGCATAATGTCATCGTGCAACATCATCTCCACTTTCTCCCAAATTATCCGTCTTACAGCTGATGACACACTATACAAATGCTGTTATTTGGTGGATGATCCGCAATATTGATACGGCGCCTTATCGTAGGCCGTTTCATCCGACTTTTCTCCTGATGGGGTGTGAATGCATGGCTTAGTATAGCTAACACCCGCTGATGATGTTCCTTTATCAGTCCAGACCCTATTGGCAGTTCCACAGTTGCTTCTTCCAGTGTGTTGTCTGTGCTAACAGCAGAGCATGGATCTTCATTGCTGAGCTCATCATCCTGGATTGGTTCAGCTGTACTGATACATATTCTTTTGGGGATAAGTTGAGACTGCTTGTGACAATTAGTGATCCAAATCTCTCCTCAACCACCAGTAAAGCTTGTGATAGCCGCTGGTACGCAAATTTCTTTTGAGTCTAAAAACCATTATACTATCGACAAGCACTTCATGGTTTAACCAGTCATCTGTGTTAGTGACTGGAACTGTTCTCATTGTCGACAGTGTGATTGTCACATTGTCAACGGCAAATAAGTTCCCAGAAAATTCTGTATTACGTGTACCCATCGGAACGACTACCTCAATTTGTAGCTCAGATCTTCAACAGTCAATAATGCTTGGATGCCTGAAGGAAGTCCCATCAGAGGATGACAATATTGCCGCGAGAGACCACGAACACCAACTGCCGGCGTGGCGCAGGGGATAGCGTCACGGACTGCGGAGCAGAAGGTCGCTGGTTCAATCCCGCCCACCAGCAAAAATTTATTTCTTTGTAATTTACAATTCCAGAATGTTCTACATCTTTCTTATGTTCACTTGTAAAGTCTACTTGTTTCTTATGTTAACTGTTGTTCTAATTTCTGGTAAATTCTGTCTGTGTATAAACAGCAGAGCACTCTGCCTGAGAAGCAGTCAGTGCTGCGTGTATGTTGAGTTCGTAATAAACGTGCTTTCAGTATAAGTGCTGTGTTTAGTTGCCTTCAAAGTCAAGCCTGCTTCCATTGCAACGCGACATTGTTTGGTGGAGGCGCCGGGTACATTGTGCAACAGCTGCATCACCACGGCTCCGATTAGGCAACGTAAAAGCCATCTCTTACACGGACTGGAACCGGAATACAAGGGATACACCGAGTACGACCTTCCAAGAGTCCATATCATCAGACGAACTATGGAAACGAAACCAGCAGTAAGCCAGCTACACATCAGACACCCGTCGGTGTTCTCTGGGGACGCTGGACAGGACCCAAACAAATGGCTAAAAGGGTTCGACCGAGTCGCCAAGTACAACAGGTGGGATCATACGATGTGCTTGGCCAACGTTTACTTCTATCTGGACGGAACAGCCCAGCAATGGTTCGAAAACAACAAAGACAAGTTGAATGACTGGGAGACGTTCCAGGAGGAACTGAAGAAGACGTTTGGAGACCGCCAGCGACAAATCTGCTCGGCAGAAGAACAACTGAAGAACCGGGCCCAACGACATGGTGAGCCAACACAATCCTACATACAGAGTGTTTTGGCGCTGTGTAACGTAGTCAATCCGAACATGACTGAAGCGGACAAAATCACGCACCTGATGAAGGGAATTGCAGAAGATATGTACCAAGCTCTTCTAATAAAAGACGTTGCTACGACAGAAGAGTTCATCGAGTGGTGCCAGCGTATTGATGAGATGCAACAAAGGAGGATTGGACGCAAGAAGTATGACAGACTCCCAAATGTAGTCCCTATGGCTGTTGTGGAAGACCAGCAGGACTTGGCTATTCTCATACGACAAATCGTGAGAAGAATTACAACAGTGCATGGCAGCCGGGACTATTAGACCGAGCGAGCATCAGATTATGGCCATGGATGTGAGCCCTGTAAGTCACGAGGTAGCCGACGCCGCTGAGGACGAGGTATTTCAAACATTAGCTCCTGTCTGCTCCGTCAATCGTACCCGACGTGAAGAATGGCGTCACCCTATGACTTACGCTGCAGCCGCCAAACGGCAGCCCATGAACCGACCGACGCGACCACAGCTAACTCCCCCGGTACCTATGACGCCCCGCAGAAGAACAGACGTCTGGAGGACAGAAGACAACACACCACTGTGTTTCCACTGTGGACGCCCTGGACATGTCGTACGCTACTGCAGAGAGAGGAGGCGAGTATTCGATGATTATTTTGCCGCAAGACGTCAGCCGTCGGAGCAGTTCTATCCAAGGCAGTCACCTGCTGATGAGTTCAGTCGACCTATGGGAAGAAGCCCATCGCCGTACCCTAGACGAGGTCGCTCCCCGACGCGCCGCAGCCGTTCACCGTCGCCGTACAGAGGTACCAGCTGCTCCCCTAGCTGCCGCGCCCAGGAAAACTAAGCTAGGCGTCCATCTACGGACGTGAGGCCGCTGCAGATGAAAATCCTCCATGGATGACGGTTACTAAGATGTCGGGAAATCTCATCGACGTCATAATCGACGGCCAACCTGTCCGGGCACTTGTTGATTCAGGAGCCTCTTTCTCTGTATTATCGGATAATTACCACCACACACTAAAGAAGACAATGTTCTGTGATACGGGAGCAACTGTGCTGAAGGTCGCGAATGGAAAGTACGACCATCCAGCAGGAACTTGTGTCGCAAGAATAACCATCAACAACAGGACACAGCCGTTTGAATTTGTCGTGTTAACAGAATGTAGTCACAATGTCATCCTCGGATGGGACTTCCTTCAGGCATCCCAAGCTATCATTGACTGTGGAAGATCTGAGCTGCAAATTGAAGAAGTTGCTCCGCCGGATACACGTAATACAGAATTTTCTGGGAAGTTATTCGTCGTCGACAATGTGACAATACTGCCATTGACAATGAGAAGAGTTGCAGTCACAAACACAGATGACTGGTTAAACTGTGAAGTTCTTGTTGATAGTAAAAAGTTTATGAGGCTCCCAAAACAAGTTTACATACCAGCGGCTATCATAAGCATTACCGGTGGTCAAGGAGAGATTTGGATCACAAATTGTCACGAGCAGTCACAACTTATCCCCAAGGGAATGTGTATCGGGACAGCTGAACCAATCCAGGACGATGAGCTCAACGTCATGAATGAAGATCCATGCCCTGCTGTTAGGACACACAACACGCTGGAGGAAACAAACGTGGAACTGCCACTAGGGCCTGGACTGACCAAGGAACAACGCCAGCAGGTGTTAAGTATACTACGCCAATTTTCGGGTGCATTCACATCTCAGCAGGGGAAAAGTTAGACGAAACGGCCCACGATAAAGCACCGTATCAATACTGGGGATCATCCGCCAATTAGCCAGCGTTAGTATAGAGTGTCGCCAGCTGAAAGACGAATAATTCGGGAGGAAGTGGAGAAGATGTTGCGAGATGACATTATTCAACCTTCGCAGAGTCCTTGGTCGTCACCGGTGGTCCTCGTAAAGAAGAAGGATGGCACATGGCGATTCTGTGTCGACTATTCGCGGCTGAACAGTATCACAAAGAAAGATGTCTACCCATTGCCGCGTATTGACGACACAGACTGCTTGAAAGGAGATACATACATCTCAACTATGGACATGCAGACAGGTTACTGGAAATCGAGGTTGACGAAGCTGACAGGGAGAAGACGGCTTTTATTACACCTGACGGTCTCTATGAATTGAAAGTAATGCCATTTGGATTATGTAATGCTCCAGCCACATTCGAACGCATGATGGACAACTTGCTTCAACACCTTAAGTGGACGATGTGTCTCTGCTATTTAGATGACTTTGTCGTTTTCTCGAAAACATTTAAAGAACATCTGAGTCGCCTGTCAACTGTGTTGAAGTGTGTTCAGGCTGCAGGTCTCCGCCTCAATCCAAAGAAGTGCCTCTTCATCGCCAAAGAGATAAAAATCCTGGGGCACCTAGTCAACGGAGATGGTGTCCGTCCTGATCCAGATAAAGTAAGGGCAGTCACAGAATTTCCAACTCCTCATCACATTCGTGATGTGAGAAGTTTTCTCGGGCTGTGCTCATACTACTGACGTTTCATAAAAGGATTTTGTAACAAAGCACGTCCATTACAAGAACTTCTGCAGGGAGACGCCAAATTTTACTGGGATAAGACAAAAGAAAGCTTTCCGAGCACTTAAGGAGGCTCTAAATTCCGCACCAGTGCTAGTCTTGTACGACGAGAATGCAGAAACTGAACTTCACACAGACGCCAGTGGCTATGGGATTGGTGCAGTGCTTGTACAAGTTCAGGAAGGTGCCGAAAAAGTGATAGTTTATGCGTCAAGAGTACTCTCAAAGTCCGAGATAAACTACTCTACAACTGAAAAAGAATGTCTCCCAGTTATCTGGGCTATCAACAAGTTCCGGCCGTATTTATTCGGCAAACCATTCACCGTTGTGACAGACCACCATTCTTTGTGTTGGCTGACTAGCTTGAAGGATCCATCAGGTCGACTAGCAAGATGGGCACTAAGACTCCAAGAGTACGATGTCACAGTGGTATTCAAGAACGGGCGCAAACACAAGGATGCCGACTGTCTTTCGAGGAATCCATTAGTGGAACACAACAGCATTAATGAAATTTCAGCTCTCACTGAATTAGATGACGTTACAGCTGAACAGAGGGAAGATCCAACACTATTAAAAATGATAGAGGCCTTAGAGAAAGGAGAACCGACCAATGGAGAGTTCCAACTTATAAACAGAACATTGTACAAGAGCAACTATGGTCCACTGGGTCCCAAATGGCTACTTGTTGTTCCAGCTCATCTCCAGCCAGCTATTCTCAACTATTTCCATGATCCTCCAATATCCGGTCATCTGGGATTCGTGAAGACCCTAGACAGAATCAGACGCAGGTATTACTGGAAAGGTCTCTACCGATCTGTCAAGCACTATGTGAGTCACTGTAAAGAGTGCCAGCGACGGAAGCATGTGCCGCAATTACCTCTAGGACATCTCGTACCGATTCCGCCGGCAGCAGCTCCATTCCACCGAGTTGGGATCGATCTTTTAGGGAGGTTCCCGAAGTCGACAACCGGTAACCATTGGATAATAGTCTGCACTGACTACCTCACACGCTACGCTGTCACCAAACCTGTGCCAACTGCAGAAGCTCCAGAGATCGCAAAATTCCTTGTAGAAGACATTATTTTGAAGCATGGAGCACCACGTGTCATGATATCTGATCGTGGAAAAGTATTCCAGTCAAAACTAGTATCAGAGGTAATGTCACGGTGCAACATTGTCCACAGAATGACAACTGCATACCATACTCAGACAAATGGTCTTACAGAGCGTTTTAATAAAACGTGATCCGACATGCTGTCGATGTACGTCGATGTTGAGCAGAAGGATTGGGATACAATTCTGCCAGTCGTGACACCACAGGCTTCACTCCGTTTTTCCTGCTCCATGGCCATGAAACTGAGACGACAATGGATACACTGTTCCCGTTCCAACCGGACGACACTCAGGATGACTGTTAAACAGCTCATCACCAGGGTCGAAGAAGCAAGACAGCTGGCTCGCATACGGACACTGGACGCCCAGAAGAAGGACCGTCAGCGGTATACGGACACTGGACGCCCAGAAGAAGGACCGTCAGCGGTATAACGACAAGCACCGACCTGTTGTGTACAGCCCAGGAGATCTGGTATGGATTTTTACCCCTGTACGGAAGGTTGGACTGTCAGAAAAGTTATTGAAGCGATACTTTGGTCCGTATCGTGTCATACACCGCCTGTCAGACGTCACATACGAAGAGACATTGTTCACATCCTGCGCATGAAGCCTTACTACGATCCTGAAGAGCAGGTAGACGACAATGGCTTCTTTTTCAAGGACTTTAAGGATAGTAATGTTCCTGATGAAGCTACGACAGGAACGTCTGTCGTCGATAATCGCGGAGAAGGGAAGAATTCTCTTCAACTGCCATACAGAGAACCCATGACACGGTCAAGATCCAGGACATTGCAGCTGGCTCCACAGGGATCATAACAGCAGGTCGCTGTTTCTCCAGGAGAGGGAGCAATGCCGCGAGAGACCACGAACACCAACTGCTGGCGTGGCGCAGGGGATAGCGTCACGGACTGCGGAGCAGAAGGTCGCCGGTTCAATCCCGCCCACCGGCAAAAATTTATTTCTTTGTAATTTACAATTTCAGAATGTTCTACATCTTTCTTATGTTCACTTGTAAATTCTACTTGTTTCTTATGTTAACTGTTCTTCTAATTTCTGGTAAATTCTGTCTCTGTATAAATAGCAGAGCACTCTGCCTGAGAAGCAGTCAGTGTTGCGTGTATGTTGAGTTCGGAATAAACGTGCTTTCAGTATAAGTGCTGTGTTTAGTTGCCTCGAAGTCAAGCCTGCTTACATTGCAACGCGACAATATGACTACTTTCTGTTAAAACGACAAATTCAAATGGCTGGGTCCTGTTGTTGATGGTTATTCTTGCGACACAAGTTCCTGCTCGCTGGACATACTTCCAATTTGCGACCTTCAGCACAGTTGCTCTCATATCACAGAACAATGTCTTCTTTAGTGTGCTGCGGTAATTATCCAACAATACAGAGAAAGAAGCTCCTGAATCAAACACTGTCCGGACAGGTTGGCCATCGATTATGACGTCAATGAGATTTCCTGCCATGTTAGCAACTGTCGTCCATGTTGGATTTTCATCTGTGGCGGCCTCACCTCTGTAGATGATAGCCTCGCTTAGTTTTCCTGGATGTGGCGGCTAGGGGAGCGGCTGGTACCTCTATACGGCAAAGGTGAATGGCAGCTGCGTGTCGGGGAGTGACCTCATCCAGGGTATGGCGATGGGCTTCTTTCCATAGGTTGACTGAACTCATTAGCAGGTGACTGTCTGGGATAGACCTGCTCTGATGGCTGACGTCTTGCGGCAAAACTATTGTCGATACTCACCTTCTCTCTCTGCAGTAGCGCACAGCATGTCCAGGTTGCACTCACTGGAAACACACTGGTATGTTGTCTTCTGTCCTCCAGACATCTGTTGTTCTGCAGGGCGTCATAGTTGCTGGGGGAGTTGGTTGTGGCCGTGTCAGCCGGTTCCTAGGCTGTCGTTTGGCAGCTGCAGCAAAAGTCATTGTAGGGCGAGTCTATTCTTCACATCTGGTGCGACTGGTGGGGCGGACAGTTGCTAATGTCAAATACCTCTTGCTCAGTGGCGTGGGCTTCCTTATGATTTACAGGGCTTACAGTTGTGTCCATAATCTGATGCTCACTTTGTCTAACAGTCCCAGCTGCCATAAACTGTCTTAATTCCTCTCTCACAATTTGTCATATGAGAGAAGCAAAGTCATGCTGGTCTTCCACATTGGCCATATGGACTACATTGGAGAGTCTGTCATACTTCTTTCGTCCAATCCTTTTTTGTTGCATCTCTTCAATTCACTGGCACCACTTGATTAACTCTTCAGTAGTAGAGATGTCTTTTATAAGAAGAGCTTGGTACATGCCTTATGCAGTGCCCTTCATCAAATGTGTGATTTTGTCGGCCTCAGTCATATCTGGGTTAACTATGTTACATTGGGCCAAAACATTCTGTATGTACGACTGTGTCGGCTCGCCATGTCGTTGGGCCCTGTTCTTCAGTTGTTCTTCCACCGAGCAGATTTGATGCTGGTGGTCTCCAAACGTTTCCCGGTCATTCAGCTTCTCTTTGTTGTTTTCAAACCATTGCTGGGCTGTTCCATCCATGTAGAAATAAAAGTTGGCCTAGCACATTGTATGATCCCACCTGACACCTCGGTCGAACCCTTTAAGCCAATTGTTGGGGTCCTGTCCAGAGTCTCCAGAGAACACCGATGGGTGTCTGATGTGCAGCTGGCTTACCACTGGTTTCGTGTCCATGGGCCTTCTGATGATACGTACTTTCATTGGACTATTATCATGTGGAAATGGAAGCAGGCTTGACTGCGAAAGCAGGGTTGCCACCTGAACACAGCGCTTATACTGAAAGCAGGTTTATTGCAAACTGAAACTTACACACAGAACTAACTGCCTCTTGGGCAGAGTGCCCTGCAATTTATACACAGACAGAATGTACCACAAATTAGAAGAATAGTTAACATAAGAAACATGTAGAAATTACAATTGAACGTAAGGAACATGTAGAATATTCTGGAAATGATAAATACAAAGAAATAAATTTTTGCCGGTGCACAGGATTGAACCAGTGACCTTCAGCACCGCAATCAGTAACATTATCCATTGCGGCACTCTGATACTTGTGGTCTTGCGGCACTATTACAATTAACTAAAATTGGAGAAGTGCCTTAAGCATGTATGGAAAGTCAATCACGAGATACGAAGTAGACATGAGCATGTGCACTTAATCATAACCCCTCAGTAAACTATCAGGGGTAGTTCTGCTGTAACCACAAGAGTGATTAACTATCTCCACATTCTGGAACCTCTAACGACATCACTAAATCATGATACACATTTTATGTTATAAATATCAGGGTGAGGGAGGAGTAAAAGGCATTTCGTTTTGCAACTAACTGCTGATAATTTACATCACTTGTAAATGGATCTGATTCACTACTTTAACAATAAGTGTTGCTTCACTTTCTTGAACTGACAGTGCTATCCTTTCCTGCACTGTAATTCCATCTCCTAACCACTAGCTTGACTATTACACTGGATATACAAGCTACAGTTACTGACATGTTTCTCCTCATCTCTGATATTTATTTGAAATATTTCATGTGCAACATGGAACATGCTGTTGCATGGTTTCCTATTTTTCAAACTACAGGCCAAAACAAAAGTTAATAATTCAGTGCACAAAAACTGCATTAATGTACATGAAAGAATCAAACTAATTATCCATTGGAGTAAGCACAGTAGTCTAAAATGGTATGCATACAAATTATAAATAATAATTTCATGTGGCTCAAAGGCTGATGAAGTCTTTCAACAACTTACATATCCAACTGGGTAAAGAAGATCTACAGTTTAACACAGAACCTAAACCTTGTGCTTTTGGTGAGTTATCGAATTGCTGGAAGGTGATGTCTAGGTTAAAACACTGATCCTGTTGTAGTTATGGTCTCCAGTCTGGAGACTGGTTTGATGCAGCTCTCCACCCTACACTATCCTGAGCAATGTCAATCTGTCCTACCAATCAATCCGTTCTTTTAGTCAAGGTATGCCAAAAATTCCTTTTCTCCCCAATTCTGTTCAGTAACTCTTCCATTAGTTACGTAATCTACCCAACTAATCTTCAGCATTCTTCTTCGAAATGTGGTGCTACAGAAGAATGCTGATCCTGTTATTTCTAGGTTTTCCGTTGACTGGTTTATACCTACACCATGTGGTCTAACAAAAAGGGGAGGGGGAGTTGGAGGAGGAGGAGGAGGAGGAGGAGGAGGAGGAGGCAACATTAAAATCTGTAGTTAATCTCTTCGCATTTGAGTAACTATAAGATAGCTCACCACACTCACGAACCACAGGCATTGCCGAGGTGGGGGTGGCATGCATGCCTTAAAGATGCAGATAACTGTACCGTAGGTGCAACCACAGTGTAGGTGTATTTGTGGAGAGGCCATTGTAAGATTACCGCCCAATAGAAATACTGGTAATCAATAGCATTTGATAATTAAACAGTATGAAGTTCACTGCAAACATTGACCATGCCAATGCACTAAATGTTACACAATTTTAATCTTATTAATTATGGTAGCAATGTATGTACACAGTTGGGTGACAACATTTATAGTTAGGCCATAGGTAGAAATTCTCCACATTGAGATTTGCTGTGTGCTTGTAGCTGACAGGAGGCCAGCGAGCAGGCCGAGGTTGGTGGCTTCTTCCAACTTAGGATTTTACAGTTCGTTTCCGGTGAGGGGAGAGAGGGACAATGGCGAGTGCCAGGCACAGTGCAATGCACAAATACTCTAATACTACTGGCATTTGAAGTAAAACGATGCAGTTAGGAACCTTTAAGGCCCTGTTGATAAATAAACAATCCATTAGCTGATATAGTCAGATCTGGCATAATATGTTTAATTGACAATGAAAAGTAATAAATTATTAATGAATACAAGACAGTTACACAACTAGCATGGCAATGTTTGTTTATAAAAATAATATATTAACTATTTCTCATTTTATTTTCAATTAATCTTGTGTATTTTACCTTGAAATATTCAGTTAAATCACTTATCTGTGACACAAGAAATTGCACAATTATGATAAATAGTACAAAGGATGTTTATACCAATATAAAAACGTAAGAAGACAATTTATTTAATGTGTAGTGTAATTATTTTGATTTTAAGTAAAGTTTTAGAAATGTATTGGCTGAGCGCTGTACATTGGCAAATCGGTTAGAACAGCTCACATGGGGAAGTTGATGACGTAGGGGAAAAATCCCCGGCAGTTGAGCTTTTGACGCGCGCGCGACGGACGGACGGACGGACGGACGGACGGGCGCGCGCGCGACGGACGGACGGGCGGGCGGGGGCGGGCGGGCGGAGGGAGGGGCGGGCGGGCGGGCGGGCGGAGGGAGGGGCGGGCGGGCGGGCGGGCGGAGGGAGGGGCGGGCGGGCGGGCGGGCGGAGGGAGGGGCGGGCGGGCGGGCGGGCGGGCGGGCGGACGGAGGGAGGGGCGGGCGGGCGGGACCTCGAGGTGGAGGTTATAGATTTGTGTGGGTGCTCGTCGTAGACTGCACCAAGTTGAATCGAGTGCTACTGTGTGTTTGTGAATATTTAGCCGGCGGAACAAGGTGTGCATCGCATTGAATTAAAGTGACTGTGATTTGTTAATGTAACACGTGTCGTCACATAGGCATGAACAAAAAAGTGTTTGAGACAGCCACGTGGTGTGAAAACAATTCACGACAAATATTCATTTTGTCTGGGGGGATCACGCGCTATAACTTTATTTGGTAAATCTGTCGACGTACAGACGTATCAGCCACAGGGTTCAAATATTGTGAAATAAACAACATAAAGTGAACTTTCACGTGTTTTAAAAAATAGTAGTTAGTACACCCTTTTCTCTCATGAACTCGATTTTATTATGAATTTGTTTTGTTAATCATATGCAGGGAAGGAAAGCTGCGAATGTGTGATATCATCCCCTAGAAAACGAGTCAAACAGTCGCAATCACAGTTCCAGTGTTTTTGCATGTTTAGGAATTTGGTTCGCAGTTGGTGGTTGTGAGTTTTAAAAATTAATCTTTCCCTATTTTAAACTCTCACCCCGACCTTCACGCTCACATTTGGGGGCTCGTCCGGGATAAGATCATGTTGGACTTGCTCGGACGGAGAGATTAGAGTGTGTATAGGACAGTGAACAGTTACGAACAGTTGCAAACAAGTGCGCGGACACGACGGACAATTTCAAGTGTGTGTGGCGGCTGGCAGCAGAGAGCGGGATAAATGCACACTGGTCTTGCTCGGATAGAGAGGTAGGGTGTGCTTAGGACAGTGATAGTGGACAAAACAGTTAGCATAATCGGACGATACGTAAACGCGTCGCGCGGTTAATGACGGTTGGTGATTGGCAGAGTTCGGGCGCGGGCATCCGTAACAGGCGATCGACGGTGCATCGGCCCGGCAGCAGTGAGCGGCGGCGCGCGGGATCCACGCACTTAAATTTCATCTTCTGCAACGGACGGCAGTGATCGTGGGGACTTCGCAAGTCGTCAACAGAGCGTCGGGGCCTAGCAGCTTCGATTCTACAAAAGATAAGGGATGCAGTGAGGACATATTCCAGCCACAGCTTCTACAACAGACAGCAGCGAGCGTTGGGGACGTCGCAGCTCGTTGCAGCAACTTCTGGCTTAAAAGATAAGTAAAGCAGCTGGCGCTATAAATTCTTGTGTGTTGATCAAGCTTTCTTGTGGCACCGATAATGGAGCACATTTTTAAAAAGTCGCCAAGCGACGTAGATTCAGAGAGTAGCATACCAGAAAGTCCAGAGAGGGTAAATACTGGGGGAATGTCGTTGACACTTGAGATGTCAGCAGCCATGTTAGCGAGTTTTAGCTCAAATTTAGAATCAAAAATAGGATCAAAAATAGAAAACTCACACTCGAATTTAGAATCAAAAATAGAAAATTCAAACTCAAATTTAAAATCAGAAATAGGAACTGTAAAATCAGAAATAGAAACTGTAAAATCAGAAATAGGAACTGTAAAATCAGAAATAGGAACTGTAAAATCAGAATTGAAAGCAGACTTTAAGGCAGACATTGGGGCACTACAAAATTCAATGTGTGCATTAAAGGCAGAAATAATCACAGACATTGACAAAAAGATAGGAAGTCTAACAGAACGGTTTGATAATAGGGAAAAGGAGATAAATGCCAGAATTGGTGCTATTGAGACAGAGGTAGGAGACAAGTTAGATGCTGTGAAACAAATATGTGATCACAGGATTGAGGGCACTATGCAGGCGTTGGCTGAGGTTGACAAGAGTATGGTGGCAGGTATTGAGGAAACAAAAACTTTGTTGTCAGGAAAATTAGAGAATACAGAATGTAACTTTAGGAAAAAGATAGAACAAGTAGTGACAGTAAACAATACTGAGATTGAGAAGGTGAACACTAGAATAAATAATCTATAATTGGGTACTGCATCAGGAAACACTAATTGGTCCATGGTGCAGACACCTAATGGCAAAAAGTTTTCAGGAGTGGGTAATTATCATCCAGTAGATTTTTTGGCTGCATTCAAGGGCCAATTTGTGCCTAGTATGTCAGACCAGTGTAAAGTGAAGTTAGCAAAGAGAATGCTTGACTGTTCTGCTCAAACTTGGGCAAATCAGTGTGCTGATATATTTGTTACTTTTGAGGCGTTTGAAAAATTGTTTTTAAAAAGTATTGGGGGGTGGCCAAGCAAGCTAAGATACAAAATGAATTCTTGAACGGGCCAAACTATGTGAAAAGGAAACAGAGCATGAAGGAATTTTGTCAGGAGGAACTTGAGAATCTAGTGCATTTAGATACACCTTTGAGTCTTTTAGCAGTAATCTCCACTTTGTGTAGGAGGTTACCTGCAGATTTGCATTGGCAGTTAATTCACCATCCCACAGATTCAGCTGAGAATTTCATTGAATTTGTAGAAAAGATAGACCAGGGTTTAGTTATGGAACGACAGCTCAGGAGAACACAGCATGTGAACCACAATGAAAACAGAGGCAGTAGAAATGTGGGTCATAACCAGGGAAACCACAATAGAGAGAGGAATTTAAATGAAAATTGGAGAGGTAACAATAACAGAGGAGACAACTGGGATAATAGAAGCCAGAGGGAAACATGGGAAAATGATAGGAGAAATCAAAGGCAGGAAGGTGGAAATAGGAATGGGGATAACAGTAGGAGAGAAAATCTGAGACAGAATCAGGGAAACTAAGATTTGTTCCAAATGAGGTCCGTTTTGGGACAAGGAGCTATTCTAATAACAGGACCAGAAGATGGGATAGCAGGGGATCAAATGACCATAATTACAGTAGGAATAGAGATGGGGAGAGAAGGGAGGAAAAACTATGTCACATGGACAGAGATAATGATAGGAAAGAGGAAGTAGGAGTTCACAAGGGCAAGGATAAAGAAAAGAGGGAAGAAAACATAAATAGGGTAAACAAGGAAAGGGAGAAAAGAGAGGAAAGTATGTGTCAAATGGATGCTGTTATAGGTAGTGAGGAAATTTTTGGGGATTGGTTTAGGCAACATGACAAAAGAAAGGCAAACAGGAGGAGAAAAGATAGGAATGAGGACAGTAAAGGGGAATATGATATGCAAAATTTATTTCATAATAACAAAATAAAAGATAAAAACAGTGTTGGGTTAGCCTTAGTTTTGGATAGGTCAGAGGCACAAGTGTTGACTGAATGTGAAAGTGAGAATGTAAATATTGATGGTACTGGAGCCAGCATAGATGGTGTTGAGTGTGTGAATGAGAATGAATGGAGTTCTGAATTTAAAAAAATTAAATGTGATCCAGTAAAAACATTAAATGGCACTGGGTCTAGTACGAATAATGAGAGAAGTGTGAATGTTTCTGAAGTGGGTGAAATTGTCACTGCTGATGTACACCCACCTGTAACTGATGATGTGTTGGGACAGGACAGAGGTATTATTGAGAAGATAAAGTGGATTAGGAAGTGGGCACCAGATGATTGGCTATTACACAAATATGAGTATTTGGACCGACTTGGGAAGCAATGTAATAGGGATCAAACTTACTATAGCCTGGTAAAAGACTTAGTGAGTGGGGAGAATGAATACAATGAATTAAGGGGACTAGGCATGTGTGCTGTAGACCAAAATGAAGTAGATGAAGGATTTGGTGTATTACAGGAGGGGATAGATAATAATAAGGAGAGTGTACAAACGTTTGTAGTATACAACAATGAAAATTGTAAGGAAATGGATTGTGATGGTGTAGGAACAGAGTGGATTGATAAAGAAGTAAGTGAATATGGTCCAGATGATTGGGTCAATTTCCTTGGACATTTAAAATCAGTGGAGCCAGTGACATGGATAGAAGAGAAATATGGGTATGCAAGGAAACTTGGGGAGTTGAGTGAAATAAACTCAGAATTTGGGAAAGCATTCAGTGAAATATTTGAAAATGATGAGGACATACAACAATATTGTTATGTAGGGGAAATAAATACTATGGTTAAGAACTGTATGCAAGAAATTGAGGAGGATTTGTTGGCAGAAAATGAACTTGAGGAAGATGTTATTGAAAATGTACAGCCCATTAAAAATGTTAAGGTAGAAGAAGTTAGTGAAACTGCATTGATTGATACTGGAAGTACAATTATTGGTATTTCAGAGGATTTCTACAATCAAATCAAGAGTACAGGGACAGTAGAGTTTCCAGTTACTGGGGTACGGATAAAGAATACTACTGGCAGTTATAGCAAACCAGTGAATAAGGAAGTAGTGTTAGACTTGATGATTGAGGATGAATTATTTAGTCAAGGTTTACTTGTCATAAAAGGACTTTGCTTAAATTTAGTGTTGGGAAATGATTTTTTGTGCAAATATGGGGCACAACTAGACTATAAGGACAAGGCTATAAAATTGAATGTAGGGGGTCATTTGAAGAAGATTAAATTTAAGAACTCTGTTGATAAAAGGAATCTGATGGCATGCATACAGATAGCACAATGTGTTGTGAATGAAGCTGAAGTTGAGGAAGAAATACAGAAGGAGGTAGATGAGACAAAGGGGATAAGTGAAAGTCAAAAGGGGGAATTGTATTATTTATTGTCTAGGTATAAGAATGTGTTTTCTGAAAAGCCAGGAAAAATCTTAGATTTTGAATATGAAATTAGGGTAAAACCACATGAACCAGTTAAAGCTAAGCCTTATGCTATAGCCATATCTGAAAGGGAATCAGTCAGAACTGAATTACAACGGATGCTGGACTGGGGCATAATTGAAAGATGTAGAAGCGAGTACAGCATTCCCATGGTAGTGGTAAAAAAAAAGGACAAATCTATGCGGTTAGTGTTAGACGCCAGAAAATTAAACAAAATTATAGTTCCTGAAAGATCATCCAGAGAACATGGATGAACTGATTCAAGGGTTCCATAATGTGAAACTTATGACCAGCATGGATCTGACTGCCGGATTTTGGCAGGTGCCGCTGGCTGTTGAGAGCAGGAAATACACGGCTTTCTTATTTGAAGGCAGGGCCTATCAATATAAGGTTGTTCCTTTTGGTTTGTGTATTTCTGTTGCTGTTTTCATTAGAGCTTTGAGTTATGTGTTGGGAGATGAACTGATGAGAAGGCTTACAATTTATGTGGATGACATATTGGTTGCTACAGCTACTTGGAAGGAGCATTACCGTTTATTGCAGGATGTTTTTACAGCTTTACTTGCAGGGGGTATGACACTCAAGCTTAAAAAGTGTGAATTTGTGAAAGCAGAAAAACTTTTTAGGTCATGTGTTATCTTCAGAAGGATTTATGCCTAATGGGGATAAGATTAAGGCAATAGCAGAATGTGCAAAACCTAAGAACCGGAAGCAGTTAAAATCGTTTCTCGGCATGGCTAGTTTCTACAGAAAATACATAAGTAATCAAAGCCTGAATTCTCCAAATTTGTCACGGTTATTGAAGAAAAATGTGTCCTGGGTGTGGTCTGATGAATGTGATAGGGATTTTGAAAGAATCAAAACCAGTCTGTGCAATAGCAAACTCTTACATTACCCAGACATGTCTCTTCCATTTTACTTAGCCACAGACAGCTCAGATTATGGAATAGGAGTTGCTCTCTTTCAAAGAAAAGAAGTGGATGGTGAGATTGAACACAGAAGCATATCATTTGCAAGCAGGGTCCTATCAAAACATGAGCGGAGATATGGTATTTCGGAGAAGGAACTTTTGGCTATAGTTTGGGGTTTTCTAAAATTCAGAATTTACGTGCAAGGTCATGAGACAATTGTTATGACTGACCATAAGGCATTGAGTTATTTGCAGATTTGTAAGTTACTAATTCAAAGGCTGGCACGTTGGGCACTAATACTCCAACAATTCCAGTATAAGATAGAATACATAAAGGGCACTGAAAACTTAGTTGCTGACAGCCTGTCCCGTTTGCCTATTAAAGGGGATGAATCTATAGAACTTGAGGGTCACGGCACTGAATTCCACATGATGTACATGAAAGGTGTTGATGGGGAAAAACATATTAGGGACATATGTAAGGACATGAGACGGATACAGAACACTGATCCGATTCTCAAACTGGTCAAAACAAACATGAGTACAAAAGGGCACGAAAAATTAGATACATATTACAAGATCTATAAAGGGGTATTGTTTAGGAGAAAGAATGTTGACAAAGAAGAATGGCGGGTATGTTGGCCAGAGGAACATGTCCAGTCATTGATAGAATATATACATTTGTCACATGGTCATTATGGACCACAAAAGTGTTTGGAAATATTACAGTATTATGTTATTTTTAACAATATGGATAGAAGTGTTAGGAAACAGTTAGGTGCCTGTGATAAATGCCAGCGTGTGAAGCATAGCACTGTGGCTAGCCAAGGTGAAATGCAAAGCATTTTACCTAAGGGTGTGGGTGAGTTGTTGGCAATTTACCTTTTTGGACCATTACCAGCAAGTAGGGGTGGACAAAAATATGTCATACTTACAGTTGATGTGTTTTCAAAATATGTAAGGCTATACAGTATCAAGAAGGCTACCAGCAAAACAATAATCCATAAGCTAGAGCTAGATTATTTCAAAAAACATGGAAAACCTAAGGCATTGCTGTCAGACAATGGTTCCCAGTTTACATCTAAGGCATGGGAAGATTTTATGCAACAGTCAGGTGTGAAACATACAAAAATTTCAGTTTACCATCCAACAAGCAATCCTGCCGAGCGATACATGCGCGAGTTGGGACGGCTATGCCGAACATACTGCAGTAATAACCACAAATCATGGACAGAGTACATTGTTTCCTTTGAGGATGTCATGAACAGTGTTAAAAGTAAAGCAACAGGATATACACCATATGAGATAATGATGGGCAAAAAGGCACCGAATCTAATAGGTGAGATTGTAGATTTCCCACCAGGGGATCAGGTGACACCACAGGAACGGATAAAGCTGGCGACCGAGCAGATGGCTAAGGCAGCAGCTCAGAGGAAAAAGAGACATGACACTAGGTACAAGCCAACTAAGTACAAAGTCAATGACCTAGTTCTAGTGAAAACTAAAGAAAAGTCTAGTGACATTGATTGAGAAATAAAGAAACTTTTTGAGTTATATCATGGGCCATTCAGGGTAGCAGCATGTCCGTATCCAAATGCTTACCGGTTGGAATACCCCCAAGTCTGGAAAACCATTGGGGTTAAGAAATATTACTGGGTTGAGGCTATATAAGCAACTGGATTAAGCCAGTTTGCAGCCTCATGTGAATATTAAGTTTAGGATCTGTATGTATTTTTTGTGACTTCTGTATGTCTAGACTTAAAAGTTTTTGTGGAGTAACTCGACAATTTGATAATTATTTTGACTTGGTTTATTCTCTATTTTTGCCTTGCTTTATTTTTGTTGTTTATGTATATGTGTTGGTGAAAGGTGCAATTGTTGCCAGGACTCATTCCTAAAAAACAGCATCTGAGAGGGATATTGTGTTTATTGTGTCATCATAATTTATGTATGAGTAGTGGAACTATTTAGTTAGGTAATTCTATGAATGATAATTAAATTGTTTTTATTTTCGTTGATGCATACTAATCTGAAATCGTATTCAATTGATGTTCACAGGCTGCAGGAGTTGTATTTATGTTTGTAGGTGCCATTATGATGGAAGAGAAAATTCTCTATGATAACATTCTTTTGGTAGTATTATTTGAGCTTTAAGATATATTTTTGACATAGGCAGGTTTTTTTTTTTTTATTTGATGGAGTAATACTCCAAGTAGGCCACATATTCTCTTGTCTGTTTCATCTGAAGCTATGGCTGATGAGAGTGCAGGCATGGTGGTTTGGGTTAATCTGATAATGACTAACACCAGCCACTTTCAGTTCTTAATTCTGTTGATTTACATGTTACTGTACATGTCTCAATGCTTAGTTTCAAATGCACCAAGTCTGGATGGCAGGGGGGGTGGGATACAAATCCAACCGAATCCTGATGTCCAGACAAACTTTTGTCTATGTTGACTCATGAGTGCCTTCTGCTCTTCCTGTCCCATGTAGGGTGCATATGACGTGTGTGAACAAGAACGCTTGATCCAGTGCCATGAATCTAAGCTGCAACAGCATGTTGGTTGAAATGACAGAGACATAGGACCGTACACCATGGACCAGAGTTGCTGCAACAATGACTCTGGGGTTCTCAGTGTCAAAGTGGTGAGAGATTTCCTTTAAACAAGTGGAGTGTACACCGTCAAAAGTTTTTATAATGAGAATTCTAGTTTTTCCATGTAGGACAAGGTTCTCTAAAGACTAAAGTTTAATAATATTATAAATTTGGTGCCAATTCTGTATATAAACAACAGGCACACTTAAATTTCATGGATGTAATTAGTTATATAAGTATTCTTTTCTTAAAAATATGCACACACTATAAGTGGTCTTAATGGTACAAATATTGGGAAATTTTCTCACTGCCCTGTTTATTTTTATCTATCTATTTTTTTATTTTATTTTTTATTTTTTTTTTTTTTTTTTTTTGCATTAGTTGAGGTAATAATTGGCATAGTGTTTGAGTCAATCCGATTCAATACTTTTGTAATTTTAAATTTTGCTCATTTGAATGTATTAATTTTGGTGCTACAGTAAAACCCCTTTTTAACGAATCTCAGGGGACCGAAATATTTATTCCTTAAATAGGGGTTTTCCTTAAATGGGGGTTTTGCCTAGGTACACAGGACGAGTGACTCAGAGACATAATTCAAGCATGTTTAGGTGTTATAGGAGCTATTTAATTACTAACATACCAGTAATCTGCTACAATTTTAAATACATCACACTTTCTGCAGAAAAAAATATTTTTTTATTAAATCAAAAAGGGATGACCATTTTGTTTTCCCAGCATACTGTAATGACCAAAGTTATCACTATGTGGTTGATGTTTGTTTTTATTGACTCAGCTACTTTAAAAGTGCTGACTACAGATGCAAAAATTGGTGCCATACATCAGACTAAAAAAACACTATACTCGAGAACTGACTGATACTCAATATACTTTTTCTAAAGTTCTCCAGTGCTTTCTTTTCCGCAGAATATGCAATCTGTAACTTTTACTAATGCATAAATTTCAAAATTTTCGTCATCGCCTTCCCCCGGGTTCGAGGTATAATTACCTTTTTAACAACCTGTACATTCTTCAAAATTATTACCTGTACATTCTTCATAAACATTTTCTAAAAATATTGATGTATAGGGAGTTTGGGCGCACGACAAATAGGTCTTTAGCGCTTCTACAAATATGTTAATATTTTCGATTATGTTACGCCGGTAACTACAATAGAACAGTTTTTCTTTTTGCAAGTTAAAGGAGCAGCAATAACATTATAGTGTAAATTCGTCAAAACTTAAACTTATTCTCTACAAGTGTGTCACGATTTTGCGATACATTACTCGTACAAAATAATCCACAACACCAAATTTACAAAGAGAAAAACGTAGCCTAAAGACGTTATTAGCTGTTTGGATGCCTTCACTGCGGTTCACCATCGCGCTGTAACACTTCAATCGGCGGCCACCGACAGTTAATCTGCTTTTTAACCCACCCGTCTCTGGGGCTAAATACTTGACAATTCTCGAAGTCATTCAGGCAATTGATGTATGAGGTAATTTTTTAAACGCATTGGAGTTGTTAATTACGTAGGGGTAATTTAATGCCTGACCATATAACATTATATTAATCGAAATGTTTTCTCCACTGGTTCAGTTTCCACACTTTGCACTTAAATTCTGAAACGAGAGATAATTAAGTTTTATAATCAGTTCGAAAACTGCATTTTCCACACTAATCTAGCAAGGCGATTTTCGAACCTGTTTTGCATAAATTTTTCGCTTACAGGAATGCAGCTATGTAATTCCCACGCCTTCAAAACATTAAATAAGTACAACTGAACATTGTCTCAAGAATATTCGTCTTTTTGCAACCAGAGGTACTGCTAGATTTCTAAAAGTCGCACAAAGAAGACGTGCCAAATCATATTCTTTGCCATTATCACACAGCCTGGTTGGTCATCAGCTTCTCTCCACTCCTACAATTCTGAAAAAGTGAATCTGAAAAAAATAACACAAGACAACACTTTACAGCTCGCGCTGTAATAATTTTCGACTGACGTCAGACCACGTGACCATAACAAATGGAAGACATGAGGGGAAATAGCTAGTTGATTCGTCAAACGCTTTCTCCGGTATCGCTGCACTGGTATTCGATACGTTAACCTATCGGCGGAAAGAATCGATTACGGCTGCTTATACCGGTATCACTGCAAAGATGTTCGATATGCATTGACTTAAAGAATCGATAACCGACGTCACGTAAACACAAATTCCTAATTCTGTGGAAGAAACAGAACAAATTAACTTACCCACAATTAGGAATTGCGTAAAAACAAAATTTTAATTTCCAAAATTTTTCATGTTTGTTCCTTAAAAGCGGACTTTTCCTTAAAGCGGGGTTCGTTAAAAGCAGGGAAAAATAACCTTATTCTAATGGGAGTTTCGCCGGGACCGACGGAAATATTCGTTAAAGGCGGGTTTTCCTTAAATGGGGGTTCGTTAAATCGGGGTTCTACTGTACTTGCACCATCCTGCACATGGTTTTGATGCCGCAAGTGGGCGTATTGTAAGATTACCGCCCAATAGAAATACTGGTAATTAATAGCTTTTGATAATTAAACAGTATTAAGTTCACTGCAAACATTGACCATGCCAATGCACTAAATGTTACACAATTTTAATCTTATTAATTATGGTAGCAATGTATGTACGCAGTTGGGTGACAACATTTATAGTTAGGCCATAGGTAGAAATTCTCCACATTGAGATTTGCTGTCTGCTTGTAGCTGACGGGAGGCCAGCGAGCAGGCCGACGTTGGTGGCTTGTTCCAACTTAGGATTTTACAGTTCGTTTCCGGTGAGGGGGGAGAGGGACAATGGCAAGTGCCAGGCACAGTGCAATGCACAAATATTCTAATACTACTGGCATTTGAAGTAAAACGATGCAGTTAGGAACCTTTAAGGCCCTGTTGATAAATAAACAATCCATAAGCTGATATAGTCACGTCTGGCGTAATATGTTTAATTGACAATGAAAAGTAATAAATTATTAATGAATACAAGACAGTTACACAACTAGCATGGCAATGTTTGTTTATAAAAATAATATATTAACTATTTCTCATTTTATTTTCAATTAATCTTGTGTATTTTACCTTGAAATATTCAGTTAAATCACTTATCTGTGACACAAGAAATTGCACAATTATGATAAATAGTACAAAGGATGTTTATACCAATATAAAAACGTAAGAAGACAATTTATTTAATGTGTAGTGTAATTATTTTGATTTTAAGTAAAGTTTTAGAAATGTATTGGCTGAGCGCTGTACATTGGCAAATCGGTTAGAACAGCTCACATGGGGAAGTTGATGACGTAGGGGAAAAATCCCCGGCAGTTGAGCTTTTGACGCGCGCGCGCGAGGGAGGGAGGGAGGGAGGGAGGGAGGGAGGGCAGGAAGTGAGGACTCGAGAGCACGTGGGGTGGCTGGCCGGGCGGCGTCGCTCTGCATCAGTCGGCATGTGGACCTCGAGGTGGAGGTTATAGATTTGTGTGGGTGCTCGTCGTAGACTGCACCAAGTTGAATCGAGTGCTACTGTGTGTTTGTGAATATTTAGCCGGCGGAACAAGGTGTGCATCGCATTGAATTAAAGTGACTGTGATTTGTTAATGTAACACGTGTCGTCGCATAGGCATGAACAAAAAAGTGTTTGAGACAGCCACGTGGTGTGAAAACAATTCACGACAAATATTCATTTTGTCTGGGGGGATCACGAGCTATAACTTTATTTGGTAAATCTGTCGACGTACAGACGTATCAGCCACAGGGTTCAAATATTGTGAAATAAACAACATAAAGTGAACTTTCAAGTGTTTTAAAAAATAGTAGTTAGTACACCCTTTTCTCTCATGAACTTGATTTTATTATGAATTTGTTTTGTTAATCATATGCAGGGAAGGAAAGCTGCGAATGTGTGATATCATCCCCTAGAAAACGAGTCAAACAGACGCAATCACAGTTCCAGTGTTTTTGCATGTTTAGGAATTTGGTTCGCAGTTGGTGGTTGTGAGTTTTAAAAATTAATCTTTCCCTATTTTAAACTCTCACCCCGACCTTCACGCTCTCACCATACAAAAATGTGTTTCCTGAAGAGGGCAGGAGCTTTTATGATTGACAGCTTTGGCCTTTTAACATCAGCTAACAAGGCTTTGCCATGGAGTTACTGCAAAAGGCTGAAAACAAGGGGAAACTACAGTCATTAATTTTCCCGAGGACATGCAATTCTACTGTACAAATATATGATGATGGTACCCTCTTAGTTAAAATATTCTGGGGGTGAAATAATCCCCATTCGTATCTTTGGGTGGAACTACTCAGGATGCCGTAATCCAGAAAAAACAAAACAGGCATTCTACAGATCGGAGCATGGAATGTTTTATCACTTAAACAGGCAAGTGAAAAGAGAAATGGATAGGTTAAAGTTGAATATGATGGGGATTAGTGAAGTTCGGTGGCAGGATGTACAGGAATTTTGTTCAGGTGAGTACAGGGTTATAAATACAAAATCAGTTGGTGGTAACACAAGAGTAAGTCTGATGATGAATACGAAAACAGGAATGAACAACATAGTAAACGCATTATTAAAGCAAAGATAGACATGAAGCCAACACCGACCACAGTAGTATAACTTTATTCTGTCAAATAGCTCTGCCAATGAAATTTGGATTTAGGATAAATGTAGGTACATGTGAGGAAATACATTATGAATTACTTGGAAGATAGGTTAATGAAGGGGAGACCTACATTTCTACCATTTGTGGATCTGGAGAAAGCTTTTGACAATGTCGACTGGAATACACTCTCAAATTATGAATGTAGCAGGAGTAAAATATAGTGAAGTGAACAGTTATATTCAACTTCTACAAAAACCATACAGGAATTATTTGAGTCTAAGGACTTGAAAGGGATGCAGTAGTTGGGAAGTGAGTAAGACAGGTTTGAAGCCTTTCCCCAATGTTGTTCAATCTGTACACTGAGCAAGCTGTGAAGGAATTCAAGGAGAAATTTGGAGAGGGAATTAAGGTCCAGGGAGAGGGAATAAAAACCTTGCAGTTTACTGACAACATAGTAATTCTGTCCGAGACAGCAAAGGACTTGGAAGAGCAATCTAACAGAATGGACAGTATCCTGAAAGGAAGGTATAAGATGGACATTAACAAGAGTAAAACAAAGGTAATGGAATGTAGTGTCAGAAAATCAGGCAATGCAGAAGGAATTAGATTAGGTAATGAGACAATAAAAGTAGTAGATGAATTTTGTTATTTGGGTCGCAAGATAACTTCTGATGGCCAAAGTAAAGAAGATATAAAATGTAGAATGGCTATGGGGAAGAAAAGCGTTTCTGAAGCAGCGAAATTTGTTGATACCCAATATTATAAGGGTTGTACTAAAAGTAACGTTCTGATATTTTTTTACAAATAGAAAACATTTCTTACTGTTATTTATTTATACATCATTGAAAAGCTCACATTTGTCTATTTTTCAACAATTTTTTTTTCGACTATTTTGAAGATGGTGCTCCAGCTTTTGTATTCATGAGTCGAAGACGTCTCCCGCCAACCCGTTGAGGAAGCATGTGACCTCTGCTCAGACTCCATCATTGCTCTTGAAGCATTTGCCATCTAAATGTTCCCTTAGCTTGGGGAAGAGGTGATAATCGCTGAAGGCTAAGTCTGGGCTCTACGGCGGATGGGGCAAAACAGTTCATCCATATTTCTCCAAAAGCTCTGTTCTTCATCGTGAACTTCCGTGCGACCCTCAGCATAAGGCCTGCACCATTTGCTGACATGCTGAACGGACATGCACTCTTCACCATAAACCTCAGTCAGTTGCCGATTAATCTCCATAGGCGGTAACTTCCTTGCGTGGAGAAATCGGATTATTACTCAAACTTTGCACTTGGCAGGAGTGGCGATCAACACTTCCATCTCCGATGGCTGCCAAGCCAACACTGAGTGACGTAGTGAATCACGGACAGGAGGGCTCGAGAGTGGGGGAACCGCTGCACACAGCACTGTTGTCAGATGTAGCCTAGCACTTTCCCTCCAGGCTGTAGCTCACTGGGAACCTTACTTTTGGTACAACCCTCATAGTTGCAATGTTAGTCCTTTCTGAAAGCATTTGTCTGGAGTGTAGCATTGTATGGGACTGAAATGTGGACAATAAGGAGTTCAGACAAAAAGATGATAGAAGCTTTCAAAATGTGGTGCTATCGACAAATTATTAGATGGGTAGATCCTGTAACTAATTAGGAGGTGCTCAACAGAATTGAGGAGGAAAGGAGTTTCTGGTATAACCTGACTAAGAGAAGAGAGAGGTTGGTGAGAGAGATTCTGAGACATCAAGGAATCATCAACTCAGCATTTCAAGGAATTGTGTGGGATGAAAATCATTATTGAGGGAGACCAAGGGATGAATACAGTAACCAGATTCAAAAGGATGTAGGTTGCCATTTGTATTCTCAGATGAAGAGGCTTGCACAGGATAGGGTAGCGTGGAGACCTGCATCAAACCAGTTTGCAGCCTACAGACCACCACCACCACCACCACCACCACCACCACCACCACCACAACAGCTCATTAACCAAGGAAGTGTTTTTATTAACCGAGGCAAGTCTTTCACATTCCTTACAACTTTATCATCTTATGCATAATATATAATATACTGTGGTGACAAAACATACCAGATTAAAATATGGCTACAAACACAGTTAAAATTTTGAGAAGTGGGTGTGACCAAGTGACTGTTGACCAAGTCACTACATTACATATTAAATTCTCACTCCCAGTATTTTAGGAAAAAGTCTGAACTTGACAAAACCATAGTACTCTGTATATATCTGCCTCATCACATAAAATACAGGGGAGGTCCTGTGGGAGACCCAAATTCCTCCTCAAACCATTACATAATATACACTCAGTAAAAATAAGTTGTACCGACAGTTGTGCTCCACATCTGTGACAGACTGGCAGTTCCTCACGGCATAAAAGAAAGCCAAGTGTCAGTGGGCAATGACCTATTTAAAAAATGAGTTAGGCCACTTCACGATCTCACCAAGGGCACGAAGAGGTATGTTACAGATGCAACAAATTTAAACATTTCTACTTTTTCTTATTCTATCTACAATTAACAATAATAGAAAACCAATAGATATATTTAAATTTTCTGCAGAAAATCAGATTCTGCCTGCATGCAAGTGACATAGTCCTGAAAAGCACTGTCTCAGGGTGCATTCCTCCTTGACACAGTCCCCACCTATAGCTCTCATTCACCTTTGGTGTCTGTGGAAGGAATGCTCCTTAGCCCTCTGTATGTGCAGAACGTTGTATGACCCATTCTTTTGCCATTTTTACAACAGGGAGGTGGTGTGTTGTTCCTACAGGATAATGCTCGCCCACACTGCATTTTAATTGCAACGTACTCTGCAAGAATGCAGGAACTTCCCTGGTCAGAACAACTGACACATACAACTTGTCAACTCATAATTATTACAGAACTACTTGGCCTCAGATGTGTTATCAGTGTTTCACCACTGTCATACGAGAGGAACAAATTATAAAACCTCGTCCATGATAATTATACAAATACAATGTAACAGAGCATATTCCATGAAAAAGCAAAGCCTCTCATATCAAACACAGCCAACTGTGGTGCCGTACTACTCTTCTCTTACTATGACAAAGAGGTCATTACTAGTAATATTACTGCTAGTGACCCCTACCGAAGCTACAAAATTAGTACAACATCACAATTGGCTGAATTCAATTAGAGAAACTACATTTTTACTTGAATATGTTCTATTGTGTCTGTATAATTATTAAGGATGGAGTTTCATAATGGCATTGATGAAACTTTATGATACTACTTAATTTTGAGCCCAACATTTGAGAATTGACTGTTTTGAAACTAGTCACCACAGGAATTGACAAGACAGCAACAGAAATAAGTTGGAGCTTCACAAAAAAGGCAGATATTACAATCTATGACCAATGAATAGAAAAGCAACTGAAATAACAGAGGTAAGGAAATTGAATGTGACAGGATATCAATTAATTCCATGAAGAGTGTCCAAATTAAATATCCACTGACCCCTGCCCCTTTTGTAGCAGCAGTGTATCTTATGTCTCTAGAGGAATCAAGTATTTCTAATGTGTAAGAAATGTGAAGGTCATTCACATTTACAGGGAGAGTCATTTAACAGTTGTCTAAAATTGTAGGTCTGTTACCTCTGAAATCAGTCTGTTGTAGCATTTCAGAGCATGTTTAGTGCTTGTATATTACAACATGAAAGAGACATTTGGAGACAAGAAAAGGAATTTGTGAAAATAAAGAACTTGGATGGAAAACCAGTTCTAGCAAAGAAGGGAAAACTGAAAGGTGGAAAGAGTATACAGAGGGGCTCCGCAAAGAAAATGAATTTAGAGACAATATTATAGGAAGAGAAGAGAAAGTAGATGAAGATGAAATAGTACATACTACTGAGAGATGAATTTGACAGAGCACTGAAAGACCTAAGTTGAAACAAGGCCCATTGAATAGATAACATTCCTTCTGAGATACTGAAGTCTCTGGAGAACCAGCCATGACAAAACTATTTCACCTGGTGAGTTAGATATAGGAGACAGGCAAAATACCCTCGGACTTTCTAAGAAAAACGTAATAATCCCCATTTCAAAGAAAGAAGGTGTAGACAGATGTGAAAATTACAGAACCATCAGTTTAAGAAGTCATGGTTGCAAAATTTTGTTGTTGTTTGTGGGTTAGAGGGGCACTCAATATCGAGGTTATCAGCACCCATACAGAACTCTCATGGGCGAACATAATTAAAAACACACGAGAAATGAGACTTAAGAAAAATCGGAAGCTGTCTATAAAGCACCTCTGTTTCCTTCCAGATCTACCAATAAAAACATGGACATTTAAATTTTGCTTAAATCATATAGTGACATGGACAGGTACGCCCAATCTAAAACTGCCCAGTAAAACCAAGAACATTAAAGGAAATCATAGGAGGAAATACCTAGCTGAGCAACAAGAAAAAGGCGGAAGAGGTAATCAACCTGATGATACCTTAAAATTGTTCCCCAAAAATTTTATGGGGTATGCCTGACGATTCAAAAAATTTTAAAAGATGGATCACGGTTGTTTGATCGTAGCTTAAAATAGAGGGCAGATCACTAGTCAAAAGAGCTGCCATCCTTTGATCTGAATATACAACACATAATTAAAATATCATGCACAGTTAATGGTGCATCGCAAGCACCACACCAAGGAGGGTTCTCCCACCTGAGCAAGAAGCCATGTGTCACGGGACAGTGACCTATACAAAGACGATTGAGGAGGACTTCATCCCGCCTGCACAGTTGGGAGGGTGTGCACCACGGCCGTGTGGTAGACATACACAACTTGCAATGTATTGTTTATTATTTCCCGCCACACATCATCCCATTGACATACGACTGTTACTTAACAGTCTGGCCAGAAGAATAGGACACACATCTGATTTGCGCAACACACCTCTTTTGCTGCGACATCTGCCCTTTCGTTCCGTTAACTACCCATGTGACCTGGGACCCAGCAGAGACACCACCTTCCCCAAACTTTGTAGGTGGTAAAGGGCATCCTGGATGTTCTGGACTACTTTATGTAGTGGGTACAGGGTTTGAAGGGATTGAAAGTGTAACGTCCTTCCAATTTTTACCAAAATCAATGACTGAAAAGTTTAGTGGTACCACCAATATAGACGCATCATATAACCAAAGATGTCTGTGTATACACTCATAACAAGGAATAATTATTTTATGTGTGTTATTACCTTTGTTAAATTAAAATATATAAATGTATGTAATGTTAAAAAATTAATCTGGTTGTATCTTGTCTGCTCTGGTCGATTCATGTGTTGTGACGAGATTGTTTCTGATTAAAATGAAGGAAACATTGTAATGAGGTCTGTAAATGTGTTTGAACATTTTTAAAGACTTAAAATATATGTACTAAATGAAATAAGTCTACAAACTTTAATTAGTTAGAAATCCCTTGATCATTTATACGAAATGCTAAAGGATGCCATAACATTTGTTTCAGCAAGAAGCTAACAACACAGATTGCATCACCCACTACCATTACGTGGCAAATATAGAATTCCTAACTCAAAGCATGGATGGGGTGGAAAATAAGGCTTAATAAAAAATAATATTCTATTTTAGTTCTGCAAAACCAAACTGGACTTACTTAAAAATTATGCCAACTTCTGTGGTAATGTATGGTGAAATGTGCTATCTTACAAAGATATATGAATTACAAAGTGCATAATTATTCAAAGTGACTATTATTATTATTCTGAGTGAGACGTGAATAATATTTCATTAAATCTTCAGATCTTAAAAAGTTAAAAGACAGTTTTCATTTAGCTTCAGTGAATTCAGACTTTGTGAATTTACTTTTATTTCTTTTTATTATGGTTTTTTGTTCCATAGGACCCAATTCAGGAGTGAGACTCCATTGTCATGGAACAAGTCAATACATGATTTTTTACACAATAATGGTAGTAGAAATTTTTAAATAGTCCTATGCACATGATAATCTTAAGACAAAGTGAAAATAATCAATAAAGGAAAAAAAAATGAATTAGCTTAATTGTTAACTTTTCTAGGAGTTCCTCGACAGAATAAAAGCAGTGAGCCATGAGGTAACTCTTCAATTTAGATTTGATAGCATGTGGGTTAGTGCTAAGATTCTTTATTTCTTGTGGCAGCTTATTGAAAATGGATGCTGCAGAATACTGTACACCTTTCTGCACGAGAGTCAAGGTGGTGATGCAAATGTAGATTCGACTTCTGTCTAGTATTCACCGAGTGAAACCTACTAACTCATGGGAATAAGCTGATATTATTAACAACAAACGACATTAAAATCAACGTATTGTGACACCAGTATTAAGATTCCCAGACTACTGAAAAGGGGTCGACATGACGTTCGTGAACTTACACCACATATTGCTCGAACTGCCCATTTTTGAGCCAGAAATGTCCTTTTTGCATCAGGCAAGTTACCCCAAAAAACAATGCCGTACGTCATAAGTGAGTGAAAGTAAGCATAATAGACTACTTTTCGTGTTGAAAAATAACTTATTTCAGATATTGTTCTAATGGTAAGTATAGCAGAATTTAGTTTTGGAACAAGATCCTGAACATGGGCTTTCCACAACAGCTTACTGTCTATCTGAATACCTAGAAATTTGAACTGTTCAGTCTCACTTATCATATGCCCATTATGTGTTATCAATATGTCAGCTTTTGTCAAATTGTGTGTTAGAAATTGTAAAAACTTAGTTTTACTGTGATTTAACATCAACTTGTTTTCTACAAGCCATGAACGTCTCTTGAACTGCACTATTTGATACTGCGTCGATATTACGAGCAACATCCTTCACTACCAAGCTGGTATCATCAACAAACAAAAATATTTTACAGTCACCTGTTATACTCTAAGGCATATCATTTATGTAAATAAGAAACAGCAACGGTCCCAAAACAGACGCCTGGGGCACCCCACACTTAACTGTACCCCATTGTGATTATACGTCATAGCCATTTTCTACACTGCGGAGAATTACCTTCTCTTGTCTATTATTAAAGTAAGAGGTGAACCAGTTGTGAGCTACTCCTCGTATTCCATAATGTTCCAACTTCTGCAACAATATTTTGTGATCAACACAATCAAATGCTTTTGTTAAATCAAAGAAGGTGCCTATTGTCCTTAGCCTCTTATTTAACCCATCAAGTGCCTCACAGAGAAACGAAAATATAACATTATCAGTTGTTAAACCACTTCTAAAACCAAACTGTACATTTGACAACAAATTATGTGAACTGAAATGATCTCCTTTTTTATGAAGTGGTTTCACTACTGAGTACTTTAATCTGTTAGGAAACTGACAATTCTGAAAGGAAAAGTTACAAATATGGCTTAGTACTGGGCTAACATATGGAGAACAGTTCTTCAGAATTCTGCTAGATACCCCATCATATCCACAAGAGTCCTTAGTTATTTAATTATTGACTCCATCTCCCCTATGGAAGTATCATGAAGGACCATTTGAGGTAAGAGCCTCAGAAAGGCATTTTCTAAAAATGTTGTATGAATACCGATAGAAAGTAGGGTTTGGTTCAGTTCACATACTATGTTCAGAAACTGATTATTGAATATTGCACATATATCTAAATTGTTAGTAACAGAAACATTTCTACTACGCACTGACACTATATCCTCTACCTGCTGCTGCTGCTGCTGCTGCTGCTGACGACCAGACACTTCCTTCACGACTGACCAGATAGTTTTAATTTTATCCCGAGAGTTTGCTATTCTTTTTGCATACCACATACTTTTTGCATTATTAATGACATTTTTCAGAACCTTACAGTACTGTCTGTAATGAGCTACTGCATCTATATTCTAACTGCTTCTAACATTTTGATACAATTTCCGCTTTGTTCTACATGATATTCTTATCCCCCTTGGCAGCCATCCTGGCTGTCTGTTACTGGAAGTACCCTGTTTTGAGCGTTCTAGCAGAAAGCAACTTTCAAACAGCATAAGAAATGTGTTCAGAAAAGCATTATATTTATAATTTTCATTATCAGCACTATAAAAATCCTGCCAATCTTGTTCCTTAATTAGGCTTAAAAAGGTCTCAATTACAAGTGGATTAACTTTTCTGAGTAGTTGATATTTATGTTTAACATTTGTTTGATATCAAATACTTTTTAGAATGAAAATTTGGGCATTGTGGTCTGATAGGCCATTTACTATTCTGCTGACAAAGTGCCCCTCTAATAATGAAGAATTAACAAAAATATTGTCAATGATGAAACTGCTATTTCCTTGCACTCTCGTTGGAAAAAAAAAATACTGTTTGCATCATGTTATGGGAATGAAATATATCTAACAACCGACTTTTCCTTGAGCTATCACCTACACAATTAATGTTGAAATCTCCACACACAACTACGGTAAACTTTTATACTTCCTATAAAGTGAAACCAGAACCAATTCAAGCTTGGGCAGAAACATTTTAAAATCTGAGTCGGGGGACCTATAAATAACAACAATTACTAGTTTAGTTCCATTAACATTAACAACTCCTGCACAACATTCAAATATCTTTTCTGTGCAGTATTTAGAAAAATCAATTGATTCTGATGAAAAATCGTTTTTTACATACATTGCCACTCCCCCACACTGCAAGGAACTCCTAGAGTAGAAGAAAGCTAACCTGTATCCTCCAATGAAGTCTCTGAATTGTCACATCACTTAAAAAGTGCTCTGAAATACCAATAATGACAGAATCAACATCAATAAGCAGTTCGTTAACTTTATCTCTGATAGCCTATATATTTTGATGAAAAATAGTAATTTTGTTTGTACTTAGATTCTTAGACTTTGTCAAAGAGGGTTCCTTTCTTAGAGGGACTTCCTTTAAGCAGTTTAACATTCAATTAAAGTTTCAATGATATTAATAACTGAGAATAATATTCAGAATTTTAATATAAAGGATAGGTTCCACATTGACTTCAATAGGAAATATTAACAAGATTTGCATTTGAACATTATTTCTATAGCATTTAATGTGGGACTATTTGTAAGAATACTCCCACCAGCTGATAACCTTCAACTAAAATTTAACCTGAATAATCACGTCCCTGAGAAGGTTCACATTTCATCCATTTACTAAGCTAGCTGGTAAATTAGATAATATAAAATACAAAGACAATATTTTAGAATATATTTTTACAAACCTGGCGACTTTCAATTTTTTTTAGTATTCTTACAAAATGCCACCCTAACTGTGGGGCTCGAGTCAAAACCCTACAGTATAACATATGATGTTAATGTATAAATGTGAATATTATACCAATATGTGTCACTAATATATGTGTGCATTTTTTGTTTCATGTACCAAACTGTCAACTCATCATGACAACAAGTATAACCTGAAGTGCAGATTTGCAGTTACCATACACCTCTTCAATCATGTACAACTTGTATGAGTAAAATAAGGGACTTTCTTTTTTTCGACATTTTTAGAGTATTCTTACAAAGGGCACTCAGTGAATCTGAACAAATGAGGAATTTTACACTTGCTACATGTCTCCCTTCTGCACTGTCCACAGAATGGTACAAAGATCTGCATCGAAGACAGTAAACTGTTGGTAGTTGAATTTTGGTGACATGATCAGAGAAAACAACAAGAGTCCCCTTGTTTGGCTCCAATAATGAAGACAGCTATATAGTCACAGTGCTTAGTTAAAACAGTACAAAATAATGTCATAAGAACACTGGCAGGAGTGCAACTTCTGTTATACTGCACTAAATCTAAAATTACTCTGGGTCGCTGCAGTAGCCAGGGAGCAGACTGTTAAAATCCTGGGTTTTAAAATGTTGCAGCGCCTACTAGGACCTGGTTTTCAGATCCCTCAGATGTGGGAGCCACAAAAATTTGGAGTCAAAAATGAAGCCCAGAAACCTCACTGATTCCTTAAAAAGGGAGATTAGTGCCGCCCAGTTACAGATCAGGAAGATTAATAATACCAACAGAACAATTAAAATGGACAGACACACACACACACACACACACACACACACACACACACACACACACACACACACACACTTAGCAGCAAAAAAAAAAAATGGAAAACCTGTCTTTGCAGCCCACTCCTCTAGCCTCTGCACAATCAGTTGTAACTGATGAGTCATGGCAGCAGTACTGAAGGAAGAACAGAAAACTGCAAAATCGTCCATGAATATGTAGCACTGTAGAGGATTCCGTACAGTGAATGTGATACTATTGATGGCTGTAGCAAAGAGGCTAACAATTAAAACACTCCCCTGAGGGACATCATTCTCCTGTTCAAAACAATCCAACAACATGCCATCAACTCAGTACTTAAAAAAGCACCGAGAGAGAACCGTAGGAAAATGTGAAGGTGTCCATGGAAGCCGCACAGATGGAGTTGCTTTAAAATAAAAGTAGTGTCGTACACCTTACTGATGAAGAAGAGCCCAATACAGTGCTGTTTAGGTAGGAAAGCCTGCTGGACAGCAGACACTGACAGGGAAAGGTTGTCAACAGTGGAGCGGTCTCTCCGGAAACCACACTGAGAGCTGCTAAGTAACTGCCTGGTCTCTAATATGCAGACCAGGCTGTGATTGACCACTCGTTCCAGGGTCTTCCCTACATAGCTTGTTATGATGACACTTTGATAACTAATAGGAAGTGTTTGATCCTTTCCTGTTTTGAGAAGTGGAATTAAAATAGCTTCCTTCCACAAGTTGGGGAAATGGCTACCATGTTATATTAAATTAAAACATTCAAGGAGGCTTTCCTTAGATTCTCCAGACCATTGTCAAAGCATGCTGTACTATATATCGCCATGGCCAGGTACAGTGTCATGAGATGCGGACAGAGCAGATTCCAGCTCCAACATGGAGAAAGGGCAGTTGTAGGACTAAGCATTTTTGGATCTAATATCCAACTTGCACCTCTCCATGGCCACAGAAATCATTGGGATGCTAGACCATGACTTTCTGTGGCAGCAATATGGGTGGCAAAATGCTCTGCCATTGTTTCACAATGTCTCCATGTGTTGTTTTGAGACATCCTTGTTTCAGCATGCTGTGATAGATAAACGACTGCCTTTACCTAAAATCCTCCTGATGGCTTCCCATACTTTTGTGGAACAAGTGGAGCGGTGGACAGGGCTCAGAAAGGCTTGCCATGACCTCTTCTTGCTGTGCTTAATAATGTGTCAAGACTTGGCTCTTGCAACTCTGGAGGCTGCAAGGTTGTCAGCAGCATAGTGGATCACAGATGACTAAACAATGTCCAGTTAGCCCTTCAAGTTATCCATCACGGCAGCTTCTGCCCCAGTAGTGGGCCATCTGGTACTTAGATCCACACTGGAAAGTCATCACTATTGTGAAGGTTCCTTCCCACTGAGCAGAGTTTGCAAGAGCTGGAGAGCAGAGAGAAAGGTCAATGGCTGAGAATGTTCCCACAGTAGCACAAAAATGTGTGGGATTGTCCAAGGTGGGCATGCAGAGTGCCTGTGACATCATGAGGCAGTCTGCAACCCGACCCATTGGGCAAGTAGAGTTTGAGCCTCATAACACGTTGTGGGCATTGAAGTCTCCTATAAGAAGATATGGATGGGAGAGTTGCTCAATGAGACTGATGACAGCCTTGGTGTCTATCGTTTCCTGGGGATTTAAATACAAGGAACACACTGTGATCCTCTGGCTCACATGAATTTCCACTGCCTCGGCTTAGAAGGTCAGTAACCACAGGAATGGCCGAGGAGTGATGAGCGTCAGTGACAAACACATCAACTCCTCCACTGGCCCTCTAGCTAGTAAGGTCATCCTTACAGTAAATGGTATAGCCCCTGAGTATGGGAGTGTCGGAAGCCTTAAAATGTGTTTCTTGTAAACAAAAACACAGGGGACATTCCTGCATCAGTAGTTTAAGGTCTTCTAGATTTGTCCTTAACCCATTGAAGCTGTAATATGGGAGCTGTGGATTATGGAGGTTGCACTCTCACTTTTTCCTTCCACTGATTCGGGGATACTGAACAAGGTGGAGGTTCAGTATGCTCATAAAATGTAGCCCACTTAGAAAGGAAGGAGCTTACGAAACATTTATTTTGACTAACACTCAAGAGTGGGATCTATGCTACATAGGCTCCAAAAGAGCCTTTTTTTTTTGTTTATATTTATTTACAGATTCATTTAGTATATGTGACTGCATCATGGAGATCTCTCATCAACTCCAGTGGCTGACACTGTAAAAGAGGCTTCCTGCATCCCTGTCCTGAAATCACCCTTGAAAATCCCTCTAACATTACAAAACATATCACACAAGTTACGATGATGTGGACAAATTTGAAAATGCAAGCATCACACATGAGCTTATGCATTATGATAATCGAAGTCCCTCTGAAGTAGAAAAACACACACCCACCCACCCACCCACCCACCCACCCACCCACACATACAATGTTCAAATGTTTGTAAATCTTATGGAACTTATCTGCGGTGGTAATCAGTCCCTAAACTTACAAACTACTTATGAACTAGCTAATACTAAGGATGGCACAAATATCCATGCCCGAGGGGGGATGCGGACCTCTGACCGTAGTGGCCGTGCAGACTGTGACTGGCGCGCCGCAGAACGCTTGGCCATCACGGCCAGCTTAGCACAATACATTCATGTTTTCTTTCATACTATCATGGCAGTTGTGACTCCTCATGGATGTCCCAACTGCCAAGCCACAACGTCAGAACACAGGCTACCCAGTCCGCAGCAGGTGAAGCTGTTTTTATCACTGTTGCACCTTATTGTATCTAGCTACACATACCATCTACATCTACATCCACATCCATACATCCCAAGCCATCTCACTGTATGTGATGGAGTATTCTTGTTGTAGGCTGTTTGTTTCTAAGAAAAAGCAGCACTTTACTTTCATTTTGAGGTTCAATTGCTATTCCCTGCAAAATTGCTGATACCGTGCAGATCTTCCGCATTTCACTAAAGTTTTACATGCTGCGACTACTGAAAATACTATAGAATCATCCACGCAAAGCCTCAATGAACTTCCAATGCTAACTACGGTGCCATTTATATGTTGGACTTTAAACTACTGTGACATTTCACTAACTTCACAAAAGAGCTGCTACAGCTCAGATTTTTTTACCTCTAAATTAAGGCAAATACTCAATTATGAAGAGCCTAACTTCCTACATTCTCTCCCACTAACTTCTACATGTCTTTATGAATGTTTTATAAAATATTTAGGGGTGTATTGCACTTTTAATATTTTACCTCTCAAAAATATAATTGTGATGCTATCCTTATTTATAATTGACATATACAATACAGTGTTTTACCCCTGAAAATTTATGACTTAAATAAGCCACATGAGATACAAACTGATAGAAAAATAATGCAAACTGGGTTTCACATAAGAAGACTTCTGGTCTCCAAAAATGTCATAATACTCTGACATGTAACATGTTCCAAAATTCTGCAACTGACTAACAATACAGATATAGGTCTGTACTTTTATGCATTTGATTGGCAATCATTCTTGAAAATGGAAATAACCTAAGGTGTTTTTTTCCAAATTCTTAGGAAATACTTCACTCCTGCTGTTAGAAGGGAGCTAGTTCATTCACATACTCCATATAAAAGCAAACTAGTATTCTCTGAAGTTCAGTGGCCTTTCTGCTGTTGAGCAATTTTAATTGCTCTTCTATACCTCCAATACTTATTTCAATACTACTGAAAACCCAGTGATGCACGGGCATTTTTTTTATTGTATACTCTCCCCTACCCTCCTCTCTCTGCATCAATCTCTTCCTTTCTGTTCATCTCAACCCCCACCCCCTTCCCAAATCAGCACTTTCTTTCACTCCCCCTCCTCAACTCATCTCCCCCCCCCCCCCCCAGCCCCACCCATGACGAAAACTCAGTCAACTATTGTGGTCACAAGCAAAACAAGAGTTAATGTTTATTGCAACACACTCTTTGTCAGACCCCATACAGTTGCTTGCAGATTATAAAAACCATCGTCAATAAAATACACAACCTTGACCTAACTTTCATGGTAACTGTTAAAACAGAGTCAACGTCTGCTGTAAAGCTCAACTTCACCATACATCATATGAAATTTTATGTAGATAGTGATCTTTAGTGTGCAATTTTTTTTTTTTTTTTTTTTTTTTTTTTTTTTATAATTGAAATGTAGAATTTTAAAAACAACCAAGAAAATAACACACACCCCCCATGACTTACAGACAGAAAGAGTCCAGAACTGAATAAAAACACACAAAATAAACACTGCGGCCAAGAATATTTATTGTTGAAGTCCGTCAATTGAGAAGCAACACTTTAAAAACAACCAAGAAAATAATAGACACTAATGGAGAATCTACTGAAAAAATGTAATGTGGCAGGCAAGCAGCAGTCATGAGCGCATCATAGTAGAGTGCACTTCCTTGCTTGTGCTGTGTTAGATAGCTGCTGGGGCAAGCCTGTGTGTTGTGACAAATGCACACATTCTCCAACACTAAACAAATTTGTCACGTTTCCTCACACACCACAACATGGGTAGAATATGCAGCCAGCAGAAAAGGCTGTAGAGAAGTTGATACACTGAACACACCAACAAAAGAGGAAGAAAGAAGCAGCCGACATAAGAGGACTCTTCAGTCGTTCCTACTGTATATATCAAGCACAAAGGTATAGATCGAACTGTACGACTGGATAGGAAACTGCTGTGAGCTTTAAGTGGCTATTTAATCTGTGGATTCTGGCAGCACCTTCAAGCTCCCAGCGTAAAAACCGGAGGAGAAGGGCTACACGGCTACACAGTCACTACACTGCTGGAGTCTACACATGGCAATAAACCCCTGTCATGATTGTAGGAGCATCATAAGAATAGTGATGTCACTGGAAAATATCAGTTCTCAGGGTGCTGGTATGAAGCCAGCAAACATTACTACATGGAGGACCTCACAGCAGCGCACCAAACTGACATCTTTATGACAACCTTAAGGCCCGACACGGTATCTGATATGTGATAAACACTACTAACATAATCCCAACCTTGCATGATCTGTCACAGATACCAAGAAACCTGCAATTGCCCTAACCACCTAACTCATGCCACAGATACTATTTTCCCCTTGGCATTTTTCCCCCTCTTTGCTCTAACTTACCTAACACTCATTTACCTTTTGTCCAACTACTACTATCTCCTGCTGCAGCGAATTAATGGGTAGTCACACCCACATTGCAGTGCTCACATTCCGTGACCCACCTTAATGAAGCTAACAATTACGAAGGTGACAGCAGAACTTTTGAACTGGTCAATACACCAAAATGTGGAAAAAAGTAAATAAATAAACTGAAAAACTATCATAGTCGAACCACAAATCACTGAAAGAAAAAGGGTTAAACTTATTTTAATATTGCATTTTCCTGTGCAGTTTTTCCAATTTTTCTCTTCATAAGAACCTTCTTCAGTCATCAAAAAAATATTTGGAAAAAATTTCAGGAAACACATTCACAATTGTGAATAAGTATCAGCATCAGTTACACAGTTTAATGGTAACAAGTGAATGTTTATACAACAAACACCTATCAGACGGGCCCAATGTTAGTCCTGAACAGGGAAAGACATTTATTACAATTGTTGTTGTTGTTGTTGTTGTTGTTTAGGGGGGACTAGACTGCTTGGTCATCAGTCCCCTGCTGTGAGCAAAGACAATACAGTGTAATGCAAGCTGAAAAAAGGAGCGCTGAATCACACAGAAGAGAAACACACAGTAGGTATACAATTATAAGGAACATTTAGCTCAGAACACACAAAGAGCAAAATAAACACAACTGGACTAAAAGTTACAGCAGAATATTGTGGCTGGCTGATCACGAGGACAATAAAGGATGAGCCAGCCACTCTGCACATTCTAAAATATACAAGTAAAAGCAGGCCAGACAACAAAATAAAAAGTGAGTAAAAATCTGTGAGAGATGGGTGACTGAGAGATCAGGCTGAGGTACCCACCTTTAGATCAAATGATAAAACCAAGCTGCACGAATAAAACGTAAAACACGATCAGTTGTAGCAGCATCATCTCCAAGCATAAAAGGAAGCGCAGCTGGCAGGTCAAAAGACTGTTGTAGGGCAGCTAAAAGTGGACAGTCCAACAATGTGGACCACTGTCAATAATGTGCCACAGCGACACTGTGGAGGAACCACCCGTCTAAGTAGGTGGCCATGTGTCATCCATGTGTGACCAATACGCAGGCGACAGGACAACTGACTCCTACTGAGAGGTCCTCAGTTAGGACTTCCGTGCAGTTGTAGAAAGCTTCACTGCATGGAGCTTGTTTGGGGCAGTCGAGTGAACCCACTCAGTGTTCCAAAACCCATCTTCTGGTGTAACTGCAATCAGTGGTCCCTCTCCTGAAGACCAATGTTTAAGGGGATTGAAGTAATTGCCTGCTTAGCCAGCCGATCCACGCCTTCGTTCCCCAAAATTCCAATGTGTCCCGGGGTTCAAACAAAGACCACAGAGCGGCCAGACTGAACAAGAAGTGAAACATTCCTGGATTGACTGCACCAAGGGGTGTTTTGGAAAGCACTGGTCAAGAGCTAGCAAGCTGCTCAGGGAGTTGCTATAGATAACATATGACTCCCCGGGGCAGGCTCTGAGGTGCTCAAGTGCCCAACGAATAGCAATCAGTTCCGCAATAGGGATACTACTCCCACAGGGTAATGAGTGCTCTTTAACGTGCTAACTGTGGGCTTGGGCATACCCACCATGGCCATTAACTAGAGACCCGTCTGTGTTCACAATTACTGCACCACAAAAAGAATCAAGTACCGCTTGAAACCGGCGGTGGATATTCAACGGTGCAACAGAGGCCTTAGAGTAACAGGACAAGTCTAACCAAACCTGCAGACGAGGTACAGACCAAGGAGGGGCACGGGAAGAGTAGTGAAATGTGGGAGGAATGGGAAGGGATTGAAGTGAAGAGAGAAGGAAACGATCACGGACCACAATTAGTAGACCCGACCGGCCGTCGTCGTGGGGAAAGATGGTCAACATCCGGAAAGAGAAGCCTGTAATTTGGGTGGTGAGGTAAGGCGTGTACATGGGCAACGTAGGAATCGATTTAATGTTGCTGGCAGAACCGCAAGGGAGGAACCCCTGCTTCGGCTAGCAGGCTAGTCACCGGACTGGTGCAAAATAACCCCGTCGCCAAACGGACACCACTGTGTAGGACTGGGTTCAACACTTATAGCGCTGAAGGTGCTGCAGAGTCATACACTACACTCCCATAGCCCAGGCGTGATTGTATGAGGGTCTTGTAGAGCTGTAGGAGTGTTGGGCGTGACGCTCCCCAAGCAATATGGCTGAGACAGCGAAGAATGTTAAGATGTTTCCAGCATTTCTGTCACAGCTGACGAAGGTGCGGCTGCCAAGTCAGCTGGGCATCAAGACCGTACCATGGAAGCAATGTGTTTCTTCAACACGAAGGAAGTCATTACCCAGGTACAACTCTGGTTCAAAGTGAAGCGCCCGACAATGACAGAAGTGCATTACTTTGGTCTTAGATCCCGAGAAGTGGAAACCATGGGCTGAGGCCCATGACTGTGCCTCTCTAATGGCTCCCTGCAGCTGCCGTCCAGCGACACCAATAGTGGCAGAGCTGAAGTAGATGCAAAAATCATTCACAAATAGGGATGAGGAAACTGATGACCCAAATGCTCTGTGAGACCGTTGATTTCAATTAGGAGGGGGGGGGGGGGACACTGAGAACAGAGCCCTTCGGGACACCATTCTCCTGGATATGAGGAGAGCTGAGACAGGTGCCTACATGAACCTGAAAGGAGCGGGGCGATAGAAAGTCTGTATGAAAATTGGAAGTGGGCTCCTCAGGCTCCAACTGTGCAGTAGCCAGATATGGTGGCACCAGGTAGTATTATACGCCTTTCACAGATCAAAAAATACCACAACGAGATGTTCGTGCCTGGTGAAGGCAGTGTGAATAGCCGATTCCAGTGAGACGAGGTTGTCAATGGTGGATCGGCCCTGACGGAATCCCCCTTCTTCAAGGATCAACAACAGCCGCCGTCTCATCATACGTTCAAGTAGCTTACAGAGCACATTGGTGAGGCAGATCTGGCAGGAACTGTCAGCCACCAATGGATCTGCTCCAGGTTTCAACACTGGGATGGTGGTACTCTCTCACCAATGTGACGGGAAAACCCTACCTCCCAAGATATGGTTAAACAGTGCGAGGAGCTGGTGTTGAAACTCAGCCGAAAGGCGATGGAGGAACTGGCTGTGTATCCAATCTTGTCCCAGAGAGGTATTGGGGCATGCAGCAATAGCAGTTTCAAACTCCCACTTTCTACACGTGGCGTTGTAAAGTTTTAAGCGGCGTATGCGGAACGATAACTGCTTCCACTCGACCCTCTCGTTGAAGGTGCAAAAGTCTGTACTGTAAGTTTCAGTTTCAGAGCAACATGCATAGTGCTCTGTCATGTACTTGGCTATGGTTTTTCGGTCAGTGCAGAGTGTACCCTGGATAGTGAGCGACGGGATTCCTGTCAGTGAGCGATATCCAAAGAGGCGTCGTACCTGGGTCCTGATCCAGCCGATAGACGCTACAAACCTCTCCCAGGAATCCTTCTTACTCTGTCGAGTCAATCGCCGAGCTCGTGCATGGAGGTGTTTGAGGGTGATAGGTTCTCTACAGAAGGGTGTCACTGAAGTGTGTGAAGTGCCGACATTCCCAGATGACGTCGGTGATCTCCTGTGTCCAACAAGGGACCGACTTACTTCGAAGTGACCCAGATGCGGTTGGGACAGTTTTCTCAGCGGCAGACTTGCTGGGCAGCCACTTTAACGCCAGCCGGAAGCAGAGTTGTAACCACTGCAGCCAAAGCAAGGCCAGTCAACCCAATGAAGTGACCAATGAGGTAGCTGGTTTGTGGCTTGAGTCTCTGGGAGTGACAAAGAGATCATCATCAACTTTCCAATGCAGATGAGGGAGAAGACTTGGGCTACAGGTAGATAGGTCGATGGATGAGTATGTGGGCTATGTTGAAGTGCGTGGAAGCAACCGTATTGAGAAGGCAAAGGTTCTGCTGAGTCAGAAGCATCTCTACATTCCTAGCACAAGCTGAGGTCTGCGTCCCACCCCACGTAGGGTGGTGGGCATTAAAATCCCCCAAAAGGAGAAATGGTGGGGGAAGTTTAGCGACTAAGGCAACAAGGTCAGTCAGACAAACAACCTCATCTGGAGGGAGGTAAATGGAACCGATTGTTAGTTCCTGCCTTACTCAGATCCTAACAGCAACTGCCTCAAGATTAGTGGTGAGGGGCACAGGGGCACTGGGGACAGTGGCAAGGACGTACACACACACACACACACACACACACACACACACACACACACACACACACACACACACACACAACCTCCAGAGACCCTGATATAGGCCATAAGGTTTGTAAAACAACCCTGATAGCCACGAAGGGCTGGGGTCCGCTGGGCCGGAAGCCACGTTTCCTTCAGGGGCTACGCAAAATGCAGTGTAGTGGCACAGTAATTGTCACAGCTCAGCAATATGGTGGAAAAGACCATCGCAATTCCAATGGAGGATGGAATTTTCTATTACAATTGTCAAAAGACTTGTGACTCATGTAAATAGTAATTGCAGTATTCATATTTATTGATGCAGCCAATGCAGATGTTCCTCAGACATACATGCAAGTCTGAAGGAAGGGGCACGGCAGTGACTAAAGCTGTCAAATGAAATTCAAGATATTTGCGCTAATATGAATCGGCATCAGCTGTACAATTTAAAGGTGATATATGAAAATATGTGCCAGACCAGAACTCAAACCTGCATTTCCCCGCTTTTTGCAAGTGGTCGGGTTAACCATTACATTATCTACACACACCGACGCAAACTTTCACATAGCAAACGTAGCTACTACCCACGAGTGCTTTTAGATTCCACTATGTACGTCCTGCCAGTGCCAGATCTAATGGGGAGGGGAATCAAACCGAGGTGTTTGCCCTGGGCAGCATTCACAGAGGGGTGCAATGCCGAGTGAGGGGAGGGAGGGCACTAAAGGGAAAGAGACCGAGTGGAGGGGGGCCACTGAAGTTTGTGCCCCAGTTGGGGTATGTTGTACATCTTGCACAGAGAGGTGCCCTGTTTCAATTATTGCACGCTTTGCTGTGGTTCATTTACATATCGACATTTAGTGTCCATGTTTATCAAAGGAATTAACACAAATGTCCTTCAGAGTTGTGTGCATCTTTTGCACTGCACAACACATACAGTCATTCATTTTATTTATACAGATAGATTCTGTTAGTCTATGTTGTCGTACTTCCTCTCTGTCCATTTCCTTCCACAACTGTATATGAATAATTACATAGATCTGTCAAAGTTAATTGTGATTGATCACATGGAGTAAAAGTCTTGTGTAGAAAGTGAATATCCTCTTGCTTTGAAGTGTGTAAAATGTAATTAGTATTTGAAGAAAACTAAAGATTTTGCTAGTGTCTATATCTGAAGTCAAAACAGCATACAAAAATTTATATATACAGTGATCTTCCTCATTTTAACAGAGTCTGAACATTATGTATCTAGGGTCAGAAGTGTAAAAACAATGTACAGTGCTTTGTAATTGACAAATATACTGGCCCATATAATCTACAGGTTTGCCATCTTGTGAATGGTGCATGGGCTGTAGAAACTACAGGCTTGGCGCTGAAAGTGTTGAAGGTTTTGTGCTCTAACATCTGTAGAATATTTACAAAATCTAAGTGAGTGGTAATAGAGATCTTTTCACCCTAGTTAAGGAACACTATTGGTAGGTTGTTTACAGTGCTGATAACAGACAATAAATATTATGTTTTATGAACATGTTTCTCGTGCTCTTTGAAAGCTGCTTTCCATTAGAATGTTCATAACAAGGTACTACCACTAAGTGAGGGTTGCTGGCAACAGTAATAAGAATATCTTGTAGAACAAAGTGTGAATTACATGATAATATAAGAAGTAGTTACAGTTAGCTTATAACAGCCCATAAGACCTCAACTGCTAATTGAACTGTTTGATACCATGTTAAGAAGTGATTGATCAGTCTAACCTTATCTTTTGGTGAATTGTCACGAGTTTTACAAACACTATAGTTTGATCTAGAAAGTAGTTCAGAATATTGCTTACATAATTCAAAGGGACTTTAAAGACAGAATCAATTATGAAAACATTTGCAAAATGTAACATACGAAAGTAATCATGATATTACATACCTTGTGAGATCTGAACAGATAAATTGAAATCGTCAAAACCTATTATTTCACTATGACACTTAGGGTGGATGCATACTGATTTCATTATTATTTTGGAATATTTCACACATAATTTTATGTAATTACACTTTTATTACTATTGGCAGATGTAGAAAATAAATCAAATGTAACATTTTGGCAAGTTGCCAACTGGAGCATTTTCACAAGTGCATTCACTTCACTTGGTCATAACCGTCTTTTCATGTCACACAGGTAGTCCTCCACAATACTGACAAAGAAGAGATTGAGCTAAAAATCAAATCACTAAATACTAAGGGCACTTATGGATATGATGTGGTATCTAATAGAATACTTCAGTATTGTTCCACCTCTGTTACCCCAGTACTTAGGAATTTTTGCAATTTTTCCTTTCAGGATGGTCAGTTTCCTGGCAGATTGAAGTAATCAGTAGTGAAACCACTTTAGATTTTTTTTATAAAGGCATAATTTAGACCCGTGATTCCCACAAAAACTGTTGAGAGGAAGACCAATAATCTCCTTAAGGAAAGTTCTTTGTCACAAAACTATCAACAGTCTTAATTCTTATTGTTCTATACCTTCTACATTTCATGGCCCTCCTAAGGTTCATAAAGATGGATACCCTCTTAGGCCTATTGTGTCAAACATTGGTGCTGCCACATATTGTGTAGCAAAATATCTTTCTGGTTTGTTGAGCCCACTGGTATGCCATTGTGAGAACATCACATTAAGAACTCTGTGGATTTCCTACATCAATTGGAGGGATTGCATTGGGATGACTGATATTTTAGTTAGTTTTGATGTGGTTCTCTTTTCACTCGCGTTCGTCCGATTCGTTGCAGCTAATTGAGGCAAAATTTGGTACGGATTTAACAAATTTATTTTGATATGTTCTGACTTTTCCCTACTTGTTATTCAATAATGAGTAAAATAAGCAGACACATGGAGTTGCAATGGGAAGCCCTTTGTCACTTATCATTGCTCTTTTATTCATGGAGGACTTTGGAGATCATGCACTGGAGTCAGCAGCATTGAAACCTGCTTGTTTTATCAGATATGTAGATAACACTTTTGTTGTTTGGCCTCATGGTAGTGAGAACAATAATTATTTTTTTGAACATCTAAATTCAATTCACCCCAGCATCCGTTTCATAATGGAAGAGGAAAAGAATGGTTGCCTTCCCTTCCTTGATGTGTTGGTCAGGAGGAGACAGATGATACACTGGGACATGCTGTTTATAGGAAGCCAACTCATACCGATTTGTATCTGTAAGCTGACAGTTGTCACCACCCAGCTCCACGTGCGAGGGTTCTTCAAATCTTAGTGCATAGGGCTCACCTCATTTCTGACCAAAAAAGTTTGCCCACTGAGCTGTCCCATCTGGAGCATTACTTTTCGTCAGAATTGCTATGGTGAAGGGCAGATTAAAAGAGACTTGCGCTATCGTCCACATGGGCAATGGGCTAGTGATGATAGCACAGAGTTGACACTCATGTCAGTGGACTTTGTCATATGTTGGCAGCACTTCCAACAATATTGGCCACATTTTGCCCAAAAACAATGTGACATTGTGTTTCATCCACCATCTAAAGTTAAGACATTGTTGGGATCCATTAAGAACAATATCGGTCTGCGCAAGGTGGGTGTCTACCATATCCCATGCAGCTGTGGCATGTCATATGTTGGTCAAACCATTAGGACTGTTGACGGCCGTTGTATTGAGCATAAACGTCACACATGTTTACAACAGCCAAACAAACCTGCTGTGGTCGAACACTGTCTTGACATAAAAAAAATGGAAATTTTGGCATGCACTTTCAGCTACTGCGACTGTCTTATCAAGGAAGTATTGAAATGAAACTAGCAGACAAACTTATGAATAGGGATAAAGGATTTTGCTTAAATTCTGCATAGGATCCTGCTCTCTCACTTGTCAAAAAAAAAAAAAAGGACAAAACTAATTTTACCTCAACTGTTGAGAACTGATGTTTATCATAAATATCCTGGCCATTTTCATCTTTGGTTGTGTCGGCACTGTGTGCTCGTTGTACTGTTTACTCGTTGAAATCCGAAGTTTTAAAGGTCATTGCACATTGCTTCCTCACTGCAGTTTCTCCTTGAAAATGGCAGGGTGATCTCCTGCCGAAGTATCGGCCCATGTCAAATTTGATACCTGGCTGCATAGCCGTAAGTTTTCCCCACTTTAGACCTATTTCTATACCATTATTTTCTGACGATTTAATTGAAAAGGCTGTATTTTCATCTTTTATTGATAATTTCAGTTCCCAAAAAGTTATATCCTCTTTTCTCTGTGAGGCACTTGATGGATCAAATAATAAAAACTGAACTACAGGCACATTCCTTGATTTAATGAAAGTTTTTGATTGTGTTGATCACAAAATACTGTTGCTGAAGTTGGAATATTATGGAGTAAGTTGAGTAGCTCACCTCTTACTTTAATAACAGAGAGCAGAAGATAAATCTCTCCAGTCTTGGAAATAGCTATGAGATGAACTCACAATGTCACACAGTGAAGTGGGCGGTGTCCCAAGGTTCTGTTCTGGGGCCACTATTATTTCTCGTTTATATAATCAACTTGGCATCTACCATAACAGGTAATTCTATGGTATTTCTGTTTGCTGGTAGCACCAGCTTTGTAGGGAAGAATGTTGTTGGCAATACTGACACTATATTAAATAATGCAGTAAAAGAAATCAGTTCATAGCTGCTAAATCACAGGAGAACTCAGTTTCTGGAGATAATACACAATTCAACATGCCTCAGGACATTTTCCATAGATATGAATGATCATGAAATAAATGTTTTAAATGGCGAATATAACTGATGTAAGCTACACCATATTCATGAAAATATATCTATTTCAAACACGATTCACTAATGTATTACAAAAACCAATTGACATTTTCATGCGGTTTTCACAGGAAATTTGAGCTACGATTGGGGCAATATATGTAGGCATGATTTCATCGAATCAGATCACGGATAAAAGATACATCACAATCTTAAGTGTTTTCAGTAACTGTCTGTTCATCTATTAGAAATACCTAAACTACTTCACGGACTCACATGGAGCAACTTCGTTTCATGAAAGTGTAATCAAGGAATTGTTTTAGATGTAGGTCATGCTTGAAGTATGAATTGCATAGTACAGCAAACAAGCAACAGAGGTGCTGTAGTGCATCAAAGAACTAATAAACACTGCTTCTGCATAATGAGTATGGGGTGGTATAACAAGGACGCGAATGTCTGTGACAGAATTAAGCAATCTTTTGTCTACGAATACCAACAAACATTTAACATAGTGATACTGATTTCGCTTTGTGTATTAAGTACTTAACATTTCTTTGCTTATTTTGGCATGTTTCACCTTTTGTATCAAACACTTTATGCAGATACATCGTTTCGGACAATGACTTACTTACATTTGAAATCTTGGCTAGGACAACTGAGTTTACTGACAGAGCGATCCAACAAGGATTCTATTTTTACTGACCGAGGTCCGGAACCCTAAAAAGTCATGATACACACAGGCTCTCCTTTAACAACCGTTGCGAACCACGGGCATATAAGCTAGTATTAGACAAATCTAATCTGCATTTGTATCACACTTCCTTGACTCTCGTGCAGACAGATGTGCAATATTCTGCCACATCTATTTTAATAACCTTCCTATTTACAGCATCTCTCATGCATTCACTTAGCAAGTTTCTCTTATACAAAGTGCTACACACGATGGTTGCAATTTTTAAGATAATGAAACTGTTACCTTGTACACCAAATACATCATTTTGTCAGACACTAATATTTTATAGGTTTTTTGGAGGGGTATGGTATACCCAGCAGATACTCTATTTTTGTGTCATCTCCAGATAAATTATGCAAGTCTGTGGGAGCGTTGATTGTTTTATATTGCTGCAAAAGACGTTCTAGAAGAGAGCAACTGTGTGGTAAGTATTGGTCTCTGAAGCGAAGGGTTAGAAACCTACCCTATTTGTTCATTTTAATTCATAAATTGTGTTCCAGTTCCTTCTACATGTGTGGAGCAATAACATTCCAGAAGTTTCTGTCAGTGTATATGTACTGTATAAACCTCCGGCTGGAGCTGGGTCATTCTGTGCTGTAGTACATGTGTGGCTACTTCTAAGTAAAGTATTGCTATGCTCAAACCAGTGTTCTTCAGTCAACAAGCTATGTGCTCTGACATCACTGAGGTAACAGAACACAACCAATGTTCAACACTGACTGTCTATACTGTTCCTGATGGCAATCTGTTAAACAAGCATAAAATTCAATGTTCATTGCAGAATATTTCCTGATAACAGCTGTACTCATCAAAGAATGCTACCATTACAACTGCAGTAGGTTTTCACAATCAATCTTTGTACATGATGGCACAGTACATTTTTTAGAAGTTTATATGGCAGAGGTATATGGAAAATTTTTTGGGGCTATCTGAGGATACTACACAACAGTGTTGCAATTGCAGCCATAAGCAAACAAGATCCATTAACAATCACTTCAATCAAAGACCTAGATTAATCACACTAGTAATTCTGTGCAATTTTCCTTTGCAACACAAGACTTTTCCCCTGAACTTTCCAACAAATCTGACATTTTTGGTAGATTTCTAGCCACCACTCAGCCCTAGGATCTAGGCTTCCTAGCACTGAAGGATTATTGGAACCATTTCCAGACAAGCTCCATTCATAAACATGCCAAACAAATTCTACAACTCACCATATTATTGTTTTCCATTCAATTTTCCTTTACAGCACATGCGATTTTCTGATAAACATTGCTACAAATTTAAGTCTTCCACACACTTTTCCGGTAGACCTACATTGCAGTATACTAGGAAGTGGCATATCGTTGACTGGTAGGTCTATGTTCAGGGTATTTTATAAGTTCACTTTGTTTTCATTTATAAATTCTTAGCTATGATGTTAGTATCACTGCATATGGAAGAGGTAGATATACACTAGCTTCTTTTAATACATCTACATACATACATCGCAATTCACCCAAAGATGCGTGGTGGAGGGTACTCGGTACCACTACCTGTTATATTTGCTTTCTAGTTCCACTCCTATATAGAATGATGGAAAAACGAATGATTGTAAGCATCTGTAAGAACACTAATCTCTCTGATTTTATCTTTGTGGTCTTTACACAAAATGTAGGTCGGTGTCAGTAGAATCTTTCTGTATTTGTATTGTTTCGTGTGTTTAGGATTATTTTATTTTTTCCAATTACGTGATGATCTACAAAACAGTAAGATGCATGCAGGTTGCACAATCACTATTGAAGTGCAATACCTGTAGGACACACCACACTGAACCACAATGTGTCACTCGTCCCTTTACCGATGGCAGTTGCCGTTCTAGTAGTCAACCCTCTCTAGAGAAACACACTAAACTGGGCAAACATTCATCCATTCATCACAAGCGACAGTTAATACTTCTGACCACTATACAGTGTGGAATACATAGCTTCGAATAAATATAAGCAAGTGATGCTATTTCAGAAGCTCAAAGTTTAGATTTGTCACTGCTTCCCTTTGCAACACAAGCAAATTCCTAAAGCTATCTCTGTATTGGAAATAAGTGGGAAATTTAATTCGTAGAGTGTGTAACAAATGCAAATAATCCCGGACATAAAAAAGTAAACAGATATTGAAGAGTAAATTAGTCTAAAAACAGAAGACAATATTACGAGACGGGGGGAAATTCACTGGAAGGATAAAAAATAACAATCAGGGCATTTTAGAGAGAAAAGTCATACAAGCACTGGATCATAAATTAAGTGTGATTTCCAGAATTATATATGGAATTATGCATTTAGCCAAAGAAATACATACACACAAGTGAAATGACACTGCCTTTAGGTATTACTGACAGATGAGAGAGTGTTTGGAAACTGTCCAGTGGACAAACTAGGTCATTTGGATGTCTCGAGTAAAGGTAAGAGATACACATTGACATTTCAGAATGACCCAAGTAAACTTACATTAGCAGTGTTGGCAGAAAAAAAAAAAAACATTTGTGCAGCATATAGTGCAGCTGTTGAGGTCTTGATTTGCTGCAGCTCGCTATGCTACTCTACCCTGTGCAAGCATCTTCATTTCGGTATAATAACTGCATCTTTTCCCTCCAATTCTGTTAAGTGCCTCCTCATTGCTGACATGATCCATCCATCTGGTCTTCAGCATAATTTTGAAGAATCACATTTTAAAAGCTTCAGTTCTCATCTTGTCTAAACTATGTATAGTAAATCTCTCACTTTCGTAAACTCCAGACCTCCAAAAAAAGACTTCCTAACACTTAAATTCTATATTTGACATCAACAAATTTTGGCATAATTTTGCAACACAATTCCACCCATCTGATAAAACCCGTGACATTATCAAGATGTCAGAAAACTTTTATTTCAATTGTAGCCAACTGGAAATTATCAATGTTTCAAGTGATTAGTGTTTTAATTAATCACAGGGATCATTAAAATTTTACTGGTAATTTGAAAGAAGCATTGCATATTGCAGTTATGGCCTGCTAACAATACATTTCGAACACGCGAGCAAAGCCGTGCCATCATATGCAACAATTTAAGCTGTACTCTTAGGTTTCTGCCTAACCACACCCTTTAAAATTATGGCATATTTGTAAAAAATATATATATATTAAAAAACTTTTATCAATCAGAATACACATCTACAGTCTAGCTTGTCGAAAATTTCCTTGCCTACTGCACAACATGTCGATGGCATGGGTCAAAGCCAATTGGAATTGCATCCTATGAATAACCCCAAATTTCTCCTCTTATGAAATGCTTTTCCTGTCATTGCCATTCTACATTCTCTACAATTTATAGTTTAATCATCAGAACCTTTTTTCCATGTAAATAATAAAATTATTGTACTTATTTTTATGTCCTATTTCCTGGTCTAATTCCCTCAGCTTCACCAGGTATATTCTGACAATATTCCCTTACATCTTTTAGCTTTTATTAATATTAATGTGCTTTTTCTGAAGACACTGTCCATTCCTTCCAAGTCCTTTGCCATCACTGACAGAATTAAAATGCCATCAGCAAACCTTGAAGTACTTATTTCTTCTTCCTGGACTGTAATTCCTATGCCAGATTTTTTCTTTACTGATTGCTCACAGTAGAGATTAGATAACATTAATGGTAACCCAAAACCCTGCCTCACTCCATCTTCCATCACTGCTTCTCTTAGTTTCTTATAATTGCTGTCTTGTCTTTGTGCAGCTGTAAATGTTATTTTGCTCCCTATATTCTGTACCACAGATATTAGCCCAAAACTGAGTATTTAATGCCTGGAAATTTATTTATGAATCTGAGGTTACTATAATATTTTGTGCCATAGGAACAAGGCCCAAAATTTGAGTTTATAATCACTATCTTGGTTGACACAACGTTGCTGTCTCCACTCCGTAGAACTGACAGATATCAAACCATTTTAGTTCACTCTGCCTGTTGCAATACTTCAGAACTAGATATCTCACCTAATCCCCTAATTGTTTTGACCAGTGCATTATTGATTCCCAAACTGGACATTCCACTGTTTTACATTATGCAGTATTTATTTATATCTAACCACAAATAAAATATTCACCATTTCCTTTTGAAATATAAAGTGTCCAATTACTTTCTCATCCAAGATGAAGTTTTAAATACAATTAACAGATCACTCAATAAAGTTCAGATATTCAGATGTAATATAAAAGGTACCTCAACTATTAATATTTCTTTAGAAGAAATTAGTCCATGGTTGTATAAATTTAGTTTATTACTTATAATAAAGTGTTTCACCCTTGTGAGGCCTCATCAGATTGCCTAAAACGGGAAAACAAAATTGTATACGGAAAGGAGAGAAAAGATGGTTCTTAGCTGTGCAGCCATGTATGCAAAAATGTGGTAATAGTGAGGCAAACTCACTTTAAAATGTGAGGGCCAAGTCCCATCATCTGTCACTAAAAGAATAAAATAAAATCAAGATAGCATCCAGTCACCAACCTTAAAATGTAAGGGACCTAAACGTAGAGTAGAATAGAACATAAAATAATAATGGTAGAATAATACCAGTTGTAGTGGGTGGTAGATAAAATATTGAACTAGTTTGGTACCTTAGATACTATGGGAATTGGCTCATGTACAGCACACACAACACACACAAGCTCAACATTGTACACGAGGCATGTGACCCGTTCCGCCACACTAATCTTGAGAGCATGTGATCAATGACACAAAGGCCCACTGTAACAAAATCAAGGAATGCCGTTACTAATGTAATATAATAGAAACCTTCTGAATGTATGAGCAACAAGTTAAAGGGAGATTGCACCACAGAGTTATGCTACTTGGACAAAATTCAAAAAGTAATATAGAAGGAAACGCAAAGGGGTTCTGGCTAGTAGTGAATGGAGCCACCTGACAATCGGATGGAGGTGAAGCAGTCCCAGCAGCCAGACTTCTTTGTCGCTGTTCCAGATTCTGCCCCCTCGCCCCAAGGGGGGAGGGATGTTATGGCCTAACGGGCCATTCAGGTCACATGCGCTCATATTGTGCGCCATTGGCTTGTGCCGGCCCAGCCGCGATAGTTTGCAGCCCAGCCACAAGAGGTCAAGGCCATCTAAGACAGCTGACATGATCTGGGCGCCATCTGTTGGCGGCACACTGTCAAACAGCTGACAGTGTCAGCCGGCTTAGTCTTTGAGTGTACTCTAATTGTTCAATGAAGTGTTTGTGCCAAACGGGGTTCACTTCAAACAGTAACTTTCAGTGTTATCCTTTGTAAGGTGTACTTCATGAACTAGCAGATATCACATGGTATAACATTTTCCAATTGGACGATTCCTCAGGCAAAATACATTTTGCAGTATTGTCTAAAGTGATTAAGACAACACTGTTGGTGCCCAAAGTAATGCAGCTACTGAATTAGTTTTTAGCACTGTACATAAAAATAAAACAGACTTCTGACAAACTCTTAGCATTAACGTTGAATTCATTATTGATGGAAAAAATTAAAATATCTTCAAAAAAAAGAATGCCAACAATTAACATTTACTGGAAAGCAGTAAAGTGATACCAAGAAAGGGACCCAGTTGTACTGTTCAAGTTTTAAAAGCTCCACTGTTACTTCTGATTGTCTCCCCCAGAGCTGGAACTTTCATGAATGTTTCAAAAAGTAGGGAGAATGATTTCATTAGGCCTAGTAACATGCCAGAAGAAGAGGATGTGGACAGACATCAAAATTTGACCATTTGTTAAAACTTTCTTACACTGAACACTCATTGAAATATCTTAACGTGCACTCTTTCGTTATCTTGTGTGTGTAATTTTTAATGAGTAGATTCTTTTAGATATAGATATGTAGCCTATATAAATAAATACTAATCTGGAAATCACAAAATCTAAGATGTTCAGTTCTCAGGAAGAAAATAATTAGCTACGAGTTTTGCTCCATCCATCCCCACATTCCTACTGTACACATCAGAATGATATAGTAATACGCTGCCCCTATCTCATCTACAATCTTACAGAAACTGCTATCACAATTCTGATGACTCCTTATTCATCTTTAACTCTTTCTAGCCCCCTCCCCTTCCTGCTTATACATATTAGGTCACATTACTATTTGCCATTTTCAAAAGTTGGAACCTCTGTCATTGATCCAGACGTTGAAGAGTGAGCTGCAGCTGATGTGTAGTCGTTGCCAGATTGGGAAAAGAGCAAAAGTCTCATGCACAAATAGAGAAAACTTGACAGGACTTTCCACGACAGAAGTAATACTTTTGTTATTGCAAGTAAGGTCACCCTTAAAACACTACTCTGAGGGACTCCGTTCTCCTGCTCAAAGCCATCAGAAAGGGCATCACCAACTCTGTATCTAAAATAATGTGTAGAAAGAAATGATTGAATAACATGGCAAAAAAACTATGAGAACCCCAGTCATGGAGGTGCCCGAGGATAAGATGCCACCAGTAGTATTATACGCCTTTTCAATATCAACAAATACACCCAAAAGGTGATGCTAATGCAGTAAAGCCTGTTGTATGGCCGCCTCCAGGAAGGCCAGGTTATTAAAGGAGAGTGATATACCTTGAAACCACACTGAAAGTGGCTGAGAAGCTACCTGGATTCCAGCATCCAGAAAAGGCGGCGGTAGACCATCTGCTCTAAGGTTTATCTTACACACCTGGTCAGGGCAACACTATGGTAACTACTTTGACTTGTGTAGTCTTTCCCAGGTTTTAAAAGAGATTAAAATGGCTTCCCTCCATAAGTCAGGGAACTGGCCTGATGCCCAGATGTAGTTAAAAAGGTCAAAGAGGATTTCTTGATTTTGCCTTGTGAGGTGCTGTATCATAGTATAGTAGATTCTATCGTGACCTGGGGATGCGCCATGAGCCACAGACAATGCGGAATCCAGCTCCCGCATAGTGTAGAGGCTGTTATAATCTTCTTCAAGGCTGGACCGCAAGTCCAAAATACCCCTCTCAACAGCCACCCAGTGGTGCTGGAAAGCTGGGTTGTAACTGGTGGTGGCGGTAACTGTCGAAAAATAGGCCGCCATAGTCTGGGCAATGTCACGCAGGCTGGTGTGGAGAATACAATTCCCCATTACAACAGCCACTAGGCACCTAACTTCTCTTCCCGAGATCCTCCTGACAGTCTCCCATCCAAATGAAGTCAGTGGAATGGTTTATGTAATTTAGAAACTGTTATCATGACCTCTTCTTACTCTTGTGAATAATCCAGCAAGATTGGGCCCTTGCCATCCAAAAAGCTGCGAGGTTCTCCAGTCGGACGGTGCTTGAACCGCCTCAGAGCCACTTTTCTGGTCCTGATGACAGAAAGGCATTCAGCTTTCCACCAAGTGACTGGATACCTTTTTGGGCACCCGAAAGACCTTGGAACGGAAACAGTGGCAGTGTGGTGGATCGTTTTGGTAGTCCGGTCCACCCATTCCTGGATGCCGTCACAGGGCTTAAGTTCGGGGGTAAAGAGTCCAGTCTGCCCTACTAAGCACCCAGCGAGGAGGTTGTCTTTCGGGTGCTGCTCTGTCTGTAATATTAATCCAAATCGGAAAGTGATCACTACAATGAATCTCTGCAAACACTTTCCATTGAGCAAAGTGGGCAAGGGCCGAAGAGCATAGCATAAGATCAATGGCAGAGAATGGCCCTGTTGCAGGACAGAAGTATGTGCTCTTACTCGTATTTGATAAATGGGCACATGATAAGAGTAGCCTCTTAATGCTCTACCCCTGAGGCAAGTCTCTACAGAGGCCCCGAAGCACATTGTGTGCATTAAAATCCCCACAAAGGATGAAAGGGTGGGGGAGCTGTTGAAGGAGGTCTTCAAGAGCCTCTTCATTGAGAGGATCGCGAGGAGACAGATACATGGAGCACACAGCGGTGCGCATGTACAGTCACTGCAACTGCTTGTAAGGTTGTGTTGAGGGAGAGGTGGTAGACAGTGTGATGAAAACAGCCACTCCTTCCTCGATCTCTCTCCACTAACATCTGAGGAGACTTTAACCATGTATCTCAGGGTATTCAGCAGGTTTGAAACTCGACTCCTGGAAACATATACACATGGGTCATACCTGAGATGATAAACATAGTTCCTCCATGTGTGTTGTAAATCCCTGCAAGTTTCACTGCAGGATAGCAGCCATTTATCAAAGAGGATGAATCTTCACACTCTCTCTCTGATGGGACAGGCTGCCTGTAACAGAAGGGGGTCACCTTTGGGGGAAAATGTTTGCTGAGGAAGGTCAGTTTTGGAGCGAGTTGATTGCCCCAAAGTTACATCAAGCTCAATGGGTTCTGGAGCTGAATCACATTGCACATCAAGATAATTACATCAACCTGGTCTGACTGTTTACTTGTAGGTTTCACATGGGGCTTTCCCTTATCCTTTTATTCCTTAACCTGCTTTTGTACATTACAGCAGTGGAAGTGGCCACTGCTATGGTCTTTGGATGGGATTCTGGCAGTGAAGGCGGCAGGAGCTCTCCACTGACAGTGGAAGTACTTTGTTCCACCATTTTTGGAAGGACTACAGGGGCTGTAACTTCTGCTGCCTTGCACGTGTAGAAACCTCAACCTTCGGAGCACACTTCTGGAAGGCCGCCGTGGAAGAGGTGGTAAATGACTGCGGTTGCATGGCCTTATAGATTTTCTTGGGTTCAGCATAGGGCATGCACTTGGCAGTCTTGATCTCCTGAACCTTGCGTCCCTCAAGGTATGCAGTGCATTCACTACTCCACATGAGATGGTCACCAGAACAGTTGACGCACTTAAAGGGAGGTGAACAATCGTCTCCATCATGACCGGCCTTAGCACATTTTCCACAGGTCTGTTTGCCATTATACTCCAAGGCAGTATGCCCAAAGCACTGGCATTTGAAGCAGTGCATTGGGTTGGGGTAATAAGGTTGGACTTTTAACCAGAGGAAACCTGCCTAAACATGTTCCGAAAACATGGTGTATTAAATGTTAAGATAAATGATTCCAATTTTACCAAGTTGCCATTTATCCCCTTCAAGATATTTTAGAAGTCTATAATTCCTTCCGAAGCCCATTCTTTTAATTCGTCCTTAGGAATGTCTTATCAGATCCCTGCAGGTGACTACACCTTTGCTGTAGTTGAGGGTGTGAAGCAGCTCAGATCCAATGGCATACTCCAATGGCATTGAGCTTCTTGTGATGCTGATGTCTTCACCAACAGTGTGCCATTAAGCAAAAGTTTCATGGTATTCAAATTACCAGCAATGCCGCCTAGTCCCTTCAGATATAAAAAGGCGAGATCTTAATTATTATAGACACATTCTGCATACACACAATCCCAAATCTGGAGGACTGGTGACCCGAGTCCTCTTCTAAGAGCGGGTGTTAGTACCTCCCAGTGGTACACCCAGCTCACTAGGAGGTTGAAAATTACTCGGTAATTCCATTTTAGTCACACAAGTAGCTAGGGAACTACATGTCCACCTACACAGAGCTTCCTCATGCCTAGGTAAGCCTTATACAACTGAGGTTTGGCAATATCACCAGTGGTTGCTCGATAGAAACTGTTCCACCTCAACAGTCACGCAACCCATTCAGCATTCCCCCCCCCCCTTTTCCTTCCTCCCTAGGCGGATCCAAAGGGTGGAGGAGGACAAAGGATCTTTCATTAATTGGGTGTGGGGTAAAAAGGGGTGGTCTGTAGTAGAGTCTTTCCATAGCCAGAGTTTAGCTGACTATGAGATTTCTTCCACCGCCACCCCTGGCACCCCCCCCCCCCCCAGCAGGCCATCCTGGATCTGCCCCCGACTTCCTCGCAACCTGGTTGGTCAAACCAAGATCCCCATTCCCTGGTACACACAACGTTCCACCACTGCACCACATGGTGGTCACTGAAGTGTGCACAGAGGTTATGGTGTCAGAGGACTGGCGGTGCTTACCAGTCCCCGGCTCAAGGATCCTGGGTTTGCCAACCCATACTCAACAAATTAATGCTGAGCCCCCCCTGATGGGACACTACAACAAGTTAGTGTGGAGATAGTCATAGGCATATAAAACATTCAGGGTTTGGTTAGATATGTTACTGACAAAATCCTTCAACTTCTTATCTAAAACATTACAGTGTTTCAGAAGAAGAACAAAAGAGTAAAAACTTTAGTCATGTCTTAAGCAGGAAACTTAATGAAGTGTGAAATCATCTTCCCAATTGGAGGCATTGATAATCAGTAAATGTTATTCATTTAGACTAAAATAATGTGTAACTAACACACAAAAATGAAAATATGTGTACTAGTAATACTTAACAACCAGGTTGTTGCGAAACTGACCTGTAACTGTCTCCTTGCCCAGTAAATTCACTTCATATCACTCATCAAGATAGTTTGAAAGAGTATGTGGCATGAGTAATCAGTTCACACATACCTAGGGCACTACCAATCATAAGTAAATTGTCTTAAAACAATCCATTAAATATTGCTAATCTTTAAAATGGTCTATTATCAGCTTAAATCACAAATTAATGTGATAAGATTAAAATATTACACAATTATGGACCAGTAGTGACCACAGGTTTTCCCCTTAAACATGATTAAGAAATGTCAAGAACATTGTTCCTAGAACGAGACTTTCACTCTGTGGTGAAGTGTGTGCTGATATAAAACTTCCTGGCAGTTTAAAATTGTATGCTGGAACCAGGATTTGAACCTGGGACCTTTGTCTTTTGTGGTCCAGTGTTCTACCGACTGAATTATCCCGGCATACTTCATGGTCTGTACTTTAAGGCAAAGGTCCCAGGTCCAAATCCCGGTTCCCGCATACAATTTTAATCTGCCAGAAGTTTCATTTCAAGAACATTGTTAAATGCCAGAAAATAGGACAGCTTCAAAACACTTATAAAGGATTTTATTCTGTTCTCTTTCAGTAACCTACTTACCGAACCAGTTTCCTAAGACTTCGTTTGTATATTAAATTAGCATTCCTCTTCCTGAAAAAGGAAATGATTCTATTTTATGAACAATGAAATAGTAATAAATAAATAACTAATGACAGTAATATTATAGCTTTTAAATATTAGGAGAAATCAATTTGTCTCATGCTCACAGCAGTTGTTTGTTTATGAAAATCTAAGACAAATACGAAATATTATAGTAAACTGTAACTGTTTTCTATGCTAATGAAATAACTAAATGTTTTCAACAAAAGTAGCCTTTGGTTCCTCCCAGCACTTTGAAATATGAAAAGTAATTACATAAACCAAACCTCAAAAGTGTATCTATAAAACCAAGTAAGGTTAGTTAGATTGTAACAACCCTTGGAAATTACATTTTCAGTCTCAAGTAGTCCAAATTTATTATGCCTTGTAGTTTATATAAAATGGTACATAGGACTACCATTATTTATATTAACTCCTCCATAGCCATTTCCAAGCCTGGATGTGAAAGAAAGAGGGACAGTAGTAACCCCACATTTAAAAAGAAAGAACACCCTTATTTCAACTGACCTGGGTGATAGTACCTGGTAAGTCCCTTGCCATGGTTTCAGTGAGGACCTCAATGCCAGTGAAGACAGAAATGAAGATCATCAGTACGGCGAAGAGGCAGATGTGCTTTTACAGACGATATAAAAGTAATACTTAGAGGTAGCAGCTGGTCTCTAGGTTAGAGCCAGCTACCAACTGTGACTGTTCTCAGTGTCAGGGCAATTCAAAATTAACTCACCAACATGCCTGGCAAGTGCATTGGTTAAATGGTAATCACCTTCCAGAAATTTAAATGCCAACTTTTAATTTTGAGACAGAATCACCCCAGGTGAGTAGAATGAAATCCAGAATATCACACAGATTCATTAGCCTGCTTCAAGAATTCTAGAAGTAGCAAAATAAAACAAGCTGAGAAGAAAGAAATAAGAGTAGCCACATACTGATACAATGTAAGAACTATGAGTCAAACTGAAAACCTCAAGAGGCAGGAACTATAACGGCAAGACGTTACCTGAGGACCTATGAGACAGGCCTACATTTACAAAGCGATACTGCCAAGTTCCTTGTATCAGGTCACATCAGCATAACTGTAGACTGGGATACCACCCACCTGCTTTGACCCATGACGTCCTCAAGATGTCGGAAAACCAGTATACAGGATATCTTAATACTGCTGTATTGTAGATACAAATAATCTGTAATTATTATAGATAATAGAATGTACCATTGATCACAGGTCTTAGCCCAAAAAATTCGCGCCTTCGGCACTCACATACTAAAGAAAAAATCTGTTAACGTATACCTAACCATCAGAGAGAGGCTACAGATCACTTTTTAAACACAAAATATTAATGTTTTGTTTGTAGACGAACTATCGTCTTTAACTCAACCACCACATAATCACTCACGCCTTCTACAAACATGCACGCACCTCAAAACTACCGTGATGCGATGACGTCACAGAGCAAAGCTGACAGGCGGTATCCCCGTCTACAGGTGAGCCGGTCACAACTTACAAAATAGTAGGAATGGATCCATACATGGAGCTGCAATTTTAGTCAACAGAAATATCAGAAAATTCACACACTACATGTTATGCATTTCTCCTGGAGTGATATAGGCTACATTGCCCTCAAATACATTTTTTGTACAGTCATTCAAGTTTATACTCCAGCCATCAATTCTGAGGATGATGATGTAGAAAAACTTGGCCTATATAAAGATATCACTAAAACAAAAGATTCTGATGAAACACAGATGGATATGCCTATCATTATAGAAGATTTCACTGTAATATTAGGATAAACAAAGATTGAGACCCATGGCAGTTTGGCAGGTGTATATATGAGTTAGGCTTCAGAAACAGAAGAGGCGAACAAATGCTAGAGTATCTCAATGCGATAGAAATATTTACTGTACAAATACCTTCTTCAAAAAACTGACCCAATATAAATGGGAATGGAAAAGTATTGATTGTCAAACCAAAAGTAAAACAGACTGTATCCACACCACCAAGAAAAAGATGTATTTGTACTAAATAGACACCGGAAGAGAATGTAGCCTAGTTCGAGTAACCTTGACATTCAACATCAAATTTTAATGAACAAAAAGGGCAAAATTCCTCAAGAACAGATGACTGGTAAACAAAATGGGTAAAGGTTTTATACGTGTAGGCATAATTTCTCCGTACTCAATTACGACATATCTTACCTTAAAATACGTGTTTTCCAAATGTCTTTCAAGCGCCGTTTCATTTAATCTACCCACTTTCGTAAAATTGAAGTATAAATACAAAATCTGCCAATTACGGCACATTTGCTTCCGATCGCCTGATGGGGGACTTCGCAGTTTTGTCCCCCTACAACACCAAACCAACCAATCCGATCGCTTGAAATGGAAGCTACGCAACGCGATGTTCATTTGTCGCAGACCACGTGATTATGTCGTCAGCGAATCACAGCACAAAGGAAGAATACCGTCGTCTGCCACTGGTAGTGGTAACCAAACCTAACCGCCGCAGCAACATGCAAATAAGAATTTTTAACGAGATTAGATTAGTTTTCCGTTCCGTAGATCCATGTTGAGGAGAGTCTCGTGGATGTGGAACATGTGAAGAAACAAAATAATAGATAATAATAATAATATAAAAACAGATACATAAATTTTTAAGAGGTTTTTTTTTAACAAAAAATCTGATGATATGATACTAATATAGTATGAATACCGATACATGCATCATTTGGTACAATTTAGACAATCACTAATGGAGTAGAAGGAGTTGGCCACAAGAAAGTCTTTTAGGCTCCTCTTAAACTGATCTTTATTTGTAGCTAAATTTTTTATACTTGATGGTAAATTATTGAAAATGTGTGTTCCTGAGTAGTGGACCCCTTTTTGAGCTAAAGTAAGTGCTTTTTGGTCCTTGTGTAGATCATTTTTATTCCTAGTATTGTATGTAAGAACTGAGCTGAGCTAATTTCATTAGGAATAAATATACTGAGAGGCAGTAGTTAATATACCGAGTTCTTTGAAGAGGCTTCTATAGGACGTCCGTGAATTTACTACACAAATAATCCGTAGCTATTACACGCTTTTGGACTCTGAAGACTTTTGACTGACTTGAAGAGTTACCCCCAAATATTATACCATATGACATTATGGAATGAAAGTAAGCAAAGTATGCATGCTTTGTAGTTTTATGTCTCCTATGTCTGATAACACTCGTATTGAATATACAGATTTGTTGAGTCGTTTCTGCAGTTCTGTGGTGTGCTCCTCCCAACTTAATTTATTATCAAGCTGTAATCCCAGGAATTTAATACTGTAACATCTTCTATCTGCTCTTCTTCATACTTAATGCATATGCTGGTGGGAAAACTCTTTACATGTTCTGACGTTCGAAATTAAATATGTGGTAATGAGTTTTATAGACGAAAGCACGCATTGTTTACAAGATGTGAAAACGTGTTAACATGAAGTTTCAATTATTTTATTTTCTAAATCACTTGATTACACTTTCAGACAGATGATAAAATAAACATGCTATACCTGCTCTATGGTTGACAGGTTTTTGTATGTACTCTTGGCCGGTCAGTAACAGTAGTTGGCCTAACTTTCACATTAAAAAGTGATTTGTAGCGTAGCCTTACGAATGTTATGTATAGGTTAAACAAATTTTTATTTTTTAGTACATGAGCACCAGAATCTTCGGGTCAGGAACATTCAGTAAGTGCCGTTCGAAGCATATCGATCGGAACTTCGTGATACACGGATTCTTCCAAATTATCCATTAAAGTCTTAAAAGCAAGCATGCCTACAGGAAGATAATTATGAAACTAAAAAACAAGACAGGATAAATATAGTTACAGCTGTTAATATTGAATTATACATTTTTACTAAGAACGATAAAACAGGCACAAAGTCAGAAGCTTACTCTACTTGAGTGTCATAGTGCAGCAGTTTTGACAGAAATCTTGCAGCATTCCAGAACAAGGCGGGCGAGTCAGTTATTCGTTTATGTGCGCCAAGTTATACAGCCGTGTTCCCACGAAAAATGTGATTAAATATTTAATTTCACCATGCAGCGGTTTTCACTGCATATTATCAATGTTTCAAGCGATTAGTGTTTTTTAATTAAAAATCATCGGTTTCGGAGGGTGTGTGCGTGACACTAAACGGATCAATTCGTGTTCTGCAGAAACAAAATGGAAATTACTTGACAAGCACAAGATTTGTAGGTTTCGGGCGGGAACTGAAAAATAAACGCGGAAAACTACGGTCCTAATCACGATAAAGCTCTTAAAATACGTAAAATAACAACAGCACGACGAAAAAACAAAGCAGGTACAGAAGACAAAATAAGGTGATACCCACCCCGTCCTGTACACAAAAAATAGAGGATATCGAAAACTTCATTTGATGTATAATACACATCAAACGACGATACCAACCAACCTCTCCTCATCCACCACCACCTGCAAGACACCTAAACTTGGACACAAACACCAAAAATCTTTCTAAACTATCAACAACAGAAAACATTCACTCTCTCATATATAGAACAGAGCAGTCGGCGATCGTCATGACACACGATGAAAACGATGCAGCGCTACTCACTTGTTTGAGCATAGCTGTAGACTGGGATACCAACCATCTGCTTTGACGCATGACGTCATCAAGATGTCGGAAAACCAGTATACGGGATATCTTAATACTTCTGTATTGTAGATACAAATAATCTGTAGTTATTATAGATAACAGACTGTACCATCGATCACAGCTCTTAGCTCAAAAATTCGCACCTTCGGCGCCCACATAAAAAAATAAAATCCTTCGGTTAACTTACACCTAACCATCAGAAAGAAGCTACAGATCACTTTTTAAACCCAAAATATTAATCTGTTTTGTTTGTAAACAAACTATCGTCTTTAACTCAACCGCCACATAATCACTCACGCCTTCTACAAACACGCACCTCAAAACTACGTCATGCAGCAAAGCTGACGGGCGTTATAGTATTTCTGAACCGAAGATTTGGGCGCTACGCGCCCTTACGTACTGAAAAAAACTTATTGTGTAACCTATACCTAACCTTCTTAAGGCTACGCTACAGATCACTTTTTTTTAAAGTCAAAGTTAGGTTAGGTATAGGTTAAACAAGAAGATTTTTATTTAGTACATGAGGCGCGCAGCGCCCGAATCTACGGTTCAGAAACACTACATGGAGCATTTGCTATTCATTATGAAATGTGCGCTATATTAAACGTTCGCCAACAGGTTTCCATTCGCAACAGTGTCTAACGTATTAAAATTCTATTATTTAGTACTTATGAAGTGTTTAATTAGTGCATTAATTACTCCTGTAAATACTACGTCAAATGTACTTCACGTGAAACAGGCAATCTTATTAGTCGCCATAAAGTGACACCTGATTGTCTGCTTTGCTGCGATTCTACGGCGTTCGATATATATCGACGGGAACACCGCCGTGCACAAAGGCTTGCAAATTACCCAGTATTCTGTGAAGCATTTTTCATTACAAGTTATGAAAGATTCAAGTGATTACCGTATTTAAATTATGGGGTTCGGAAGGTGGAAGAGTGAACGTAGTAAATGGATCAGTTTGTACATTAAGAATTAACGACACAACAGAAACTTACAAATATTGAATTTTTAAGGAGAATAGGGCCGTAGGTCTATATGGTACAAAGTATGATGCACACTCGCGGATTATACGACGTAAATGTGTCAGACATCCATTCCTTAAAATAAATGGGAAGAATATTAAATATCTGTCAGAGCAGTAAACACGCAAATACCAACATATAAGGCTGTGTTCACAGTGGAACCGACAGACCGTCGTTTAGAGGTGGCAGGAATATCGGATTGAGCAGGGTAGGAACATATCACGTGTGTCACCACAAACGGAAGCCACCTACCGAAATAGGTTTTATTTACCATTGAGCTCAGTGCTTTTGGAACGTACTTGTTCTCGAACTTAAATAAATAAACCGAAAAAGTGAAGAATGGATTCAGAGAAAACACTGATTTTAAGTGTTCCGTAAGTATTGGACCGTATCAAAGCTGTATACTGTTTCGGTTAGTGCACTAATGGCAAATGTTACTTAATGCGAATTAATTTCCTGTTTGTTGCGTTGGGAAATTGTTTGTCGTTTTGTAGGGAATTCGATTTTCTTTCTAAGGACAAATTTTGTAGCCTGTGGCGAGGAACAGTGCGGAAAATTAAGAGCTGGATTACCCCTTCCAGTTATGTTTGCATGTGCAGAAGAGAACGAGAGTAACTAATTTACTTGTCGGCGAAGGTTACATGCAAGAACTTGACAACCATATAGCAGGAACAGCATTAATTATTTACTTCATGGTCAGCGCAAAAATGTATCCCCGTGTTTCTATAGGATTCGGTTTTCAAATAATATTAGCTGACTCCTATAGAATTACATGAATACTTTTTGGTGCTGAACATGAAGTAAATAATTTATGCTGTTACTGCTCAATGATTGCCAGGTTCTTATATATACCCTTGGCCGCTCAGTAGCTAACAAACAGAATTCTCCACAAAACCGCAAACAATTTTCCAAGTCACTCAAACAGGGAATTAACTCGCATCAAGTTAAGAGTGCATGTAAGCCGAAATTGACGGGAAAATACAAGGCACTACACCGCTTCATATTCAAACACAGGACAAAGATGGTCTATCAATATCTACTTCGTGAAAATGAGCTGAACATGTACAGCTGTATTTAGACGCAGTGCTGGCTTCACTTTATCGCGTGCAGGTTGTTTCCCTGAATCGTATCCTCCTTCGTAGGAACGCCGACGCTTCCATTCAACGATATGCAGCTAACTTCCGGCTTCGATCCGGCTTAATCCGATATTCCTGCCACCGTCGTTAGACGCCGTCGATTAAATTCGACTGAAAATATCGACCGACGGCATGGTCAGTTTGGTCACACTGCATCCGATATAGTTGTCACTTGATCGGGTTTAAGGAGAAAGTTAGGTTAGGTTTGAATGCATTCTTTGTCTGAAGTATATTAGATTTAAATTCCCTGGGGTGCAGTGGATTCCACCGACATTTTTATGCTTTGAAATTAGTGCTACAATGCGGCTTTTGTTATTAATAGAGACTTCGAATGCATACGAATGAGCTACACCAGTCTAGAAAGAAGAAAGTGGCGAGGATTGTGTACTGTTTTTAGTTATAGCTACTCCCAGACAATCTTTACGAATATGTGAGGTACCGGTAGAAGGAGAAATTTCTGTTACATATTGTGATATTTCGTGGTGTCATTGACAAGCAATATCACAGTTTTGCTGAATTTATTTGAAGTTGTGCAGACATACACCAGTAGACCTCCATGTTTTAAATAATGAAAAACTACATCAATTAGGGAAGTTTATTGTTTACTACAACGAATTTCGAGCATTCATTCGCATCTTCTACTGCTTTTGTTTATAGAAGATCGGTAATTTTTCGACGTTTCAATCAGGGCCGACGCAAGGCACGTGCGAAACGTGCGGCCGCACGGGGCGGCACTTTCCGAGGGGCGGCAAATCTGCCGCCTCCATGTTATTTTAATTTTTAGGACAAACTCAACAACATGCTCAAGAGGGGATTGGATACCAAACCGTGAAGGGAGCGGCTTCGGGAACTGTGGCATAGCACCTCGACTACCAGTCGGCGACCCTGTTGAACAAGAGGAGGGAGGAGGACTAATTTCTTCCTCGCCACTGTGGCAGCGCCGTAGTGTTTACGCCGGAGGAACAGCCAGGAGGTAGCAGCCTGGCGTACACGCCAGTATTCTTATGAGTGGAGCGCTGCCAGCCTGTTACGCGCCGTGCGTTTACTCACAACTAATTTGGCAAAAGACGAAATGTAATTTAGGAATTCGAATGCAATGTTCGATATTGCGGTTACATGCTAAGCCTGAAAAAAAATTTGCTAAACCTTTCACTGGCAATTTCCAACTGTTTTATTCTTCCAGCATTATGGAAAACATGAACATTACTACAGTCAAACATGCCCAACACCTACAATGGGTAGAAGTATTCCGAAGGGTAAATACGCTGCGAGTAATTACAAGGGATAAAGACATTGGTAGTAAGCCTGGCATAAGTTGGGTTTCGACGTATTTTTGCAAATATTTGCTAGCCTCTTCTGAGTGATAGACGTTTAGCTCTTTGAGCCATGGAAAACCTGTCTCCGCTTGCACGAACAACAATTAAACTCTGACCGGCACTTTTGTTTGACAATACTACTCGCACACTATCACTTTGACAACATTTATTTAGTATATAATTAGGGTTACCATATGTTCATCATCGAAAAAGAGGACACTACGTATAAAAAAGAGGACACTTTATTGTTGACATAATGCAATTTACTGCTTTATTAATGAACAACGTAAAACCACTACAAACTAAAACAGTAACCTTGTGTGGTTATTGTAGAAAAAAAAGTAATATGAACCTTGACAGTTTATTCATCATCACTACACTCAGTTGTATCAGTCTTATGTTTTTCACTTTTGAATCAACTATATTTGAAGAATGACGAAATCTCAACAGTTTTTTTGTTTTTCAACAACTACGGATAAAAGCTCAGGCATTTCAAATCTTTGAAATTATACGGTACACATACAATAGCTTTTATATTTTCTATTTTAAATCTATCCCTGTCTTTTGTGCACTGTGTGTTCACCACAAAAAACGCACGTTCTGTGTTGGCATTATTAATAGGTATTGTATTTGTATTTAAGTTCGTAAAATGTTTGGAAGCAAAAGCTACCTACGATCACGATTAGATTAGATTAATACTTGTTCCTTAGATCATGTATACGACATTTCGTAATGATCTGGAACGTGTCAGTTTAGTAAATTTTGTCTATACTTGACAATCTATATTTTAAGAATTTTTTTGTAAATTTTTTTATTTATTTTTTTATTATTTTTTTAAATATATTTTTTATGTTTTCTCTAAAAATTCATCTACATTGTAGAAGGAGTTGCCATTCAGAAATTCCTTTAATTTCTTTTTAAATACTAGTTGGCTATCTGTCAGACTTTTGATGCTACTTGGTAAGTGACCAAAGACTTTTGTGGCAGCATAATTCACCCCTTTTTGAGCCAAAGTTAGATTTAACCTTGAATAGTGAATATCATCCTTTCTCCTAGTGTCGTAGCTATGCACACTGCTATTACTTTTGAATTGAGTCGGATTGTTAATAACAAATTTCATGAGTGAATATATATATTGTGAAGCTACAGTGAGTATCCCTAGATCCCTAAATAAATGTCTGCAGGATGCTCTTGTGTGGGCTCCAGCAATTATTCTGATTACACGCTTTTGTGCAATGAATACTTTTTTACTCAATGTTGAATTGCCCCAGAATATGATCCCATATGAAAGCAGTGAATGAAAATAGGCGTAGTAAGCTAATTTACTGAGATTTATATCACCAAATTTTGCAATGACTCTGATAGCATAAGTAGCTGAACTCAGACGTTTCAGATCTTCAATATGTTTCTTCCAATTCAGTCCCTCGTCAATGCAAACACCTAAAAATTTTGAATATTCTACCTTAGCTACAGATTTATGTTCAAAGTCTAAATTTATTAATGGTGTCATGCCATTTACTGTATGAAACTGTATATACTGGGTTTTATCAAAGTTTAATGAGAGTCCATTTGTAGAGAACCACTTAATGACTTTCTGGAAGATATCATTTACAATTTCATCAGTTAATTCCTGTTTGTCAGGTGTGATAGCTATACTTGTATCATCAGCAAAAAGTACTAGCTTAGCATCTTCATGTATGTAGAATGGCAAGTCATTAATATATATTAAGAACAGCAAAGGACCCAAGACCGAACCTTGTGGGACCCCATTTTTAATAACTCCCCAGTTAGAAGAATTAATTGTCTCATCTACATCATGTGAACTGCTTATTTCAACTTTCTGCACTCTTCCAGTTAAGTATGATTTAAACCATTTGTGCACTGTCCCACTCATACCACAATACTTAAGCTTATCTAGAAGAATCCCATGATTTACACAATCAAAAGCCTTTGAAAGATCACAAAAAATCCCTACTGGTGATGTCCGGTTATTCAACACAGCTTTAATTTAAGCCACAAAGTATATCAAAAGCAACACCAAAGAACATAGTGCAGAATACCGAATACACTGGTTGAATACAGGGTAGACAACCGGATTCCTTCGCAGAGAAGTTTCGAATCGTTTGCAACTGTCAAACCCATGCGGAGTGCGAAATTGTGAACGGCAGTTTCGCACTGTGTATGCGCGTGATAGTTGCGATCAATTGGGCACTGCAGTGTGAAAGAACCCAATGTCGCCAATGACACAAAAATAAATTTTCTTTCTCGGGATCCAGAAAAGAGGACATTTTGCTGAATTTTATAAATTCCGGCCGGACACATTTTCCTGCCTCAAAAAGAGGACGTGTTCGGGAAAAAGAGGACGTATGGTAACCCTATGTATAATGCGTGTGAATCCATGTTTTATATGAGTGAACGACTGGTCGCTTTGATTCTGATGAAAATCTGAGAAGGTATGGTCTTTTAGCAACAATGCTCACTCGTCAGCACAAACCAAAACGTTAATTTTGACACCTAAAACGAAAATCCAGAGACAGAACATTGCTTCTAAGGGTTTCCTTGCTAGCTTTGAAGCTCATTCTGTTTGACAAAAGTTATGCAGTTTTCGCATAGTTCGTATTTCTTTCTATTGTTCGTAATGCCATAGAAATTGCTGCCCGATAATACATTTGTCCACATCATCGGTCACATACTTATTGTGAGCTTCTTACTTCTTCTGTTATAATTTGCTCAGCAATTATTTGCATCTGGTTATGTAATTGCTGAGAAAGGTTTGCGTAACGTTCGTTCATGCGTGTTTCTAGTCGTTTGGAAAGGTCTTTAATATCCCTAGAAATATCCTGTTTAATTTGTTCGTCACGTTCAGCCAAGTCAGATTGTAATTTAGAAAATTTTTGTGAAAAATCATTAAGAAGTTATTTATTTTGTACAGTCTGTTTCTCAAAAAGTTGCATAGTCATTTGTGTACTGATTTGTACTTGAACCGTAGCCGTATTGTTAACTGGTAACGTAGAACCTACTTGTGTGATATTAGACTGAGACACTCAACTCCGTTACGTTCAATGTTTGTTTGTTGTAGAAACTCTGAATTAGTCTCGTCTTGTGCGGAAACTTTATTTTCAACAATATCTGTCTGTACCGGCGTCGCATGGCGACGGCGTGATTCGGTCAAGGTCAAGGATTGTTGCGTCACGGTGCTGTCTACGCAGTCCGTCCGGTTAGTATTGTCATTAACTAGTAAACCATTAGGTTACTTTCCATGGTTTGCGCTCCACCACTGTGATATGTTTCCAATACTCTGAGAATTTTCAGCTATCAGTTGATCTTTTTTAAAATTATTTATTGGCAAATCATGATTTCGGCCAGTAACTGGCCATTATCAGTACTACAAAGTACTAGAGAAACATTGTTACTACATGAAAAGTTACATAAGTACCACTTGTGACGTTATAACAGACATAACAATGTTCTAATTAATTATACATACCATGTGTTTAACTGTAGATTTTATTAAACTCACACCACGACAAGAATGACAACTGGACATTTTTGCCGTTTCAAATCTACATAAACACTATTTCAAAAACGAAAGTGGGTGACGTCATAGAACATCATTTGGGCATATGCTGCCCTCTAGTATAACGAATATGACAGTTTTTATCAACAGAATAAATAAAATAGAGAATTCAAAGTAATAAAACAACATGGCTTTCATTTATTTCAAGTTCACAAGAAACATAGTAATAAAATTAAAATGAAAGGTTGTCATAAAATCAAACAGTTAAACGTAATCGATCTATACATAGTCACAATAGTAAATCATTATTGTCTGAATTCACCGAAACTTAACTGTTCTAAACATTCGTCATTGTCAGTCAAATTTCTCTGTGCACGGGTCTTACGTACCGATCACGTATTTCTCCACATGTTAGTTGAAAACAGAATATATAAACAAAATTACTAGGAAAATAAATTGTCCCAAAGAAATATTTAACGTTTTAAACAAAACACAGTGACACAGAACACATTTTGAGCGACACATAAAAAATTTCGACACTCGCAGATTGGTACACGTAAAGGACGGCCGGCGCAAGACACGCGCGAAAGGTGTGGCCGCAGGGCGGCACCAGACGCGCTAGAGAAGCCGAGAAACATTTACAAACAACTCTCTTCTCCGTCCTGAGAGTACCCATTGTGGTGTTTCTGTGGTCTCTGACTATGAAAGCTATTTTTTCAATTGTTGCCTTTATCGCTAAGAGAACCATTCTAGCCATTGTTCGTTTTTCAAATGTTCAAATGTTTGTATAGCTTATGGGACTTAACTACGGGGTCATCAGTCCCTAAACTTACAAACTACTTATGAACTAGCTAACACTAAGGACGTCACAAATATCCATGTCCGAGGGCGGAGTCGAACCCCCGACCGTAGTGGCCGTGCAGACCATGACTGACGCGCCTCAGTCCCCTCGGCCACGGCGGCCGGCTGTTCGTTTTTAACGAATGAAAAATATAATATTTGTATTAGCAGTTGACCGCTGGAGTCAAGACCGATCAAACTCAATTTCATTACTTTTCCTAATTTTGGGAAAACATGCGCGTTATAATGGATTGTAACGCGATTATAGCCTACTAGCTGAAAATCCGGCGTTGCCCGGGTATTTCTTTATTTATTCGAGCCTTGAGTTGGTACTTCTCCTATCCACTCTCTCTCTCTCTCTGTCCATCTTCTTTCTTCTAAAAGCATGTTACATTTATCAGAGAATATATCAGAAATAAGAAATCACACGTAAAAATGTACTCGTTTCGAAGAATCCAATCACGAAATTCAACAATAATGATTGTAATAATATCACAGATCGATCAATTGCTGTAATGCGCAAAACGTCAAACAGATTTTTTTTAAAGATATATATTAAAAGAAATTTCTTTTTTAGTGTTTTATTTATTTATTCATTCTTATGTTTCCTTATTCGTATGCTTATCCTTGCAGAGAAAGAGCTGAAGACACTGTAGCACGCATAGACCAAAGATACGGTCTGTGGCATCACGTTTCGCTGTATGTAACCTCCTTGCTATAGAGTCGCAAACCTCATCGCTGGCCTTCAGTCCGATTTTTTTTATAATTTGACGACTTTCAACCACCATATCTTGCATCCCCTTATAGCTATCGGCATGGAACTGCTATGGTGTACAACGGGAGACTTCGGACAACAATTACACACAGACCATTCGTTTGCGTTCTGTAGTTTTCGCTGCAGGGCGAAATATTAACACACACACACGTAGAATTTTATATACACCAATAACTTTTATCCGAATATACTCCACCCTTTTATCATTATCAATCCTCAAGCAACAATGCAACCAATAAAACCATTTTTAAAGAATAAATATATTTTTCAAAGAGTCATTATTGTTCCTCATTTCGAGTTATATTCTTCAAATTACTAAATATCTATCACATCGCTATGAAACCGTGCCTAAAACCTTCCTCGGGTATAAATTAATAACTGTACAAATATTTAAGTCTCTGCTGCGTCTTATCGTTCGGACGTGATAAGCGTACACCGAACAGACATTCACATTAATATATATAGATAAATAGCAATCCGATCGCCTTAAAACCGTGCCTAAAGTCTTCCTCGGGTAGACATTAGTAACTGTACAAATTTTTTGCTCTTTATGTCTTGTGGTTCAGACGTGATAAGCGTACACCGAACAGACATTCACATTTATAGATATAGATAACTGATCAAATGGGGAAGCGTTCAGTGCAGTTAGACTTGCCAGATTGATAGTAAAATACCTTGAAAAATATTCGCTGTTGATAAGGAACACATGTTTGAGATTGTTGTCCATTGTCGCTAGGAGCATTTCTTCACTTTTTCATACTGTGAATCAAATCTATACTACTGCAAGCTCTTTGCTTTACAAATTTTAGGAGGAAAATATGGACCGAAGCAAGACCAAAATCTGGTAAACATGGGCTCTAAAATGCATACTTTCGAGCTTTGAGGAACGTCTGGATATTCGGTTGTCTATTGTTTTGCACGTCTCTTCTACTGGCCAAGACTTTTATTCTTGTTTTGATCCATGTTAGCTTGTCCCAAAATATTGAAAGCGAAGAGCTTGCATTGGAAGAGATTTGTTTGGCCGGCCGCGGGGACTGAGGCGCTCCAGTCACGGTCTGCACGGCCACTACGGTCGGGGGTTCGAATCCCCCCTCGGGCATGGATATTTGTGCCGTCCTAGTTCGTAAGTAGTTCATAAGTAGTTTGTAAGTTTAGGGACTGATGACCCCGTAGTTAAGTCCCATAAGCTTAACAAACATTTGAACAATTAGATTTGTTTGACACTGACAAAGATAAAGAAATGATAATAGGATCATTACATGACATTTTCGGACGTGAAATCCGTATCAAAATATGTACTATAAATTTATGATGGGAATTTCCAAAAACCGTTTAAATTTCAAAAATATAAAGCCCTTCTTCCTACGAATGTCCATCAGTGTGTAGTTTAAAAACTTGTAATAATTCGGCCAAAAACGTCCAAGATTTTCGGTAACAGCGTTTCCAACTTTGTATATTAGGTCTACACGTGTACTTTTATGTCTTTTATATAACCGTCAAATGTATTTTTCTGTTATCAAAAGAAATGAAGCACAACTGTCATAAAAATAACTGACTTTAACATCAACAATATTTCACGAGGGGGCGGCAATTTTGCAACTCCCACGGGGCGGCAGTTGGGCTTGCGCCGGCCCTGGTTTCAATGTGTGCTTTGCTGACACAATTGCACTGCAGTTGTCTCTTTAGGTTAGCTACTGAAGTTCGGAAAATCGGACAGAATAAATATTCTGTGTGTTTGATCCTAATGTTAGAAACCATAACTTTTTTCTCTCTGCTTAAAGGTATTATGCCTCTTCCATTACTTAGGCCTACCTGTGTACAAAAACCAGTGTAAGTGACGAATTTTATGTTGTGATATCCAGTTTAACTGTATCTAGGTGACGTTGGTTTAACCCGCGGTCGCTCGCGTATATTGTTGACACGCGATAACTCCCGTGTTAGATTTTTTTCTAACAATGAGATCTTGCACCTTTTCATCTCTTTGTGCCAGAAAAAAGACACGTTTATACAATAAATAATTCCTTAATAATTACCAAAGCATTATAAATTATTATAAACATGATATGGAACATGTAATTTGACGAATTTGTGGATGTTTGCAAGAAGAGCTATAGTGCCGAAGCACTGACAACGATAGACGAGATGTTAGAACCATTCCGCGGAAGTTTCAAAAACAGGAAGTATATAGCAAACAAGTTTGCAAAAAAAAATGTTCAAATGTTTGTACAACTTATGGGACTTAACTACGGGGTCATCAGTCCCTAAGCTTACAAACTACTTACGAACTAGCTAAGACTAAAGACGGCACAAATATCCATGCCCGAGGGGGGATTCGAACCCCCGACCGTAGTGGACGTGCTGACCGTGACTGGAGCGCCTCAGTCACCTCGGCCACCGCGGCCGGCCAAGTTTGCAAAATATGGCATCAAGGTACATGCGCTTTGTGCTGCCAGAACCTTTTATACGCTAAATATGGAAGTATATGCAGGCAAACAGCCTACTGGGCCATAAAGGTAAAGCAGTCAACAATCCGAAGATTGGTTTGAACACCACAGTGCTTTACTAGGCATGGTCCTGTTTGGAGGTGGTATGCCGTTGCCTTCCTCCGACCTTCGAACTGACTTACCCAGCCAGTTATAGGGGGACCTACAGTTTAACGTGGGTTCCGAACCACTACTGGGCCATATCAAGCAGCAAATGATGCAGAGAACGTGGTGTTACGATTGATCAGACCGATTGACAAAATAGGCAGAAACGTGACGATGGATAATTATTTCACATCTATACCACTGGGTAACAAAATTTATGCCAACCATCGATTCACATTAGTAGATACTCTACGGAAGAATAAAAGAGGAATTCCACCGGAATTTCTGGACGTAGAATGTAGGCAACTAAACAGCAGCATTTGGAGAAAAACCATGCAACAGCTGCTTCATTTCCTCATACGTCTTAAAAAAGAAACAGAAAAAGAACGTTCTAATGTTATCCACCACTGACAGCGACGATTCTGAAGGCGCTGACAGTGTCGAAGCGAAAAAACCTGAAGTAATTACACTCTACAATCTCAGAAAAGGCGGTGTAGATGTTATCAACCGTTCTAAATTATAATATTGTGTTTCAAGAAGAAACCGCTGGCCCCTTACACTGTTTTTCAGTTTTATATACTTCCATAACCGACAGACAAAGTCATGTACTATAAACAATTGCTTCATTCAATTCGTAAAACTCAATAAGAATATCTACTTTGCTCATAAAAGACGTAACATGTGCTGAACAGTTTCAGGAGAAAACAAACGAAAGCATCCGCATGTTACAAATACAAGAAACAGACTAAAAGTGAAGCAAGGTGGTTTTCCACGGAAGGAAAAGTAATTGTTTCCTTAAGACTCCCGTGTTAGGAAATATCTAACACTGCGCACCACTTCAAATAATGCCATAACTAAAAAGCTATTGTTGAAATTTGATTGTCGAGTCACAGATTTATTGAATCACGAGGTATGAAAGAATGCTTTTAAATGTGATGGAATATTCAACTAAAATCGTAGATGTTAGATTTTTTTCTAACAACGCGAGTGATCGCGGGTTGGAGCAGACAATACCTGCAAGCATAGACAGACGTACTATTTAGTACTTAAAAAAGTTGCCAAGATTTTATTATGTATGCTACGATTTCCCTCATTACAGTAACCTCAAAAAACTACATCTGTGAAAGAGCTGCATAAAATCACACATGGAAAAGTCACGATGTATTTTTGTACACAAATACTCTAAAAAGAGAGAAAAATTCTCGAAATGCGTTGTGTTAAGCATAAAAATACATAATGGATGCAGTTTTCAGTATTTATTCTTTGAAATAGCAACACGCGAGTTATAAGGAGAAAAGCATGAAAATACGAAAGGGAAGATGTCGTCTCTGCAGGACAGAGCTTGCGCTCGAACAAACCTCGCAATAAATTATGTATTGTGCGCATCCGCAGCTGTAGACTTTAGTCATAATGATGAAAACCGCTTCAGCTGTATTGGTCGATATACAGCTGAAGCGGTTTTCATCATTATGACTCATACCTCGCAATGTTTGACGGGATCGGCCGGCTACGTCATTTTGGCGTCACTTCCTTGGCTCGTTTGGTTGCAGATAGCCTCAGGGTTGCCAAGTTTTTCCATTGATCTGTCGCCAAATTTTAAACATAAAATAGCCAATATGTCGCCATCTTTTTATTAATTAAATGTTTATATATATATTCATTTTTCCTTAGTAAAAATAATCAAGTAGGCCTATCGCAATTTATAATCAGTTAACGTCATTTTACTATGGTATTAGGTATGTCGTGTGTCTCGACAACAATAATCCTGAAATTCAGTGAGTTAGTTGGTTACTGAGTAACAAGTAACACAAACTATGGCGCTCTCAAATTCATAGACACCAGACTGGACATGCCAAGAAACCTCGTCAAGGAAAGAGTTATCTGAGTCGAGCCAGGAACTGAACCCACACACACCACAAACTGATCAACGAATCCATTCGATATATAGTCATATTGTAAATGTAAGAGAGCGATTCGAGACACAGTGGAAACTAAATTTAAACACAGTTACATTTAACTATCATATGTATTGATTTCAGAACTAATAAAATCGTAACATAAAACTAATCAAGAATCATTCTACCAAACTTACACAAGGGAAGTTCTGATGCATAGCTTCGATTACTAATCTCTTATATCTTCTTCAAAACTGATATTTACAGGCCATGAGAACTACAGGGAAATTACCGAGTGTTCTACATGGTCATTTATATCTGCAAACCATTATTTACTAAAGTGCGAGCCGGCCGCGGTGACCGAGGGGACTGAGGCGCTCCAGTCACGGTCTGCACGGTCACTACGGTCGGGGGTTCGAATCCACCCTCGGGCACGGATATTTGTGCCGTCCTTAGTATAAGGTAGTTGATAAGTAGTTTGTAAGTTTAGGGACTGATGACCCCGTAGTTAAGTCCCATAAGCTTAACAAACATTTGAACTAAAGTGCGAAGCAAAGGGATAGTCTCACAGTAGCAGTTATTAGTAATTTCTGTTGTGCTGACATGGAGCGCGAAAAAAATTACTGTTTAAATGCCTCTCTGCATGCTGTAATCCTCGCGATGTCTATGGCAGCCATACATATGGGGTTGTAGTATATTTTAGGAGTCATCGTTTAAAGCCTATTCTTGAACCTTTGTAAGTAGGCTCCTCGAGGTATTTTACGTCTATGTCTACAAGTTTAATTTCTTTGCATCTCTATGACGTTCTCTCACAGATCAATGATACGTGCAGACATTTGTGCCAACTTCTATAGTGTGATTACATTTCCCCAGTATTCTAGCGATGTTCAGGCAGTTTCATTTACACAATGTCTCAAGAGTGATTGCTTTACATTCGTCTTATTTGAAGCAAAATAAAACAGCCTTTAAGTCGCCAACTAATTCGTTTACTAGCCAAATTTAATCGCCAGTCGCCATAAAGCTAGAATGGCTATTATTCTAAGAAAAAGATAGCCAAGAATGCGAAAAATCGCCACACCTGGCAAGCCTGGATAGCCTCTCCCTCACAGACCAGAAAGAATCGTAGGAATCGATTCAAAATGCTGTATTGAATCGCAGGGATCGATTCCGAATAGGAATCGTGTTGCCCAACTCTAATGACACGTGCTCTACTACTCATGACCTAGCTGGCGTGTACCCACTGGGTGTGTCTCGCGGCAGTCCGCACTTGGCTGTTCGGACGTTTAGCTGCCGGAAATTTACGTCACGTGACTGCCCCATATGTAAACTCAAGGCTGCAGTCAAGGTTGTTAGAATATTTGGCTGCAGTCCTGCTCCGAACGAAATTTGTTGTTGAAACTATTGAAGAATTCAAACCCCCTGGCAATTGGTGCCAGAATCGGGACTCGAAGCTGGGACCTTTGCCTTTCGCGGGCAAGCAATTCAGTTTGACGGGAGCTGTGAGGTTTTCTTAGTTTATATTACATTTATTGAGGATGCCAAAAATACTTAACGGAAAAGTGTTTGTTTTATTTTTCCCTGTGATTATCTGGAACTTTTAATTCTTATAATGAAATGTGATTAACATTTCAAAATAAATGTGACGAAAACGTTGACACTGTCCTACACTGCAGACCATCTTACCGCCAGGACTTATTTCGCATGCACATTTGTTGGCTTCCCCAATTCAAAATAGCTGTCACTGTTCAACATAACCTACACTATGGATGACTGGCAATACATTCACAATTTCAGGTGTAAGCTGTGCACTGTCGTATTTGGCCAAAACAATCCTTAAATGATTAAGATATACTCGATTAACGTTTTTTTCAGATATGCCTAAAAGGGGTAAATTATTGAACTTAATGAAGTACAGCAACTTATCTTCTGAATACACAATTGGGCATAACTGAAGACCGGGATACCATCTGTCAGCTTAGACCCATGACGTCATCAACATGTCGGAAAACCGGTATACACTTTATCTTAGTACTTATGTATTGTAGGCTTGATAATAAATAATTTGTAGTTATCCTTGTAAATTACAGACGTTAGTATATAATTTTGCTGTGTGTTCGTGTGTGCGCGCGCGTTAAGTATTTTGACGTAACAAACGTGATAGTTAAACACGGAAAATTTCAGACTACTTCGTTTTTACACAGAAATTCCGTAGCATGACATAATCATCCAATTTTTCCTATTTGATTCTCAATGCACTGTAGTAAAAACATTCAAATACTATACCAAAGCTATCTACAATAATGGCAGTATTTCGTTGTCCAGTACAGTTTCATGTCAAGTAAATAGATGACACAGAATTACAGGGTAGGACGTTACTCGAATGGAGCATAGTGGGTTAAAATTTTATTTGATCGCGTTTTAAGGAACTGCATCTTGATAATGCTATTCCACATTATGGACACTTCCTTTTCCATTTTTTGACACATGAATGTTCTCAGATAAATTAACTTTATAGTGAGTGTAGAGCAGAGGCGGCTGGTGGGCTATTTATTAGGAGGGGCGGCATGACATCTTGTCCCTTCAGAACATTTCTTGAACGGGGAGAATACAGCATTAATTTTATTAGCTAGTTACGTAATTTAACCCTTCATCTAACACGACTTTTTCCTCCTATACCAAAATACGAACAAATTTACGCACAAATATGTAGTTTTTAATATTTTATGTAGGCAACGAAAACCTCTTAACTCCATTTTATTAGATTTCACAAGAGACCCAAAACTGTACCTTAAAGTAATGTAAAGTGGTAAGAAGTAAATTCGTTGTGTGTGTCACTATATAAGCAAGTGTTCAGAGAACACAAATACTTCATCACCGACAAACATAATATGTTACTGAAATTAGACGACTGTCACCAACAAATGTAGTTACGAGTTTTTCATTGCCTGCCATTGGTATGAAATAAAATCAAATTAGCGTTCTTACCTTAATTAATATGTTTGTAGACGAAGTCCAGTCTTCTCACCTTCCCTTCAGCAAAATGGTCAATCACAAGTTCATTAAAATTATGCACATTTAAAAGTGTTTTTTCTATAGAGCACATAGCTAACGCACAAAGTCTCTCTGTTTTCATTGTGTTTCTGGTGAAAGTCTTGATTCTTTTGAGTGTAGAAAAACACCTCTCACTTTCCGCTGTTGTCATTGGTATTGTGCAAATGATACGCATGAGTTTCACTGATTCCGGTAGCACAGTTTCTAAATTATTCTCGTATATACAATTGAGAAGTGTTAAAGCTCCGTTTGCTGTTTGGAAATCATTTCTACTGTATATGACTGTCAATTCCTGTCGCAGTTCATTTCCGTTTAAGTTAAATATTTTAACTGTGGTCTGAAATTCTTTTTCAGGGAATAGCAGTTTATGTTTTGGAAACAAACTGGGTTGCAATAATACAACTGCTGACAAGTGATTTGTTAAATGCGAAACGCTCATCAATGTTAGCCATAACAAGGTCACAAACTTCCTTTGCAACAGTTTTACGACAGTCTAAAAAACGGAATCGCGTTGGGCCGGTGATCTCATTTCCATTCCCAGTTTACCAATGATGATCGACATCAAGAGAGTTTCTCGTCAGTTGTATAGCTGACTTGAAATCGGAGACATTTTTAAGAGCTTTCGCACTATCGACATCTCTACATTGCAGCTGATTAAATAAAATATCGCAGTGTGGCAAAAGCTTATTGAAAAACTCAAGCCAAAAGAGAAACTCTTGGTCGATTATAAGTTTGCCAAGTCCAACTGCTTTCCTAGTTGTTGAATAATCATTGCTGGCATCATCCTCAATTATCCCAAGGCATTCAGCTATTTCTTTCTTGTACTTAAATACGGTGTTCACAATTCGCGTTTTAAAATTCCATCTTGTGTCAGCATTTCTTGGAAGACGTTTCTTCACAATATTATCCAGTACGGCAGTCCTTTTCACTGACTTTGAGAAGAAAGTAGAGAATCCTTGTAAATTGCTAAAAAATATTTTCAGTTCTTTGTGCTGTGTTGCACAGCGCTCTACAATGAGATTGAGTTGGTGGGCGTAACAGTGTACAAAATTTGCTCCCTCATACACTGCTTTCACTCTTGCCTGCACCCCAGTGTGCCTGCCACTCATAACCGAAGCTCCGTCATAACTCTGAGCTATTAATTTTTCTGGAGAGTCGTCAATCTTTAGTTTTTTAAGCTCGTTGAACACTTCAGTACTTATTGCATCAGCTGTGTGATCTTTGGGTGTTACGAAATGTATGAACCTTTCATATACTTTCCCCTTTAATTCGTATCAAATAATAAATACTAGTTGAGACAAGGTAGCACAATCTGTCGTTTCATCAACTTCAATAGCGACATAATCTGTTTCTGACATTTCTTTGGAAATTAACTGATGGCACACAGTATATATAGAGTCCAGCAGTTCGTTTTGAATTGTTTTGGAAAGCCCCAAAAAAACACGATTATTGGTTTTTTCAGTTTGGCAGTTCTGCCATGAGATTGACCAAACCCCGGAAAATACCAGGATTATCTGAAGCATTCGTTTCGTCATGTCTCCTCAGTGCAAGTTCAAATTTCCCACAGAACTTGATACAGTCGATCAGCTTGCTAAGGATGTAACAATTCTTAGAAACATCTTCATTTAAATTTCTTAATCCTCAGTCTATAAGCTGTATCCAGCTGACATCTAATATCGACTTTGCCAAGCATAACGAATTCCATGTTACTATTTATGTGAAGTTCACTTAATTTATGTTTTTTAACTTTATCGGCTAAATGTTTAATATCTGTTATCCCATTTCTGGTCCATGGATGTTGTGCAACATTCATTACCAGACACGTATAGCAGAAGAAAGCATTTCTTATTTCACATCCACAAAGCCACTATTTATATTATTCATTCTAAATAGGAAACTAGAAAAACACTTAGGCAATAACATGCACCTTCACAACGACACTAGTATCACACGCACTGCACCTGTTAAGTTGCGCGAAGACACTGCCTGACTGCCTGACCGGTGGCGGAGCGCCTTTGTGTATTTCGCGCCCTTGGCGCGGACGCCGTCCTAAGCGGCCTGTGGTTTAGCGCACTACCCCCACCCAACCCCCACTCACCCCAAGCGCCCGTTGCCAGCCTTTACACAGCGCGGACGGATCGTGTAGAGTCCGACAGTCAGCCCATTCTGAAAACATTCGCTGACTCTGGCTAGCAGACTACCTAGACTAAAAACATTGGTCATTCACTTATACGGGCTGCTGCTACACGAAAATTATTCGAGTCGATTTGTGATTAACGATTCGTACGTATTCCGTGTTGGATATTTTTGGGAGGGCGCCGCCCCAGAGTCCTTAAGGAGTAGCCGCCACTGGTGTAGAGGTTCTGACGCATATTGAACTCGGAACTGCATTCCTCGCAATTTTGGAACGGTTTGTGCGATTCACCAAAAGACAGCAACAACGAAATAATAGAAAACACCAACAACGAAATAAATAAGCAGTAACGAAGTTAAAACGGAACGCTCAGTGTGCCGGAAAAGAGCAGTATGAAATAGACATCTTGAAACAAATTGACTGGTCACGTGACAAACTTCCGGCAGCTAAACGTCGGAACAGCCAAGTGCGTACTGCCGCGTAGAGTTGGCTACGGTTTCATGGTTTCGAAACCAGGTTTCGATACATACAACAGTTTCAGGGTTTCAAAACCGGCATCTTGCACGGTTTCGAAACCATGCGGTTTCATTCCGTTCTGTTTCGGATCACATTCGCGGTCGATTGTCGATACACTGAAATCGTTTCTTCCTGTCGGTTTCACGGTTTCGAGTCGGTTTCACGGTTTCGTGTCGGTTTCACAACACCGGTGTTTCAAACCACTAATGCAGAAAGGCGGAACAGACTAATGGTATCGAAATGTGGTGTTTCATTTTACTGAAGAGAGTGTCAAATAGTAGTTGACACTTGTGAGTCTGCAGCTTATGATTACTGAAATCAAGATTCGGTTTCAAGAGTCTGCTGTATTCCGAAATGACATAATGCCTGCTTTATAAATGTAAAAGAACAGTAAAACAACGTTCACTATTTGCATTGAAATAACCACTTAAATTCTAGGTTTATCTACCATATTAAAAACATGAGTGAAACTACATTTTTTAAAATAAGATACAACATGAAGCCTGAAATGACATTTTTTATACGAACAGGGGTACATCGCATATTTAATCTCGTGTTAGTTTCTTACGAGTAAAAACGATGTTACCTCCAATCGTTATAATTTTTCGACTGTCATGTTAGAGGAATTGCGGCGGTGGTGTAACGGTCAACACGTAGAAGTGGTGAACTTGTCACTTATTTTATTATTTTTGTAATTCCATAGCATTATTTGTGATTATTCAGTGTGCCCTTTATTCCCTATAATTTATTTAGTATGTATAGAAAGTAGCATTTATGATCCATCACTGTAATATGCGTACCGTATTGCAGTTTGTGAGTTCCTAGCGGGGTAAACTTTTACCTACCATACCGGCGACCTCGTGTGACTGTGTTGGCAACATCAACAGCACGGGAGAAAATCTTTATCAACATGTTTCGTACAGACCAAGAAGTAAATATATACTCTATGGTTGACAGGTTCTTGTCACATAGTGAAAAATATTGCCCTCCTAGAACGAAGATTTCAGGATAAAACATACATTGCTTCACGGCTTCATGGTTTCGAAACAGTGTTTCGAAACCACAGATGGTACGGTTTCATTGGTTTAGAAACCGTCAGATGTTTCAGTTATCCCATCTCTACTGCCGCGAAGCAGACCCTGTCCCCACTACCTAATCAGCTACGTCACAAGGCGCGTCTACAGGGCATTTGACAACGCTGTACCAGCCTTCCCGAGCTGCTCTAAAGCAGTGTCGACCTTGCGAGAAAAAAAGGATTTACGAATCTAACAAATTTCAAAGAATGCAGTGCACGGATTAAAAATAACAAGCTTCTTGAAGCTCTAACAGTGACGTAGCGTGAATTTCTGCCACCTGGTGCAAACATTATATATTTCCGCCCCCATTTTCGGAATCTTACATCTTTAGTCTGTATGTGTGTATGTATGTTACACATCTCCTCCTAAATTACTGGACCGATTTCAACCAAACTTGGTACACATGTTGCTTAAAATCAGGCAACAATCGCTGTCGGGGTAAGAATCAACTACGACACATATGTATGGAGATATGACGTCATAAACAATGAGATGCACGAAAAACTGCTGCGTCAAACGACAATGCTACTCATTTTCTCCTAAACTACTGAACCGATTTCAACCAAATTTGCTACACATATTTCGTACATGAGGTAACAACTGCTGTAAGAGTTAATACCCACACACAATAACAACCAATGGCAATAATTCAGAGCATCAATCGAAGTAATCGTTTAAGATAAGCGGTTTATCATAAATAGAATTTTCTAAAATTTCGTTGGATGCAAAATATTGAACATGTTTCTTCAAGTTAGTTTTTAATTTCAATAACAAAAAAATTGAATCACTTTGAGCTGGGCTCAGGCCCGCTTCAGCACCTGGTCCTGGACCCATAGGTTCACCCAGCCCCACCCTTGTCAGGGCCATGCTTGTGAATGATGTCCTGAATCCAACAAAGCCTGGTGTAACTCCATCAACCGCCTAAGAGTACAAAATGGGGAGTGTCTGTCCATGCGTAGAATTGACGCGTCTCGTGTTATTGCTAGTGAAGTCCCACTCACAAGGAATAATTAGACACATCAGAAAATGTTAAAATGCCGTATTCGTAAACCTATGGAGAATTCAGATGTTTGTAAACCTAAGGGACCAAACTGCTAAGTTCATCCGTCTATAATCTTAAAACTATTTTACATAAAGTAAAAAAAAAACCACACACACACACACACACACACACACACCTATACCCGAGGGAGGACTCGAACCTCGGGCGCGTGATTCGTAACGTAGCGCCCGAGACAGTACGGCCATTCCCGCGCTGCAATCATGCACTTATGAAACTACTTCCCTGACTTAAATCAGGATAACATAAAAGACCTGCAGATTCTTAAATTCTGTGTTACGAAATATGTTCTTATCAGAGCATGATTTTTGTTGTTGAAACTGTCTTATAAATTTACGAAGTTTTTCTTTGCGGTTTCGGACCACTCAAAATCACACAAATAAATCATATTTTCGAAAATAATTTGTGTCCCACAACGTAAAGTATGGAAGAGACCCAAAAAATTAAGCAGAGAAAATAAACTGCACCGTCACTATCACCTTTTTATAAGCACAAACCCAACACGCACTGTGAGAGGTCTGTTATTTTATGCTAACTAGCCTATATGCCCGTGCTTCGCAACGGTTGTTGAAGTAGGGCCTATGTGTATCATGCCTTTTTACGGTTCCGGACCTCAGTCAGTAAAAATAGAATCCTTGTTGGCTCGCTCTATGAATAAACTCAGTTGTCCTAGCCAAGATGTCAAATGTAAGTAAAAATCATTGTCCGAAACGATGTATCTTCATAAAGGTTTTGATACAAAAGTGAAACGCGCCAAAATAAGCAAGGAAATGTTAAGTATTTATTACACAAAGCGAAATCAGTAACACTATGTTTAATGTTTGCTGGTATTCGTAGACGTAAGATTGCTTCCCTGTTGTACTATCACATACTCATTATGCAGTAGATGTGTTTATTAGTTCTTTGGTGCACTACAGCGCCTCTATCACTTGTTTGCTGTACTACGCAATCCATATTTCAAGCATAACCTACATCTAAAACAATTTTCCTGATTCCACTTTTGTGAAACGAAGTTGCTCCATGCAAATCCGTGAAGCAGTTGAGGAGATGAGGTGTTTCTAATAGATGGACAGTTACTGAAAACACTTAAGATTGCGATGTATCTTTTTTCCGTGATCTCATTTTGATGAAATCATGCCTATATGTTGCCCCAATCTTAGCTCAAATTTCCTATGAAAACTGCATGAAAATGTGTTAGTAGTTTTTTTAATACGTTTGCGAAACGTGTTAGAAGTAGGCATGTCTTCATGAATGTGGTGTAGCATACATCATACATCAGTTGTATTCGCCATTTGAAACATTTATTTCGTGATCATTCATTTATCTGGACAATGGGCTGAGGCATGGAAAGCTGAAATAAAATAAGTAATACGTATTTCCTTAATGAAGTAGAAATATCACTGAAAACAATTATTATTCTTACGGTTGGCTCTCTTTCCATTAGATGCGCTATTGTCGCTCCAACCATGAGAGGTAATCTTTCATAGCAGTTGTACATATACGTTAGACTGTGATATCAGTATGTAAACATATGGATTAAACACGGCGAGGATTGTATCAGTTTTATATTCATATCGTTGAATAATATTTCGTAGAACATAGCTACCAAGAAAACGATTATCAGAAATATGCTAAATTTGAAAAGTCAAAGAGTAAGTAGTATTTTCAAATGGTAATAACCCGATCGCTGCCCCGAACTTCACACGAACACCTGCAGCGCTATCTATTAGTTCTTTCTTGCATTACGCCGTTCTTTCCAAGAATGAAATACACCTAAAACTTCAAATTACGATATCGTTTACTTTCCTGATCTGATTTTAATAAAATGAAGACTATATGTTGCCACAGGATATTCTCTATGTGTCTGTGATATCCCCATGAATGTCCATTTAGTACTTTTGGAGATTACTCTCTACAAATAGATACATGCGATTGCTTTCAGAGAAATGTTTAAATTGTGATATCTTACTTTTTCTGATCCGATTTTGTGAAATGAAGCGTTTGTGTAACCGCAAGATACCCTCACGTTTCCCGTGAAAAACCCTTGAAAATTCGTCTATTAGTTCAGGAGATGAAAGAGAAAGATAGACATGACTATTGTCGATGAAAAACGTTGAATTGTGATGCTCTTTTTTCCGTGATACGATTTTTATGAAACTAAGTCTATATGTTGTCCCAAGGCACGCCCCCATTGGAATTCGTGAAGTAATTTTGGATAAGTGATTTGTAATAGATGAACACAGACACGACGGTCTATGAAAATACTTCGTGATTCTATTGTGATGAAATCATGCCTAGATCCTCTATCAATCTTCGCTCATGTTTCCTGTGAAAACCGCATAGAAATTCGTCCAGTAGTTTTGAAGATTGAAGCGAACAGCGGCAGGCCTAAATTTACAGATTTATTATTAGTATAGATATGCTGTACAATTGTAAAATTTTGCAGGAATATGTTGACTTGCGTAAGTGCTATTTGTCGGTAAAATTTGTTGTGAATATGGTTAGTAGTAAAGAAGAAAGATTAAAACGTGTTGCTTGATGGGACGGTTTTCCATGAACGTTACTGTTTACGTCATCATATCTCATGAACTGCGTGTCGTACTATGATACAATTTCGAACGTTCATTCAGATTTGTGTATTCTGTCTGCAAAATTTCATGCGAGCTCAGTTGGTAGTGAAGAAATTATAAATTGTAACGTTATACCGAATGTCATAGTTTTGCTCCATGAACAGCGAAAAAGTAGTAAGCGAGAAACTTTTTTCCTTTCATTATTTTGATGTGGTTGTCTGCGATAAAAAGTTTAATAAAGGTTTGAGATTATGTTTAAAGTTCGTTGCAAGTCGCCAAGTACTGCCATTCTCATATAGTGTAGTCTCGTTGCATTGTGTAACAGTTTTTTTTTTTTTTTTTTTTTTTTGCGATTCGTATTGTTCAGGACATTATATCTCCTGAACCATGTGCCGTACGTGGTTCGTACTCTTACAGCAGTTGTTACCTCATGTACGAAATATGTGTAGCAAATTTGGTTGAAATCGGTTCAGTAGTTTAGGAGAAAATGAGTAGCATTGTCGTTTGACGCAGCAGTTTTTCGTGCATCTCATTGTTTATGACGTCGCGATTTTTGTGTGTCTGTCTCGAATTTTTTCGAAGGTAATTCGGTACACCTATTTGTCCCAGAGTTAACAATTATGTTCCAATTTAGAAATTTATCTCACCTCTATCGGTCTATTTTATTAATAGTTTTAATAATGATGAGAAACTATTTGACAAAAAGTTCGTTAGACTTTAAGGTACTTATCATAAACTAAAACCGTTTCAAACTGTTTCCACTGAGAATACGCGCACAAACTATACCAGTGAGAAAATCAGTGAATGGACTATTAACACCACTTTTCAGGAAAACTATGGATTGATATTATTTCTCATTTCAGACAGAATAATGTGCCATTCTCAAATGTGCTTAAGCTAGTGCAGTTTCTCTCCTGTCTTTCCGGAAATAATGCTGTTACTAAAAGGGTAATTTTCCCCACATGAATAATATAAGGACAAGTGACAAAACGCAGATTGTCGTAGAAACTGTGAAATCAATATTAGTAACTAGAGTAAATTTTTTATCAAACTTAAGTATAACTTTTTCACGTGTTGTTTAAAAATACAGACTTGCAGAAGAAAATTCACTGCACTGTTAAATACAGTTGTTCTGATTCCTTCATCATACTACTAATAAAGTGTAAAATAATGTACTTTTTGTAACAACTTAAAGTGATATTTTGTAATTATTACTTTCACTATAATCATCTTCTAATGTAATTAAAATATATATGCAAATTACAAAATTTGTAATGTGTCCCCAATTTGGATCTAGAAAATGTAGAATTTGAATCTAGAAAATATGGTCACCTTAGTATTAACATAGCATGCAATGTTTTCTCATTGTAGAGTACTCACTGAACAGAGACGGTGCTTCTGCTGCTGAACTGAATTATGATGTGATTCTTTTTTAGAAATGTTGTCAGTTTTTATTATTTCTTCTCTATTATGGCTGATCATTAGGAACTGCTGAAACAACTTGTCCCTTGGTCTAAGTCTTGTTGTAACCAAAGGCTGCAAATATCCCGCCAAATTTTGAAGCAACAGCCTTAGATCTTCACAGTCTTATACGTAGTCCGGCTGTATTACCTCCATCAGCAAAAAATATTGATTTGGATCTCAAGAAGTACTTTAAAGCTTTCAACGGCCTCTTGATATCATTTTGGCGCAATATCTTGACCTCTCAGAAAGGTCGGACCCTGTGCTATTGCGGTATAAAGTGCTCGACTGGAAACAGAACGGTCGTGGGTTCAAAACCCGGTCGGACCTCGGATTTTTTCAGTCTGCGTTTTAACCAATCCTTCACCTCTCAACGATGTGAGGAGTAGCCAGAAACGACATGTGGTTCGGATTCCACGTTAAGCTGTAGGTCCCCTCTCTCCGGTTGGATAACTGGGGTAGGCTAGGGAACACAAGTCTCCGAAGTGGCGTCCAACTGAGAGTCTTGCACCATGTCAATGAGCCACACGAGATTATTAAATTATTGTCACAAAATTATCGTTATACAGAACAAAGGCATTTCCCTCGACGTAGCGATGCCGGTGATTAACTTAAAGACATTATGACATCACTTTGAATGAAGAAAATGTAGGTGCTGAGGCAGTTGACATTTCATCAGAGATTATCAACAGGAAACCTGATGCAAATGAAAGGTCAAATGTAAGCATCAAATTAATTCAGATCTTTCTTTGTCTGTCCTGTCTTTAATTTTGTAATGCAAGATTTGGCAACTATTTTTGCGAGCTATGAACAATTTTTTCATCTTTTTTCACCTGTTTTGGCTTTTGTGGACCTAGAAAGTAATGAACTGAAAGTTAAAATCACCAATCCCATTTCAAAGTATCCTTTACATTTAGCAGATACTGACAATTTATTTGAATTTCTACCCATGTAGACGTCTTCAGTAAGCCTGCAGTATGTCAGCCATAAAAGGATCTAATGAAAGTTCTCAGCACGTTTATGAGAAAAGCTTCAAGCAATTTTTTTTTTTTTTTGGTAATGAGTACAACAATTAGACATTTTTGTACGATTCAGGGCCGGATTAAGGCAATTGCAAGTACCGTGGCCGCCGGGTGCACCGAACTGAAGGGGGCCCCGCCATGATCGCCTTCGAAATTTGTCACTATTTAACGAAGAGTCTAGCTTCCTAGTAAAAGGGGGAAAAATCATCGAATTTAGAATATTCACAAGATGCATTTACACTAATCCCGCTAAGGAGAGCATCTTTATTGTTTACTTTACGTGTTGAACACCACGGCAGTCTTACTTAACGTGAACCAGCGACAATACACAAGTCTATTTGTCGACCAGTCAGCAGCCGATTTGTGTCGAAACACCAGAAATGCTTGATGTCGCCGGCAGGCGCAGTTCGCCCTTTTGCGTACAACCCGGCGCTTTAGGCCCACAACTGCGGGTAGTGTCTGCAGAGGCTGCATTCAGCCAGTGCAACATCTCAAGTAATCTGCAGTTCCCTCCGTTTCTACGAATAGTTTGTAATTAAATTTTTGTTATGAGATGAAAAAGCCTGCATATTCATTTTTGCCGTGAAATTATTATTAACTTATAGAAACACTACATCAGACATTACGATACCGAATATCGACTGTGTTGTGTACAAATCAACAGTTTTGTTACAGTCTTTATGAAGTTTTGTAGACGTAAACTTCAATCCACGAGAACGGTCGCCGTATGTGTAAAATCACGTACGTTACATAGTTCACGAGATATGACGTCATTAACAATGAGATGCGCGAAAAACTGCTGCATTTAGCGACAATGCTGGTCATTTTCTCCTCAACCACTGGACCGATTTCAACCAAATTTGGCACACACATTCCTTACCGTGAGGTAACAATTGCTGCAGGGTTAATAATCACGTACTTTATATGGTTCAGAAGATATGACGTCATAAACAATAGGAATCGCAAAAAACTGACAACATGCGGAGAGGCTTTATGAAATGGCTATATGAGAGTACTTACCGACTTGCAACAAACTTTAAACATAATTTCACATAGCTTTTAGAAACTCATTCACCAAAGAAGACGAAACCAGTATTCCAGATTTCTGACTACGAACAGATACCGTAATGAGTAACGTAGAAGTAGATACCATCGGAGTAGTGCAGCAAGTAAAATCACTTAACAAGAACAAGTCTTCTGGTCCGGATTGTATACCCATTAGATTTCTATTTGATTATGCTGAAGCGATAACCCTTTACTTAACAGCCATATACAACCGCTCTCTCAATGAAGGATTGGAAATTTGCACAGGTCACACCTATATTCAAGAAAGGCAGTAGAAATAACCCACTAAACTACAGGCCTATTACATTGACGTCAATTTGCAGCAGGGTTTTGGAACATATCCTGTATTCAAATATTATGAATTATCTCGAACAGGAGGATCTATTGGCCCAAGGACAACAAGGATTTACAAAATATCATTCATGCGAAACACACCTAGCTCTTTATTCACACGAAGTGATGGGTACTATCGACAAGGGTTCGCAAATCGATTCCGTATTTCTTGATTTCCAGAGAGCTTTTGACACCATACCTCACAAATGACTTTTAGAAATGTTTGTATAGTCTATGGGACTTAACTACGGGGTCATCAGTCCCTAAACTTACAAACTACTTATGAACTACTTACGAACTAGGACGGCACAAATATCCATGCCCGACGGGGGATTCGAACCCCGACCGTAGTGGCCATGCAGATCGTGACTGGAGCGCCTTAGTCCCCTCGGCCACCGCGGCCAGCAAATGGCTTTTAATCAAATTGCGTGGTTATGATATATCGCCCCAAATTTGTGATTGGACAGAGGATTTCTTGTCAGAGAGGACACAGTTCGTAGTAATCGATGGTAAAGCATCGACTAAAACAGAAGTGATATCTTGCGTTCCACAGGCTAGTGTTATTGGTCCTCTGCTGTTCCTTATTTACAGACACCATTTGGGAGAAAATTTAAGCAGCTCTCTTAGGTTGTTTGCAGCTGACGCCGTCAATTACCGTCTAGTAAAATCATCTGAAGATCAAAACCAACTGCAGAACGATCTGAATACGATATCAGTATGGTGTAAGTATTGGCAATTGACTCTAAATAATGAGAAGTGCGAAGCGTCCACATGAGTACGAAAAGAAATCCGTTAAACTTTGTTTACAAGATAAATCAATCAAAAGTGAAGGCCGTAAACTCCACGAAATACCTAGAAATTACTATTACTTCAGACTTAAATTGGAAAGAACACGTAGATAATATCGTGGGAAAGGCGAACCAGACACTGCGTTTTATTGGCAGAACCCTTAAAACATGCAACGGAACTACAAAAGAAACTGCATACACTACGCTTGTCCGTCTATTTTTGGAGTATTGCAGCCCAGTGTGGGATCCTTATCAGGTGGGTTTGATGGAGGACATCGAAAGAGTCCAAAGAAGGTTCAAATGTTTGTACAGCTTATGGGACTTAACTACGGGGTCATCAGTTCCTAAACTTACAAACTACTTATGAACTACTTACGAACTAGGACGGCACAAATATCCATGCCCGAGGGGGGATTCGAACCCCCGACCGTAGTTGCTGTGCAGACCGTGACTGAAGCGCCTCAGTCCAAAGAAGGGCAGCTCGTTGCGTATTGTCACGATACAGGGGAGACAACGTTACGGAAATGATACAGTTTCTGGGATGGGAATCATTACAACAACGGCGCTTATCGCTGTGGCGTGGGCTACTTGCGAAACTCCAATCGCCAATATTGTCCTCCGAATGCGAAAATTTATTGATGACTCTCACTTACATAGGTAGAAATGATCATCAGAATAAAATACGAGAAATCAGAGCTCGAACAGAGAGATTGGGGTATTCTTTCCTTCCGCACGCTATTTGAGAATGGAATGGGATATAAATAGTATAATGGTGGTTTGATGAACCCTCTGCCAGGCACTTAAATGTGATATGCAGAGTATCCCATGTAGATGTAGATGTGTGTGTATACATATTGCATACAAATCCACGGTTTTGCTCCAATAATTATGAAATTTTGCACGAACGTATCGTCACGCGGTTTCTTTTAATTTCTTCTTTAGAATCCTGGATGATCTTAGGCTATATTTAATTTCACTATGAATATATGAAAAAACTAATATAAGAATAATAACGTAGAATCGTTTACCGCTTCTGCACTTTAGTCAGCTCTGGAGCCTGAACTATAAGTGCTAGGCCAGTGTACATAGTATAAACCTGCAGAACTCACAAACATCTACAAGAAAAAACACACACAAACATTTATCATTTTTCTTTACTAAAGCGCTGGCACCAGACGGCTTCAGACTACAGATATAATGATTTTGGGAGATCTGTAAAAGTTAGACATATGATCTCGCGGTCTTTTATTATTATTATTTATTGTTATTTAATCGTCGTGACTTCCGTACTATATACTTTGTCGCAGGTCTCATAGTTTACGCTACAAAGGTCACGAAAGTGCGGAAGTGGTAAACCATTCTTCTTATTTCAGTTATCTCTCATTTTCGTATTGGCATTTAACATAGCCTACGTTAAACACAGGATTATACCGAAGAAATTGGAAGAAGCAGCATCACGATACGTTCGGCAGTTCTCGAGTTAAAGTAGTTTAAAGATTACCCGTGCAAAGCCGGAGCGGCTCAGCTAGTTAGTAATAAATAAAAAGTGTTAAGTCATAATTATTGGATACCGAAAATTGTATCCCAAATTTAAAATGTTTATCAATATTGGTCACAAAGTATAAGGTGAGTGGGCAACAGAATCTGTGCTCGCTGATGGGCAAGCTAGCTGAAAGTAACGAGTACAATTTGAAAAGTTCTACCGCTCTGTTGTGTCCAAATTTGTGAGAAAACCAGGGGAGATAAAAAAAGTTGTTCAAATAAAAAGAAAAGTTCATTTCATTATCTACAACTTTGTCGCTGATGAAAATTTCCTGACCACAAAACAAAAAAAAGTGGCAGGCGACTAACTTTTTCATGTCACAATTGTCATTTCATATAAAAGTAATAGTTTCAATTATTATTTTTATACAAACACAATACGTATTGTGCTTGCTAAGAACACTGTTGCAGTCCTTCAGTATTCACCTGTGCACGTGAAAAATTTGGTAATTTTTTTCCTGTCCTAAGGGGTTCAAATGATAATGTAGTTGAGGCGAGCGCCACTTGAAGAATGACGCATTTATCGGCCCAACTCCGTTTCTACACCCAGCCAAGATGGCTGCCGGGCTTCACTGCCTGTACACTGATGTAGGCAGTATAGCCTCTCTATGTCATGGGCGTCACGGACGGGGAGGACAGGGGGGACGTGTCCCCCCCCCTCCCCAATATTTTTTGGAAAACGGTTTTAATTTTTTGTCTTAGTTGACAAATAATGACATTGTTGAACGAATATCTCCAAGCTTAACTAATAATACGTGCTGAAGGTTCTTATGCACTATGACTTAATTATTTACACGATTCACTAACGTGCTAGTAAAGTGACAGAATATTATGAGGCACAAGACAGTGTTACAGAGTGCCTGACGGGTCAAGCGGCCGGGTGGCGCAGCCGGCCTCCAAGAGAGCTGCCAGCGTGCGCGGCTGTGCACGGCCTGGGGAACGCCGCGCGCCTCACCACAGCCACCAGATCGTCTCGCTGAATCACACCATGTGCGCGCCGCTTAGTAACGATGCTGTAGTCAGGTTTGGGTTTGCCAGCAGGGTTGCCAACGAGGTCATGATAAAAACCACCGAAGTGCCCGTAAAATCCCACCAAAAACCACCGAACTTTCCCAAGTCCCCATGCAAAAAAAAAAAAAAAAAAAAAAAAAAAACACACACACTGTCTATTCGTTTATTCTTGACCGATTGATTTGAAATTTGGACGCAACTGTGTATTTTAAAGGAGGAGTTTTTATGTACCTGACTTATCTGTATACACACTAGACAGAAAAAACTTGTTATATATAAAAACAAATAATAATTACTTTGAGCCATTGCAATGCTTGTCGGGTACAGACAGCAAATTGTGAAATATTTGAACTTGAAAACAGAAAGTAATCCAGTCTGCAAAGGAGGTCAGCGTCAGTCATTCTATTGTCTTTATTTTATGTCTGAAGATCTACATTTCAGCTATATTCCAATGTAATCACATCTGAGAAAAAAGAAAGTTAACAGTGAAACTACAGTCACCTATTAAGTGTCTGCAATGTTCAGTCATTTTCAAAACAAGAAAAATCTGATAAAGTGCTGTAGCAACAAATACTTACCATTAACACAATGTCAGTGTGTGATGCAAGTACAGCACTTCCTCTCCAAGGAGATTGGAGAAGTCAACACAGAACTAACAGCCTACAACAATGAGCAATGAGTCATACCATTGTTAATATCTTTGAACTCTTAAGAATTTTACATTTTATCCAATAATGTGATACATTTCCTAGATATTTATCTGTCCATATTCGCCATATTCGTTAATAATTTCAAACTAGGATTATATTACTTCTGCATTAAAATCCACCAACTCTCCCACCTCCCACTGACTCAATTTTTTTCCCGCCGTCGGCTCTAAAAAACCACCACATTCAGTGGTAAACCACTGACGTTGGCAATCCTGTTTGCCAGAAACTCGAGGCAAGCCCGGAGACCAGACGTGCTCCCCTCCTCCTTGGCCAATGACTCACCCCTCCCCCCCCCCCCCACAACCCATGATTACACGTGAATTCTAAAAAAATAAATAAAAAACCTAATGAAAACGAGGCATTTTGCTTTAATTCGCTTAGTAGCTTCTCTTTAGCATAAGGCAGAAGCACATTTTTTTACCAATGCCTCGCTTTTTGTTCGGCCACATCTTACTTTCGTTACCACTGAGAAATCTCTAAAAACATAAGGATATAGCTTATTACCACAATATTGAGAATTGTAAGAATGGTGGTGTTTCACACCATGGTAAGTCAAAGTTAATTCCGTTGCAGTAACTTTGTCGTCTTCTGCAGAAAATTGTTTCGGCAAGAATTTAAGAAGCGACTGATTCTTCTTTTGTGTGGTAATATTCGCTTTGTGTCTTTCTGATTGTAAATGTATATTCACAGCTTTCTCTCCGTCGTACTTAACAGTAAATGAGATATTGCATATTCTGCACTTAGACATACACTCATCAGTATCGGCTTTTTGTAGCCACTCTTTATAATTTTCTTCCTGCAACCATTCTTCACGGAACGAACGTATATATCGTCTCTTCATTTCACTGTTATTACTCACTAATCTGAGTTAATGTAAGCTTGTCTGTTCACACGTGATCCGAGTATACCAAAAATTGCCGGTAAACTGATAACAAACAATGAATGAACGAACACAAATAATAGACGTCGCCAGTTGACACTTTGCCGCAACAGTGTTTGCTTAATAATGCGCTAACGATTACTACCGACGCAACAATGAAAAGTTTTCAGAGGAAGTATAGAAAAGTAGCGTTTTTTTGCAGTAAGAAATTGTCATTTATATAAAGTTATTCATAATTACTAGAGAGGAGCCGGCCGGGAATGGCCGAGCGCACTGAGGCGTCTGGCAGCGGTGCGCGAGGCTGCTCCCGCCAGAGGTTCGAATCCCCTCCCCTAGGGCATGGATGTTGTGTTCGTCCTTAGTTTAAGTTACGTTAAGTTCGATGTAGGTCGTCGCTACATGCGCATAGTACTTAAAAAGCGTCGTAAAAAGAAAGTTACGATGAAGGTTTGAAGAGAGTAAGAGGCCATAGGCGTCACCACCACTAAATTATTGTTTGGGGGGGGGGGGGAGACGACTCAGCCGGGACATTTTCGAACATTCTGATGCCTCAGACGCTGATGAAGGGAGGGGGGTGGGGGGTTGTTGGCAACATCAAGTATCTGCCCCGGTTCTGTTTCAGTTGCACTTAAACTTCCTAAAGCGTGCCAATTTAATCCTGGATTTAAGCGTATTCTGCATTTACCTACTATAAAAAAGTTACGTAACGCTTACATTTAAAGTTTTTACTGTATGATTATGATTTTTCAAAAGAACTGTGAAGTATTGCAAACTTAATAGGTTTTAGAACGATACTCAGCTTGATTTTGATTGGAAATTTAATAAAAAAAACAATTACCAACACATTCTATTTTTCATTCATTAAAAATAGATTATAAAATGAACAAATATATACATAAGAATAAATAAGTCAAACAGTCAGAAACGATAGTGAACTACAATGTCAGAAGCATTCGGTGAAATATTTATACAAAGTACCCCCTACACAGATGCAATCACAATTCTTCTGTTGTCACAATTAGATATACATATTCCTGCAACATTTCTGAACTCTATTGAACGGAATGGACAGCGTTCTGAAAGGTGCATATAAGATGAAGATTAACAAGAGCAAAACTAGGGTAATGGAGTGCAGTCTAAGAAAATCAGGTGATGCTGAAGGAATTAGATTAGGTAACGAAGCAATAAAGGAGGTAGATGAGTTTTGTTACTTGGGCAGTAAAATAACAAATGATGGTCGCAGGATATAAAATGCAGAATGGCAATGGGTAGAAAAGCGTTCTTGAAAAAGAGAAATTTGTTAACATCGAATATTGATTTAAGCCTAAGAAAGTCCTTTCTGAAGGCATTTGTATGGAGTGTTGCCTTGTATGGGAGTGAAACATGGACGATAAACAGTGCGGACAGGAAGAGGATTGAGACTTTTGAAATATGGTACTACAGAAGAATGCTGAAGATCGCGTAACTAATGAAGAGGTACTGAACAGAATTGGGGAGAAAAGAAATTTCTGGCATACCTTGAGTAAAAGAAGGGATAGATTGGTAGGGCACATTCTTAGACATCAAGGGATTATGAATTTAGCGTTAGAGGGAAGTGTGTGGGGTAAAAACCGCAGAGGAAGACCAAGAGATGGATACAGTAAGCAGATTCAGACAGATGTAGGTTGCCGTTCTTATGTGGAGATGAAGAGGCTTGCTCAGGATAGGGTATTGTGGAGAGCTGCATCAAACCAGTCTCCGGACTGAAGACCACAGCAACAACAACATTGCATCCAGCAGCAACTTGCTCACATTGCAGATTGCTAAATGATTGAGCCTCTGCTGCGTCATTGTCGAACGCAGATAGTTCTTAAGTCGTCGTGCGTTCTGCTTCACAGGATTACACTGGACACACAGGCAAAAGTCTGACCAACGCTTCACATTAGAAAATAATCCGCGGACTTCTTTTTTGCATAGAAACCGAAACATCTTTTGCCTCTTTTAGGCATGTTACATTTAGTATTGTAGATGAAAGAGTTCAAGTTCTGTTTTCAAAGACTGATCATCTATTTCCGGATATGGAGCTACCACATCGTATCCTTTTATCTCCAACAACACTTTTTCCAAGAAACCTGTTTGTTCATGCCAGGCTGGTCAAGTATCCTATGTCTAAGCCCTTGGACAGCCGAATCAAAGATTTCAGAATATTCCTGCCTGTAAAGTTCTTCAAGCGATATAAATTGATGTGGATCTATGCCCTCAGAAAATCCCTTGGGAATTACTTTTTTCCTTGGAAGTTGCAGCTGTTCTAAGCCAAGCTCGGATATCTCAATATCTTAATATTCTTTGTACAAAGAAGAATAACTTTTCGTTTGTCTTGAGAATTTTAAGGCTCTCAGTTATAGTTTCAACTGCAGAATAAAGTCCCGAGACCGTTCTCTTTTCTCCTTGGAAACTCCTGTTCAAGATATCTAAAAGCTCAATTACTTCCTTCCCCGTTAGAAAACCGAGGTACGCTTTGCCAGACACAAAAACATTAAGTAAGCCAATGGCTCCTTCGAATTCCTGTTCTGTTAGTTCATTCAATGTCTTTATAAACAAGGCATTTTTTTTTTCTTCAAATACAGCAGAGCGACGATTATTACAACGTCGGTCAAATACGCGGCTGCTTAAAATCTTTGGTGATTACTCAGCGGGTTGACTAAACCCATCTCTATGGTTTATTATTACGAAATTGATTGTACTTTCATAATCTGTGGTTCCTACATAGGAAGTAATGCAATACAGTCTATAACAGAAACCAAAGTTCCAAGAAAATGAGCAATACCCCGCGCGACTCTCCACATTATTGTGCCCTGAGAAAGCTTACAGTTATATTCTGTAGCAGCTGATTGTATTTTCCATTAATTCAGCAATTGATGCTTACAAAACAGAGCAAGAAAGTGTGCGGAATCTTCTGCAAAAGGTATTAGATGAATCTTCTAAAGCAGATGAAAAGGATGATAAGTTATGACGTTCTCTTTCTTCACAGCAACACGGAAACAGATGATGAAGACGATCTACAATTGCAAGTGAGAATAGCAGATAATCAAAGCAAGCTGTGCAATTCGGAGTAAAGACATAGAAGTAAAGTAATACATTGATAATTAGAAATTTGCGAAGTCTTCCGACTCTAGCTGCACTACTAAAAGTGGTCTATCGATTTGTGACAATTGAAAATACCGGCATTCGTCACACATCGATAGGCCACGTTTAGTAGTGCAGCTAGAGTCGGAAGACTTCGCAAACTGTGAATCATCAATGCATTACTTAAATATATAGCGGTGTACCATGGTCAGTCGCCGTTCCTTTGGAACAGACGCTTCGAGAATCAAGGCAAAATCCCCTTGCGCACGATGTTTTAAAGCCATGTCTATAAAGCATATGACAAATATATGAGAAAAGTTGTATGATTTAATTCATAAAACGTTTGTGTGAGTTGACAGAATGTGTAATGAATTAACTCGGTAGTACAGAGCGAAGAATAACTTAAATAATATCACAAAAGGTTGTAAGAAAATAGGAAATATTCTGCTTCAAAAAAGTAAATTAATACTTAATTTTATAAAGAAATATTCAGATACAGTGAGGTAACATTATTCTGAAGAGTCATTTATGTAGTTATATATTTATATTAATGATATGCTGCACAACTATCTCATTAAATCACTTTTGTCTGGGCCAGCAAGAACAGTAACTGCTTGCACTCTATGACGATGTTACTATCACTAGGAAAGCTTTGCCGACGGAAACTCTTCTTGCGGACCTGGCACTAAAATAAAGGCATATTATTACTGCTGTAACTTACGTTAAGCTACATCTTGCCTTTTCTCATCACTGGGTAAAAATCTGCGTTTTTTCAAACATGTTAATAAGTTCATCAGTTGAAGAATGGCAGAAGCGACAAAACATTACTGCTTCTTCACAAGACAGTAACTCATCAGTCATGTGTTATCTGAAACGAAATGGATGGATTCATAAAAGTGATGATTCTTCCATCTAACGTAACCACCTTACTGCAGCCCATCGATCAAGATCTACATCTACAACCATACTCCGCAAGCCACCTGACGGTGTGTGGCGGAGGGTACCTTGAGTACCACTATCGATTTTCCCTCCTATTCCAGTCACGTATTGTTCGCGGAAAGAAGGATTGTCGGTATGCCTCTGTGTGGGCTCTAATCTCTCTGATTTTATCCTCACGGTCTCTTCGCGAGATATACGTAGGAGGGAGCAATATACTGCTAGACTCCTCGGTAAACGTATGTTCTCGAAACTTCGACAAAAGCCCGTACCGAGCGACAGAGCGCCTCTCCTGCAGAGTCTTCCACTGGAGTTTACCGATCATCTCCGTAACGCTTTCACGATTACCAAATGATCCTGTAACGAAGCGTACTGCTCTCCGTTGGATCTTCTCTACCTCCTCTATCAATCCCACCTGATACGGATCCCACACCGGTGAGCAGTATTCAAGCTGTGGGCGAACAAGTGTACTGTAACCTACTTCCTTTGTTTTCGGACTGCATTTCCTTAGTATTCTTCCAATGAATCTAAGTCTGGCATCTGCTTTACCGACGATTGATTTTATATGGTCGTTTCATTTTAAATCCCTCCTAATGACTACTCCCAGATACTTTATGGAATTAACTGCTTCCAGTTGCTGCCCTGCTATAGTGTGGCTAAATGATAAAGGATCTTCCTTTCTGTGTATTCGCAGCACATTGCACTTGTCTACATTGAGATTTAATTGCCATTCCCTGCATCATGCGTCAATTCTATGCAGATCCTCCTGCATCTCAATACAATTTTCCATTGTTACAACCTCTCTATATACTACAGCATCATCCGCAAAAAGCCTCAGTGAACTTCCGATGTTATCCGGAAGGTCATTTATGATGTATATCGTGAACAGCAACGGACCCACGACACTCCCCTGTGGCACATCTGACATAACTCCTACTTCAGAAGACTTCTCTCCATTGAGAATGACCTGCTGCTTTCGGTTATCAAGGAATTCCTCAATCCAATCACACAATTGGTCTGATAGACCATATGTTCTTACTTTGTTCATTAAACATCTGTGGGGAACTGTATCAAACGCCTTGCGGAAGTCGAGAAACACAGCATCTACCTGAGAACCCGTGTCTATGGCCCTCTGAGTCTCGTGGACGAATAGCGCGAGCTGGGTTTCACACGAACGCCTTTTTCGAAACCCATGCTGATTCCTACAGAGCAGATTCCTAGTCTCGAGAAATGTCATTATATTCGAACATAATACACGTTCCAAAATTCTACAACTGACCGACGTTAGAGATATAGGCCTATAGTTCTGCACAACTGTTCGAGGACCCTTCTTGAAAACGGGGATGACCTGAGCCATTTTCCAATCTTTCGGAACGATATGCTGTTCTAGAGACCTACGATACACCACTGCGAGAAGGGGGGCCAGTTCCTTCTCGTACTCTGTGTAAAAACGAACTGCTATCCCATCAAGCCCTGCGGCCTTTCCTCTTTTGAGCGATTTTAATTGTTTTTCTATCCCTCTGTCAGTTACTTCGATATCTGCCATGTTATAATCTGTGTGGCAATCTAGGGAAGGAACTACAGTGCAATCTTCCTCTGTGAAACAGCTTTGGAAAAATACATTTAGTAATTCTGCCTTTAGAGTGTCATCCTCTGTTTCAATGCCTTTTACGTCACAGAGTGTCTGGACACTTTGTTTTGATCCACCTACCGCTTTGACAAAGACCAAAATTTCTTAGGATTTTCAGTCAAGTCAGTACAAAGAACTTTACTTTCGAATTCGTTGAACGCCTCTCGCATAGCCCTCCTCACGCTACATTTTGCTTCGTGTAATTTTGTTTGTCTACAAGGCTTTGGCTACGTTTATGTTTGCAGTGAAGTTCCCTTTGCTTCCGTAGCAGCTTTCTGATTCGGTTGTTGTACCACGGTGGCTCCTTTCCATCTCTTACGACCTTACTAGGTACATACTCATCTAATGCATATTGTACGAGGGCTTTGAACTTAGACCACTGTTCCTCAATACCATCTGTACTTAAGATGAAACTTCTGAGCTGAGCCGTCAAGTACTCTGAAATCCCCTTTTTGTCACTTTTTCCGAACAGAAAAATCTTCCTATCCGAATAGTTCGGGTCTGTTTGTTACCAGAAGGTCTAATATGTTGTCACCACGAGTTGGTTCTCTGTTTAACTGCTCAAGGTAGTTTTCAGATAATGCACTCAAAACAATTTCACTGGATTCTTTGTCCCTGCCACCTGTAATAAACGTTTGTGTCTCCCAATCTATATCAGGTAAATTAAAATCTCCTCCCAAACCTATAGCATGATCGGGAAGTCTACTCGAAATATCTTCCAATTTTTACTTCAGGTGTTCTGCCACAACAGCTGCTGAGCCAGGAGGGCTATAGAAGCATCCGATTACCATGTTCGAGCCTGCTTTAACCGTGACCTTCACCCAAATTATTTCACACTTCGGATCTCCGTCTATTCCCTTCGATACTAGTGCACTTTTTATCGCTATAAACACGCCTCCCCCTTCACTATCCAGCCTATCTCTGCGGTACACATTCCAGTCTGCGTTTAGACTCTCATTACTGTTTATATCTGGTTTCAGCCAACTTTCCGTCCCTAGTACTATGTGGGCGTTGTGATCGTTTATTATTGAGAGCAATTATGGGACCTTTCTATAGACGCTCCTGCAGTTAACTACTACTACATTGATCAATTCCTTCCCTGTTGTGTTCTGCATACTGCTACCTTGTCGCGGCTCAGGAGGCAACTTGTCGGGCCTAGGGTGGGAATTCTCTAACCTAAGAAAACCCCATGTGCACTCCAAACGTACTCCGCTACCCTTGGAGCCTATTCCTGCGTGTAGTGCACGCCTGACCTATTCAGGGGAACCCTACATTTCTCCACCCGATAGCGGAGGTCGAGAAATTTGTAGTCCAGATCTTCGCAGAATCGTCTGAGCCTCTTGCTTTAAGCCTTCCACTCGGCTCCAAACCAGAGGACCGCGATCGGTTCTGGGAACGACACTACAAATAGTTAGCTCAGAGCGAGACTTTCTGCCTTCACCAACTCCGCCAACCGCCTGTATGAAGTGAGGATGACCCAGCCGGCAGGAGTCATTGGTGCCGACATGAGCGGCAATTTGCAGTCGGGTGCACCCAGTGTTCTCTATCGCCTCCACATCTCGGATGAGACCCCCCGGCAAGCAAACAGAGTGTACACTGGCCTTCTTCCCCGCCCTTTCCGCTATCTCCCTAAGGGGCTCCATCACTCGCCTAACGTTGGCGCTCACGATCACTAATAAACCCCTCCCCCGTGTGCCTTCTCGGACCTTGCTGAAGGAGCGGCCACATGCTCACTCACAGGCAGAGCGGGCGATGCCACACGGCACAGACAAAAAAAAAAAAAATGTTACTCTGTGCACACGGCCAGCCTCCCCTTTGAGCCTCCGCCTCGAGCGACGCGAACCTCGTTGAACCCGCCATTCCCCTGGGGGAGAGGGTGGCCCAACCGGGTCCGGTACACGGAAAGATGTCTCGACAGCAGTGACCGTGGGTGAAGCTTGTGACACCTGAGGTGCCCCATGCGACGCACCGAACTCCCCACTGACGCTACAATCCGAGGCAGCAGCCTGAAGGCGGCTGATCGCGGCCAGCCCCTCCTGCGTCCGTACGCAGCTGTCACACATCCTATCCATCCTAACAAATCAACAATTTATTGTAGAGATTAAGTAATCGATTTGTAACAAGACCGATAATTCACTACAGGTGACTAATAGCTGACTAAACAGTGGTTACTAGAAACTTCTTGTTGTAAACAATAGAAATTAGCAAAAACCGTCTCTGGACTGAAATCAAAATATAAGCGGAAATCACTGCTCTAACGTAAAAGATCTACACGAAATATAGAAGCTCCTAAGCCAAAGAAAAGCTGCAGGAGACTGACAAACAAGCGCAAACAACGGTATTTATCAAAATACGAGAGAATGTACTCTTAAAACAGTAACACAAACGAAAAGTTTCAAGTAGGTGACAAGAAGACTTAAAAACAGAAGCACTAAACGAAAATTAAGAAATTAACTGTCAACAAAATTTCACGAAAATTAAATTATGACACTTAGCGCTCTGTACGATGCAGCAGAAGGCACTGAACTGACTGGCAGGTAGCTGTAGTAACGGTCTCTGACTTGTTTTGAAATGCACAAGGCACAGACGAAGACTAAACACAACGGTATTTATCAAAATACGAGAGAATGTACTCTTAAAATAGTAACACAAACGAAAACTTTCAAGTAGGAGACAAGAAGACTTAAAAACAGAAGCACTAAACGAAAATTAAGAAATTAATTGTCAACAAAATTTCACGAAAATTAAATTAAGTTTGAAACTTCCAAACGGTACAACAGATAAGAATTATTACGTAAGTTAGGAAGGTCATAAAACCTGCTAAGAATCAACAAAAATAACTGACTCGAAAGGTGCGTCCTCCATGACTGGTTAGCGTGGAATAGTATAATGGAAGACAATAAATAAAAGTTTTGGAATAATAATTTGCTTATGGTGTACAGTTCCCGAAGTCCAACTGAAATGAACAGAATTGTGTGTTGAGAAAACTCAGCATTCTAAAAACATTAAATTACGAAAAGGAAGAAGGAAGATGAAGAGTTTGGCTCGTCGAGAGCATAGACGAAGCTCGCGCTTGGCTATGGACGGGGAAGGAAGTCGACCGTGTCCTTGTAAAGAAACCATCCTGGCATTCGCCTGGAGCGATTTAGGGAACTCATTTACTTTGAATTTGATAAATAAGGCGTGGAAAAATGAATGAGTGTCAACGATGCTTATCCAGGGCATTATTAAATCATGCAGGACAGTGATATTGTAAACCTTGTCAGTAATAAACACGCCGCCAGCATCGTAGCAATCAGTAGTCCAGAAATACCGGCTGATGCTAAAGCATTTACAAGTTATTAGCAGACTGCGTTTGTGACGGTTAGGAGCTCAAGATGAAATCGACCAGTATCAATTCTGTCCTTAAAAATGTGCATGACTTAAACTGGTCCTTTGCGGGTAGGGTTGCTCGGTCAGACCAAGAGGAGTTATAAAGCGTTGATTCTACACAGATGTACTGTACTTGCAGACTGCGTACATACATACATTTATACTGTCATTTCCTTTCGAATAATATAAGCTGTGGGGATAAGAACAACCAACCTAAAAAAAAAAAGGACGAAGAGAGAGAGAGAGAGAGAGAGAGAGAGAGAGAGAGAGAGAGAGAGAGAGAGGATAGTAGCCCACGATCCACACTTTGAGCAAGGGCGCGGTTACATTAGTGTGACAAACTGTAGACGCAGTGATAAACGTTTAAAGAAACTGTAGTTGACAGCGCCTGCAAAGTAATGAAAGTAAAAAGCTTATCGCAAAGGAACTTTCCACTGTTCATGAAACAAAATTATGGCATTCGGCACGACGTCATAGTTTGTTATTTGAATACTACAAACTGTATTCTCGACATCTATGAAATGCAGTATACAAATATAGGCCTACACTAAATTTATCTTCTACATTATTTGATATTACGACGCATGAGATATGAGATCATCAACAATAAGATGCATTAAATAACGCCCCATCAAGCTTAAGGTTTTTAATTCTTACATCTTTATAACTAAGTATATTCGCACACATTTGGGTGGCAATTTCGTAATATTCTAATGTAGGTTCCTAGAACATCTTGTTATTGTAGGGTATGTTGTTCTGGAGATCACGTTATAAGGTTTGAGATGTGGAAAACGAAACTAGAGACCAATATGCACTAGATACAGGTGAAACAAAACGGGACAGAAGGCGTTGAACAGAATGGGAAGAAGGAGATATATAACAAAATAATGAAAAAAGAAATACATATGCAAACAGCGGCGGTTGCTGAAACCAGTTTTGTAATAAATATTGACTTACTATAATTTATTTTCTTTTTAAAGAAAGACGTATATAAGGGAAGGGTCCAGGGGGTCCGGACACTCCCCTTAAGCGGGGTTTATACAAGCAAAGTTATGATTATGGCAGTCTATGCAACTACAAATAAAATGCGATTTTTCTCACCAGACGCGTTTCGTTTTAATAATACAACATCTTCAGTGGTCTGTAATAACAGTATACAGTTTCTCGCAGGAGAACTTCTGTGAAGTTTGGAAAGTAGGAGGCGAGGTACTGGCGGAAGTAAAGTTGTGAGGCGGCATCGTGAGTCGTGTCGGGGTAGCTCAGTGGTAGAGCGCTTGCCCGAGAAAGGCAAAGGTTCCAGGTTCGAGTCCCGGTTCCGGCACACAATTTTAATCTGCCAGGAAGTTTCAGTATACAGTTTGTTTTGTGTTTAGTTCGAAAACCGCTCGTTAGCTAAACATGAAAAGTAGGCCTAATGTTTTGTTACTTACGGAAATTTTTGTCTTGTTTTCGCCACACATCATGGAATGCCGGTCTGTTTCATGCAGTACCGCCGATTCTTCTTGCTGCATCAGTGTTTATTCCACTAATTTCAGTTTCACTATTGTCACAATCAAAACAAACACGTCTGATGTGTGAAAACCAATTATGGACAGTGCAATAGTGAAAGTGAAATTAATGGAATAAACAATGATGCAGCAAGAAGAATCGGCGGTAATGCAAGAAACAGACCGGCATTCCATGATGTGAGGCGAAAGAGAATGGTGTGGGAATTTCGGGAAACTATATTTATTTAGTAAGTTCACTTTAACCAAGGTTAATAAATATAAGGTTGGGCAGTAAGCGCTCTGCTCTGCCATTGGCTGGCGCTGTGACGTCACTGTGGGACTGCGCGCTCCCAAACGGCCTGCACCGGCTTAGTCCGGTATGGCACGTAATGTGCATTTATAATAAGTTTTTGACGAAAATTGTTTCTGCCTTAAATACAAACTGCTATTCTGTTGTAAAATATTGAAGTTAAGAGCGTTGGGTCATATTCTATCGTAGATTTACGCGATACGTATCAGTAACATATCAAATCGCAAACATATTGACAATTTCTTTAATATGAACTGCTGACTTGAAAAGAACAGGAATGTTTCAAACACATTTTTTCCGTGGCAAATTAAGCAACTCCGACTGTGCATCCCTTACATAATCGTTTTCATTGAAATGCCGGGAGCGTATTCGAGAATGTGCAACATTTACAGTGTCCATTCTGTAGCATTTGGAGAGCCACACTTTCTTTAACATTTCATCTCGAGGAAAAAAATGAAACTTTATTTCAGCTCCCTTTGTGTCCCCGCTGTGAGAATTACAACCCGTAATAGCACAGCCTAGCATTGTATACATAATAACAGAAGTATTTCAGAGAATCACAGCACAAAATTATAGCACGCGCTACAAACACTCGGGAAATCAGTATACTTGCCACTATGAACTTTTTACTTCCAAACTGTGAAAAATATATATATATATATATATTTGACCCTTTCCTTCCCAATGTTGTTTCTCGATAATAACGTATTAAAAACTGATTTATACCGTATTTTGTGTATCAAACCTTAAAGTCGCATTGTTGTTGATGAATAACATGGTTCTAGTACGACATTTTGCCGCTTGGTACGGCGTGTAGCCTCTGTGAGTAAAATTCTGTATAGGGAAAGTATGGCCATCATTTTCCGCGCCGCATGCCGCCGTCTGCAGCTTGTGATTGGCTGAAATCGAATCACGTGGTTCTTTCCGCCATCTTGGTCCTATACGTTGCTTGGCTGCCATCAGAAGCCTTGTGAATATTCGTATGTTTTGGTTTGAATAATGCCGCAGTGTTGTTCTTTTGGGTGTTTTTAAGAAGCGAAGAAGGGAGGTAAAGATTATAGTACTTCCATTAGGTAGAAATGCAGGAAGATGAACAGTCTGGCTGATGAAAGTCGTCAGAGAAAACTAGGAGTCCAGAAGCGAACTTTGGTTCTTGTGCTGTGATGATTTTAATTCATAATGTAAATTAAGAGATTAAAGATTCACTGACGAATGGATCACGCAACAGATATCTATATATTTTTAACTTGAATAAATTTGTGAAGAAAATTCCTGCACAATGTCGTGAGGTTAAATTATTCACATGTCGTTGATTTTATCTGAAGGTAGTTGTCGAAAACACACATTTTTTTAAACATATTAGTGAGTGAACTAGATTCCCGTTTAGATATGAAATTAACATACAGTTCCTGAAATAAGCTTTACTCATCCGTTTTCATGTGTTAGAGTGTATCATAACAGGAAACAACGAATTGAAACAAGACAAATATTAGACATTCAAATGTAATTGGCGTTCTAAAGACACCTTTAAATTCTGTTTCTGGTAAAAGACATGTAGTGGGTATCTCCTTGCATTTTTCGTAGCTCATGTAAGATATAAGTACATAATACCAAGAAAACACTCTTCAAAGACTTTTCCATGATCTCAATTGTTTTCTTAATTTACAGTAAGAAGAGTAAGAAGAGTAACTAAAACAAATAGGTAATTGAATTCGTAGGCATTAAAATTCATGATTACATGTGAGTGAAGTGATCATTTTCTAAATAATCCGAATGTTAATGGAATGCTGCTTGTAAGTTCAATATCGTAAACTGAAGGCTGTAACCTTTAATTGTTGTATTAAATAACTAGAAATGAAGTGGGTTTGGTACGATACGATGAAAATGTGTATATTACTAATTTAACGTTTATGTATTCTCTTAGAAGTTAATTGTCTTCAAGGAATCGTGTTAGTGTGAAGTCGTGACATTTTCCATCCTGTTTACTAAATTGGTGTGTGATGTAACAATGGGTTGTGAACCTATTGGTATCGACAGACATGGTATGACAGCAGAAATGGTTACGGACTATTTTCGTAATACTGTATAGAAAATAAATCTGTAGAAGAAATAAGGCACGAAGACCATTCGATGTTAGTTTTTGCGATAATGAACACAGTATTCACAATACAGGCACATCATTATCTGATTTGCATGTCTAAGAAAACAAAAACTCTGAAAATGATTTCTGTACTCACTACAACAGGAAAAACAGGTTAAAATGGTCGCAAAAGCCGCCCAGTAGTTCTTGAAATTAATGGCTGTTAATTTCTTTACTGTATGTTAAAAATTACTTTTCTCCATTCAGAGATTAAAATGGTCCTAAATTAACACCAGATGAAGCAAAAAAGAAGAAATACTACTAAAATAAAACAAAATTATTACTTCACCTTTGTACCTGGAATTGGAAAAATATAATAAAGTTTTTTTTTTTTTTTTTTTTTTGTTTTTTTTTGTTTTTTTTTTTTTTTTTTGTTTTTTTTTTTTTAGAAATACCTATCGGGGGGTGTGGGGCTGCAGGCCGGCAACCACCTCCCCCTTACTGGAAACGCCACTGATCATACCCCAAGATTTTCAAAAGTCGACGCCTGAGGAATAGTTTTAGTTTAGAGAGGGCCACAACGTCATTTTTGCCCCGGGGCCCTTGGTGTAGTAGCTACGCCACTGAGCATGACTGCAATTGTTCAACGATCCTACATTGACCTTCAACATTACTTTACCTAGGTCCACTGTTTTGGAAAATTTTTCTTAGTATACTCAACGACACGATAGACTGCCTATTTTCAATGGCTGTCTTTAGTTGGCATTGTTGGGAGGGGACCTCCCTGATTGCACGCACTGCAGGAATCATTTTCGCCGATATTTCTACAGCCACAAACTTTTTCCTCCCTTCGTGTGTCACAAAGAGAGAAAAATTTGGAATAGTGATTTTACAGAAAAGTAAATTAAAAAATACATGTCACGTACTGTTATCTTTTACTAAACTGGCACGTTTCACATCATTACGAATTCTCGTATTCATGATCTTTGGAACAAGTATTAATCTAACCTAATCAGAGTCAATTTGATCCGAACATTTCTTCAAAAGTTAGCCCCTAAGTGGAGTTTGTCGAAACAGGTTACTATGCTTTTTATTGTTTTGATATAGTTGTGTTTGATAGTTATCTCATATGAATCGAATGCGCTATAACTAAATTAAGAACTTGAGCCATATAGTGTATGAAAAGGATCTGAGGGATTGTTCTGCATTTGTTTTCACGGAATCATAACTAGGCGTTCATCACTGCAGCCCCGTGAAAGCCTTTCCCAATCAATTTATTTGTATCAAAATTATATGATGTGCATTATAATCGTTGTTGCCATTATTTGATATAAAACATGTTCTCTGTAGAAAGTACATGAAAATCGTCCCTGGTAGGCCTAATTGATTTTTCAGATAATTCTACACATTGTGAAGACTAGTGGCTCTCTAAGTTTTAATGTCTCGTTTCGTCAGATAGTACAGTAAAAAAAACCGTTCGTCTTTTACCCTTCGAAGTACTTGTGCTTGAATAGCATTACCACACAGTTTAACAATATTCCTGCACTAGTATAGGACTACATTGCTCTACAGTGAATGTTTCTTGTAGTTGGAGTTAAAGTGCAGGGGGGCGCAGTAAGCGATGCGTAGTGGGAAACGCGTTTTTGCCGTTCTGCGCATGACGTCACTTGCAACACCTGGGAGCCAAACTATATGCAGAGTTGGTTGCTAACTCGTGTGCGTGTGTGTGTTACCATTTGTGCTGTATTTGCTTAACCCTCTCATTCCCACGTTATGAATGCAGCTTTGGAAGAATTAAAAATTTAAAAGTTTTGGTCGCACTATTGATTTTTTATGTAATGCACAAAACAGACGTTTGTATCGAGGTATTTTATTACTTGAGATGTTATTTTGTTGATGGTTAACACTGTCAGATCAATAATCATTCCAAAGAAATCAGGCGCAGACAGGTGTGAAAATTACAGAACCATCAGTTTGATATGTCATGGTTGCAAAATTTTAACACGAATTATCTACAGGAGAATGGAAAACCTGGTAGAAGCTGACCTCGGGGAAGATCAGTTTGGATTCAGGAGGAACGTAGGAACCCGGGAGGCAATACTTACCTTACGTCTTATCTTAGAAGATAGATTAAGGAAAGGCAAACCTACATTTATAGCTTTTGTAGATTTGGAGAAAGCTTTTGACAGTGTTGACTGGAATACACTCTTTCAAATTCTGAAGTTAGCCGGGGTAAAATACAGGGAAAGGAGAGTTATTTACAACTTGTACAAAAGTCAGACCGCAGTTATTAGACTCGAAGGGCATGAAAGGGAAGCATCAGTTGGGAAGGGAGTAAGACAGGGTTGTAACCTTTCTCCGATGTTATTCAATTTGTACATTGAGCAGGCGGTGAAGGAAAACAAGGAAAATTTTGAAATAGGGATTAAAGTTCAGGGGGAAGAAATAAAAACATTGCGTTTTGTTGATGACATTGTAATTCTATCAGAGACAACGAACGACTTGGAAGAGCAGTTGAATGGAATGGACAGTGTGTTGAAGACAGCGTATAAAATGAACATTAACAAGAGCAAAACAAAAATAATGGAATGCGGTCTTAGAAAATCAGGCGATGCTGAAAGAATTAGATTAGGTAACGAAACAATGAAGGTGGTAGATGAGTTTTGTTACTTGGGTAGTAAAATAACATGCGATGGTCGCAGTACAGAGGATATAAAATTCAGAATGGCAATGGGAAGAAAAGCATTTTTGAAAAAGAGAAATTTGCTAACATCGAATATTAAGTTAAGTGTAAGGAAGTCTTTTCTGGAGGCATTTGTGTGGAGTGTTGCCTTGTACGGGAGTGAAACATGGACGATAAGCAGTGCGGACAAGAAGAGAATAGAGGCTTTTGAAATGTGGTGCTACAGAAGAATGCTGAAGATTAGGTGGGTAGATCACATAACTTATGAAGAGGTACTGAACAGAATTGGCGAGAAAAGGAATTTTTGGCATACCCTGACTAAAAGAAGGGATCGCTTGGTAGGACACATTCTTAGACATCGAGGAATAGTAAATTTAGCATTGGAGGGACCATAACAACAACAACAAGAGCAGGTAAACCAGATTAGTGACATAGTTGTTAGATGAACTACCAGATGGCAGTAATGTGACAGGAGAAAATGCTGCAATTTATTACTGTGGAAACATATTTTCCCCTTTAATTGAACGTGTAATCCCAGAACGCTTGTTTCAAACCTCATAAAAAAACGATCGCGTTGATTCGGATTATTCTTCCTGAGAAAAGCAGTAATGAATCCAACACAAAAGGAAGTATTAAAAACGTATCATCATGAATGTGAAATATAGTATAATCATTGGAAACCTCTGGAACAAAAACTTGCCACTGAAATCGTAGCTATTGAACAGAATGGTGATAGGTTCTTTTTTTCCTTTTGACTAAAATGATTTATATATTGTATTTATAAACTTCCAGTATCCTCAAAAATATATTTTTCATTCTAAAGAGATCAAGACCTTACATTAGAATTAAAATGGTGGAAGAGAGACTTTCTGATCTTGCTCCGTAGAGTGTTCATCGTGATTCAGAAGAAATTATAAATATTAAAATGATGTTGCTTTTGGTGGTTTTATAAGTACACGCCACTTCACAGTTGCCAGTAGAACCAATTTTTATTCAGACACTGCCGGTTTCGTGGTCTAGAGCTACACCATCATGTGCACAAAACCGTTAAAACAGCCAAGTCAATGTGGCACAGAAGTTGCGGCCGACGGTCAATATTAAACCGATTTCTTAAAAAATAAACTGCCAAAGCTACAGCTGCTCTCAGCACTAACAATAAGTCGTCTATAAATGTTATGACATTTAGAGTACACAAATGTATGACACACAGCTGCAGCTAAATTCCAAAGTGTCACGAACTTAAATACAAGCATGCAATAATGTAATAACATACAGTTACCTATTGTTTAGATTTGTTACTTTCGTCATAAATAACATATTTGTTTTCCTGTAGACTTACTTGCGTATTTGTAGATTCCAATGAGTTTGTATGATTTTTAATTTGCAGTTGAATGATGTTATTGGGGTTAACATTAATACCCCGTTATAGCGTGAAAGACGTTACAGGAAAAAAATAGTTTCCCTTTCTAAAGAACAGTATTGGACACCCCCATGTCAAAGGCATGGTGAGTCGTGTCGGGATAGCAGAGTCGGTAGTGCGCTTGCCTGCAAAAGGAAAAGGTCCCAGGTTCGAGTCCCGGTTCCGGCACACAATTTTAATCTGCCAGGAAGTTTCATATCAGTGCACACTCCGCTGCAGACTGAAAGTTTCATTCTAGATAAATAATCATTTGTGACTGATGACGGAATACCTTATACCAATTAATAATCCTGTAATTGTTTTTTGTTATTGAAAAAAATATGAATACAATTCAATAACGCGGTAGATAATGACGTTTTACATGTTGGCCATATCGTAAACCGCATGGCAAAATTATCTACTCTTTAGAAGTCATAATTTGTCGGAATATTATTTTGATACCTCAGATAGTTTGTGAGAGATGAGTTATTTCATGGCTTCATTCTTGTTTTATCGTTGGTGCACGCTTTCGGAAATAAGTAATATTGACGTAGCATCCCCTATTTTACACTGCAAACTGTCCGGAATTTAGCGTATTCGCTTACTTGAGTAGAAATATCACAATAACTGACTATGAAAGAAATGATTGGCACTTATCTACGAAGTTAACATCAGCGTAAAAAATTTGCTACAAAATAATTTGTGTAAATCATGTTTGAGGAGGATTACAGATTGTGCGCGAATTTCGCCGCACAGTGCAAAGTGCAAAAGGGGGAACAGAAGGGGAACGGAAAAGTGAAGCAAAAGCGCAGAGATGGGTTTGGACAGCACGAGTGCCAAACATAACATGGAAAAAAACACGAAGGGAAAATTTTGTTCGCAGTGAGCCTGAGCTTCGGCCTGTACTAGCGTTTTTTGGCATTGTTGTCCTGAGACCGCACACTGGCACAATCAAAACGCGGTCCTATCCGGCTGCGCGTGGATTTTCGGCAGTAAGGCGCGAGTAGGGATGCAACATCGTTGATAAAAACATCGATGTTCCTGCGGTAAAATATCGATGTTAAAAAAAACATCGCTCTGAAAAACGATACATCGATGTTTTTCCGATGTTTCCAGACGTTTAAGAAATATTAGGAAAAACACACTGAAATGAAGCTGTGTTGCCAGAAAGTATCTGCCTTATTTATGTTCTTTCACTAGGCTACGAATACACAGCGAATGCCAGATTAGAATGAAAAATAAGATGGGAATAAGGTTTCGCTACCTATTGCGCTGATTTTACTTGTGTTTTGTTGACATATTGCATTTTTCTTAGCTGTCGACGTGGAGAAAATTATGCACCTTTCAGTTATTACTTAATAATGTATTTTTAAAATAAATATTCATCAATGATGTTTATCAAATCATGTACCTTGCTGGAAAGAAAATCTATGTTATACTTGGCTTGTTGGCTATTGTCTCGGATTTTTTGTCGATTTTTGTTTGATGTTTTAACTGACGTTTTGACAGTACGATATCAGTCTGACTGGGTAACATTGTCAAAGATTCGATTCCACTGATATTGGAGGGTGAAATTTCAGCAATGCCAGCAGATGCTGGACAAACATCAGATTAATCATCAGATTGTTTGATATTTCACTTACCTACTCTTTCAAAATTATGAAAACAGCGACGAGCGACGACAGCATGAGCACCACACTTGAGCTGACGCTGGCTGAGCAACTAATTAAGTAATAATGGAGTTGCCAATCAATTGTTGAACGATGTCGATAGTTTTGGACTTCTGTCGTCTATGCATCGGCGATATATCGCTGTTTAAAAACGTCGATGTTTATGGACGAAACATCAATGTTTTCAAAACATCGATGAATCGTTTGCATCCCTAGGCGCGAGTGCGCGGCCCATAATGACGGCGACGCCTCGCATTGCGTTCAGAAAACGAGGCGCTGGCTTAGCAGTGTTTTTGGCTCCACTCACCAAAATGTGTCCTCGATGGCCGTGGTGCGACGCTCCGGTCCACGTTCAGAAGAGCTGTCCACGCGACACAGACGGAGCTCCCGCGCAACCGTTAACTCGCGAACCGGTCACCACTCGCGCTCACGGGCGACTAACGAGTCGTTTGCACGGCGACGGGAATTCCAGCCGGAAGCACAGGTAGGTGAGGGTGGGGTGGGGTGGGAAGAAGGCATCCCTTTTGGCAGGGAGGGACAGAGTGCGAGAACAGCGAGGAAAAGCCCATGTGTTTCGACACACTGGAGCACACGCCAGATTCGAAATTTTGCGAATCGCCACAGTTTTAGGTTCGTTCGAGTGGCGCTGCTGACGATCTGAAACGGTTTGAGGCGTTCGAGTGGCACTTTTGACTCTTTCTGACGATATCTGACTGACCAGTCAGGTGTTCGAGTGCAGGAGCTGATAGTTTGAGATCGTTTATTTAAGTCAGCAGATTTTCGTCAAACTGTTTTCTGACTGACTCCAAAGCGTTTAACAAGCCTCCTTCAAAAGACAAGCCTGCACATTTACGAAGAGGTTTGTGTTCCAAGTCTTCGATTTTCTCTTGATTGAGGCTGAGCTTTGTATATTAGACAGGCATTCTTTCAACTTATGGGGCCTTCTAATACAGTACGCCCCCTTTTTATTACACCCATACATACTATAAATGAAAGGTGTGGAAATTTTCATAACATACGAATTTAAAGATGAATGCGTATGTTTTTATAGTTTGGATTGTGATATATTCGCCTGAAAATGAAGTCAAAATAGTCCTACTGAGATTTTCTGTGCCATCTGTAAATGAAGTGATTGACACATAAGAATAATATAGTTCACAACAGACATTAGCACTGATAGATTTTTATAACCGACATCTAGCTTTATATGTGCCACTATAGCGTCTTACAATTACTGTTCCGTCTGTTTCTCCTTGTGGTTATTTATTATAGAAATCAGTGCCAATGTGGGCGTTTCTACACTAAATGTGTAACTTCTGGGAAAATCATGTACGCTGATAATTCTTGCACAACATCTGCAAATTTTTGTATATCAATTTGTATGTTTCATTTTTTTTTTAATTTTATTATAACTCATAATAATGGGACAAAATGCATATGAAGTTGTATGTTACCAAATATTCCTTTCACACACAACTATCCTAATTTACCTCATTTTTGTAGGAGGTTTCGTCAGTTTAAGTTGGCTACATTATTTATAAATGGGGAAACATGTTTACGTATATTTTGCGTTTTGTCAAAGTTTATGATCAGAATGTATTCCACAACGTATTTCTAATGGCGGAATTCACACTGTCCGTCGCCGGTCCGTCACCTCACGTCAACGTGATCTTTCTCAAGAAGAATGTTTTGATGGAACGGTCGTCTGGTAACATCGCGACTCGCAAGTTAACCTAGTTTCATCACGCGATTTTCATATTATACTCCACAGATACACGGTTTGCACGCAAATGTGTCTTGTTAATCTTTACTTTATTATTATACTTTCGTTTAACGGTAAATTGCAAATGTTTCAAGATGACTTAAATAGTTTTCTCAATTGGGCGTCCACCTACATAACATACATAGATAACATATCGCCAGTCATAACGTGGGCCTCCACCCTACCACTGTCTTTCACACCTACAAATCAATCATGCGCCCCGTCCTTTGTTCCTTCCACCCCACCTGGATATCAGCCCCTCCTACTTTCTACAAATCCCTCCAGATCCTAGAACGCCACGCCCTCCGCCTCGCATACCGTATCAGACGAGTTTGTGACACTTGCTGGGAGTGACAATTGCGCGGAAAGGGAATTTGTAGACACTCGCGCCGGGACCCAAACGCTGCAGGTAGTGAACAGGGTGTTCCAGAAGTAGGGATACACCACCCCTACTCCTCGCCCTCCAGCCACTACCTGTGCCGTATTCAGGGAAAGGCCCACCGAGCGAGGTGGAGCAGTAGTAACGGCCCGGAGATATCACAGCCTCATTCAACAGGGAGATAACACGTCATACAAATATCACTCGATTTATAATACAGCACCATGTGAAGAGGAATGTGATGAAATCGGAATTGAGCGCAACCGTTGCTAACTACAATTTCGGATTTACTGCATTTTGAGTAAGAATTCGCATCTATATTCGCATTTATCGCAAATGCGAATTTTTCCTGTCCCTATTAATACCTCTAAAAATAAACAGCTGATCAAGGCACTAAAAGCAAGGGCAGATCTTTGGGTGTATTACTACAAATAACTAAAACACAATTTGATCGTGGAATTATATACAATCTCATTATAAAGGTTTTTTGTAGGTGGTTTTGAGCAGCTTTTAAATATGTTAGGAATAGCATTATGAAATATAGACAGCTACACCTTATGTTTATTATGAGATATCGATTTCGGCTAATTTTAGGTTATCTTCAAGTCTCAAACAACAGGTGTTACTTATGCATTTTTCCAGTGGCACTCATAACCTTCAAGTGTTTACACACGCCGGCCGCGGTGGCCGAGGAGACTAAGGCGCTCCAGTCATGGTCTGCACGGCCACTACGGTCGGGGGTTCGAATCCCACCTCGGGCATGGATATTTGTGCCATCCTAGTTCGTAAGTAGTTCATAAGTAGTTTGTAAGTTTAGGGACTGATGACCCCGTAGTTAAGTCCCATAGACTATACAAACATTTGAACACACGAGGTCTAACGTTGTTAATCGCGTTAGCGATGAAAACAGAACCCAGAATCTTTGCGTCTAAATGATACATATATTGGTGTGATGTCTTATTTCGAAAGAACAGACATCACACCAATACATATATAGCTCTCGGTAAAGTGGAACGGTACGATGTCGTTACGTAGCACAGCACAGCAAACTGGAAGCGCGGGAGAAGTGCAAACAACGTTCTCTCCTCAGAGGTATGACTACAATTAGGTTCGGCGTAGACTTCTACAACATACAGTCTACACGGCGAAGATTACACCAAAAAATTTAACGTTTCGTCTACTTTGGCGATAGCAACCAAATTTTAAAATCGTGTCTACTATGTAAAGATGTAGCAACACAAAACGCTTCAAGTCCAAAACTTCACTGATTTTCGAGTTCTGAATTTTTAATATGTTTTTAATGTTATTACAGAAAAAACATATTTGGGACTCACACTACAATTTTCATATGGCAGAATTTGTAGGTACATTCACAAGACATAAGTCAACGGTCGTGTGCATTCATCTTATGAGAAATATCAATCATTTGTTTTCAGTGTTTATTTCAAATTTCTCTTTTAAGTTTCTTTAATTATTAGTACTTAAATGTGGTTATGAAATAAATAAATTACGTGTATATGTGTAGTCTTATGCGGCCAAACTACTTAGATCATTGGTCGCTAGACTTACACTCTACTTAATCTTACTTAAAATAACTTAGGCAAAGTACAAACAAACATACCTATGTCCGAGGAAAGACTCGAACCTCCGACCGGACCGGCCGCGCAATTTGTGACACAAATTACATGTTTGATAATATTAATGCATAGAAGTATGAAATCACGCCAAGACACCTTCCTGCAAAAATTTCGACAAAAAAAGTTGGCACTGAGTTTAGAAAAACAAAATTCTGGTATATTGGATTTTAACATTTTATCAAAAATTAAATGTTACTACAAGAGATACAGCCATTCAAATTTACGGGCACCATAACGTTTTCCCTTCCTGAGTAAATGAGCTGCTTCTTATAGTTTCAACACCTTTTTCTTGAATGTTCTGAATATAAATCTTCACACAGACTTCTTGAGGAATAGAGTGATACGGATATCTGATTGTAAACCACTGCCTATTACCTTAGACCTTTTTGACTGTACTGAACAGTAGTTCCGCGTATTCCATAATTTATATTTATACAGTTAACAGGCAATGTAATTTATAACCAACTGTTGGCTACCACTTTCGCTTCATTTTTCCCGGAAGTCTTGCAACTTGTTTCTCCCTGTTGGTTTATGCCAAGTTCGGAGTAAAAGTGGTTCTATATGACAGTGATGGAAAATAGAATTTATCTTTAGCATTTTTCGGTGTGTGACATTCCTTCAGATGTATTTGTAATTCGAATACAGCCAAATCGTTTTGGGTTCTACGAATAAACGCTTTAAGTATGTAAAATACTCATTGACTTATTATTAACGTTTTTTAATCCAAGGTTTGTGGTTGCATATCCTATTAAAAAGTTATGCTTAGTGTTCTGAATAATATGCTTTTAGGAGGTATGACTGTGGAAAGTCATAGTCTTGTAGTAGCAGAGACTAACTCTCCAAACATTATCATTATTAAAATACCTTTTTGTTTACAGGAGGAACACTCAACGGATTAATATGTAGTTAGAACAAGTTACTATATTGCTCTTCAGCTTGCAAAGGGTTGTGCAATTTCACTGAGTTTCGTGTTGACAGTGTGGAAACTTGACAACAGCAGTGCTAGACTTGTTGGTGTGCCTGTACCCAGGTAAAGGCATTAGCCGCCCCAAGGGCCACGGGTTCCGCGCAAGTGTCACTCCGCGCAAGTGTTCCAACCCCGTATCAGGCTCCCTTCCCCCACGCGGATCCTCTATGACCTATTTCCCTTCCCTCCTCTCCTGCAACACCTCGAACATCTCCGTCTCCTTTACACAACCCGCAAAATCGAGTCCCAAAACCCTCTGGTATACCCTATACTCACCAATCCCGGGCCTCTGCCACGCATCCGCCAAACCGTTCCTCCCGGCCTTCACCTCCATACGCTCCGTATCCTCTCCCAGGGCAACTTCCGCACCCTTCCTCTACCGGATACCGAACTTCGTCCTGATATCTACCCCTCCTACCAACTCTGATCCCTTCCCCGTAGCATCAGCACCCCTCCCCTCTCTCCCGTCCCTTTTCCTTCCCGCCCGCTTGGCTACCCCTCGCCCAGGCCCAGAGTCTCGTCAATCATTCTCTCCCCTCCTTACTCTCTCTTCTCTCCCCTTCCCCCCCCCCCCCGCACTTCCCCCATCCCTTTCCCACCTCCCCCCTCCATCCCCCTCCCCACCCCTGCGGGGGCGTCTCGACTTTTTACCAACGTGTACAGTGCCAGTGTGTCCAGTGTCGTGTGTTTTTAACCAGTGCCTCTGTGTTCGCCGTCCCCAAGTTTTATTCTGTGCACCGTTTACTGTCTTCGATTTTATCCTTAGTGTTTCTGCGATGTACTTTTAAATTGTCGCCGTGGCAAACTGTTTTTACGAACTGTGTGTGTTTTAATACTACCCGTCTGTTTCTCGTTTTCTGCTATATGTTTGTCCCGTCTGTCTATGTACGTTTTAGTCCGTCAAAATCTCAGTGTGTCGATTGTCTTTTTCCGCAATTTTATCCCTCTATTTTGTATATTGTTTTTCTCCATTCTTGTTATTACATGTATGTCACATGGCTGAAGAGCAGTCACCGCAGCTGCTGCCAGCCTGCCAACTGTTTACAGTTGGCTTCAAAGTAAAAAAAAAAAAAAAAAAAAAAAAAAAAAAAGGTCATAACCTCACTTTCAACATCGGTAGAGAGCAAAGATGCCAACTAGCGCTATGGGTGGCCGAACTGCGAAACAGGTAAAATAAGCGATGGAGTTGGCTTCGGAGTTGGAAACTGTCGAAAAGCGCGCATGCGCAGTGGAGGCCTTCCAAATCGTCAGTAACTATCAGGAACTATCAGCGTTTGGGCCACTCGAACGAACCTAGTATCGTTATCACAAAGAGCGGGAGCCGTTCAGCAGACGAAATAAAGCAGCAGGTCATTACATCTTCAGAGTTCAGACATTATATTCAGGGCAGTTTTGGAAGCTGTTTCTGTCTTTTTTCCCTGTAAAGATAAATCTGTCTTCTTCATACGTGTTACTTACAAACATGTTATGAAAAGTAAGTTCCAGACAGTGTGTTATTTTACTACGATCTTGTTTGCAGTTGTCTGTCCTTCGGAGTGCATATTCCTCCAAACGTACCAGTCCAGTTTACGAACACACTGTGATATTGTTGTGGTCTTCGGTCCGGAGATTGCTTTGTTACTAGCTCTTCACCCTACTCTATCCTGAGCAATCCACTACATCTCCTCATAAGAATGGCAACCCACATGAATTTCAATCTGTTTACTGTATTCGTATCTTGTTCTCCTTCAGCGATTTTTACCCCACACGCATCCCTCCAATGCTAAATTCAAGACTCCCTCAGAATGTCTCCTACCAATCGATCCCTTTTTTTAGTCAAGCTATGTCAGAAATTCCTCCTCTCCCCAGTACTATTCAGTTCCCCCTCATTAATTATCGATCTACATGCCTAATCTTCAGCATTCTTCTGTAGCACCACATTTCAAAAGCCTCTATCCGCTTCCTGGCTGATCTATTTATCGTCTATGTTTCACTACCGTACAACGCAATACTCCACATAAATGCCAACAGAAATGATTGTCTTACACGTAATATCCGATTTTAGCAAATTTCTCCATTGTAAAAAAAAAAAAAAAAAAAAAAAAAAAAAAAAAAAAAAAAAAAAAAAAAAAAAAACGCTCTTCTTCCCATTGCCAGTCTGCATTTTATATCCTCTGTACTGTGACCGTCATATGTTATATCAGGGCCGTCGCGAGGGTGTGAAGAGTAGTGCTAGACAAAGCAAGTAAAATTTCGTGAATGCAGAGAAATAGTGCAAACGAAATTTTACTTGCTCTGTGGTGCTAAGCATGTTTGTCTCTGGTCTAATTGTGAATGTAGTACTACTCGTAAATTATCTGTTGCTTCAAGATGTTGGGTGTTGCAGTTCCAGCCATAGTCGAAAAATTCGTTCAGTTTTTAGAAGTGAGAGATAGAACTGGAGAAGGACTGACAAAGGTTTCAATAGAAGTGCTGGAAGAAAGCTGTTTAGACATGGATTGTCGAGGCCAAGGATATGATAACGGAACTAATATGAAAGGAAAATCGTCAGGGTACAGGCTCGAGTTTTGCAGATCAACAAAAGGGCAATGTTTACACATTGTGTTACTCACAGCTTGAGCTTGGCCCTTGGAGACATGGTCAAATGTAGTAAGAAAGCAATGACATTTTTCGGCACCCTCTATTTCCGGCATCAAAAGAAAGGTGGAATATTCTCACTGAGATCTGTTCTGAACTGACCTTAAACAGTCATACTGATATTAGATGGGAATCTCGTCTTGAGAGCGTCAGACCTGTCAGATACCAGATGAGGAAAATTTGTGAAGCACTCGAAAAGGTTGCCGAAACAACAAAGGATTTATCTGTCCGATATGAAGCGCTGTCTTTAGTAAATCATTCCCTCAGCTCTTTCAAATTCATTTTGGCTCTTATAGTAAGACCTCTTGCTCGCCGTCAATGAGGTCAGTAAAACTCTTTAAGCTCAAGATATGCAGTTTGACGTCGTCCTACAAGAAATAAGTGGATTGAATGACTTCTTCAAAAGTTACAGGGAGACAGGGTTCACACCCGCTATGTCAACTGCAAAAGAATTGATGACAGATTTAGGATGGGATGCAAAATTTTCAACTCGTCGCCAAAAGAAGCGCAAAAGATTTTTCGACGAGACTGAAGACGATCCATACATTGTCGCTGATAAGAGCCAAAAGCACTACAAATCCGAAGAAAAATTTAAATTCGAATACTTCTTGGTGATCCTCGATGAAGCTTTGGCATAAACTCAAAGTTCAAACAGCTGACTAATTATTCCGAATACTTTCGATTTTTTTTTCATCCTTTTCATACTTCGTGACATGCAAAATGTGGAGATTGAAATGTGTTGGCAGAAATTAGCGACCTATCTGCAAGATGGGGAACTGGTGGATGTAAACACATCTGACCTCGTCTCAGAAGTAAAACTGCTACGGTTTGCGATTCTTCCTATAATGAAGACAGCCAGGGCCGTCTAAAGTCATGCAGGACACCGTGGGCGCTCATAGTTTTGGGGCCCTTAAAAAAACTAAATGAATGCATCAGAATGGTGTACAATTATCATACCGAGCACTGCCGTGCGCGGTATTATTATCTTCGTAAACAACGCTTTTGAATTTGCGATTCTTTAGGGGCCCATATCTCAGGTTCTTGGCCTAGTGATCATTTGTGCACATATTAGAAGAATGGGTATACTATAGCTATCATACAGTACATCGTCAAATTTTTCAAAGTTACACACTTTCTGGAGCCCATCCAAATTGAGCAAATCAATTGGATTTTGTATATGACGTGTAGTCGATGGCGGGCTTTAAACGGCTTACAAAAGCACCATCATTCATGGGCGGTTCCTGAGAAAATCTCAAAAAACCATGATTTTTGGGTACAAAAATTGTGGGGATGGTCACTTCGATACTTTCTATTCATTACTAATCTTCGATATTTTTACTATATGTTCTTATAGTGATATTCTCGAGACCGTTTTTAAATTGTTTCGATATCGTTATTCGTTACCGAGATCCAGAGGTTGAAACTTATAATAGTTTTGCACAAAATCACAAACCCGATTTTTAGTGTTTAGCCGTTTTAGCACCATGAATCGCAAATATCTAAATAACTAACCATAGTAAATTGTTTAAATATTTACAATACATCCTGTAGACGGCATTTTTCAGTTTTCGTAAATCTTAGTTCATGAGCATGATACGGCCGAAAATCCACTAAAAAAATTTGCTAAAAAATTGCGTATTGTGCTGAAGGGCGGCGTTCGGACAGCTCTGAAACTTACCATGCGATTTGAAAAAAGGTGCTCGGCGAAAAAATTTCATTTTTGTACATCTTAAAGTTTGAAATCTTCGGTCGATGAAGGGGTGATTTTTGTTTTCATTTACTTTACAGTTAATATGCAGCATCCGGTTTAGTGAACAATTGCAACATATTTTAAAGAGTTTGCAGAGGTAAAAACACATTACATAAACTTCTCGTCTGGTTGATTTTAGGTTACACATAGCTGCGTATGAAATGTAGATAACATATCGAAATTTTATTTAAAGTTTAGAGCAGAATGATATCTTATGTGGTTCTTGAGATATCGGTCCGTGAATGATAGCACGTGACAGTAATAGGTTCGAAAACGCTATTTCTAATTGCGAGGGAACGTATCTTGAGGAATAGGATATGACTAAAATGTTATGTGTATGTTGTTTAGGTGTTTATCTGGAAAATCCGTTTCCCGTTTCTGGAAATGTGTAATCGTTATCGCGATACGCCACAAAAATCAATTTTTGGTATCAAAAGATCCAACCGCGTGCATTGGCAAATCTACACTTCTATTCATGGCAAATCGTCGAAATTTTTACGATGCATTCTAATATTATGATTCCGGAAAGCTTTGAAAGTTTTTCCGATAATACTATCCATTACCGAGCTGTGTAGATTCCAAGTTACCGCACATATTAATGACAAATATGCATATAATATCCGGTATGACGTGTAATTATGGTCTTAAGTGACGTAGCGAACGTACAGCAAGTGTTCTTGGTTTGGAGGTCACGAACCTGTGTTTCTAGTCGCCGTTTATTCACCGGTAACGTTTATAAAAGTTACAAATCATCGTAAATTTTTATCTGTAATTTATTTAGTTATATTAGCCACAGATCGCCGTACAGTGTGTGTGTGACAAATATTTCACACTGCACGGCTATACCCGTCACATATTTCCGTAAATTGCGTCTGTGACGAAACATTCTGCAGTTACGACGTTACACCCGTTACATACTGGCGTTATTAGAAAATGTTACTTAACAATAATATACATGTGATCCATTGTTATTAATCCCTTGATATTTCATCAACAGTCACGTCTTTGAGGCCACTGGACGTGCAAAATTCGTCATCGTAATGGTTGGATCAAAGTGAACGACTTGAATTATCGTGAAATGGCAACATCATGTAAAACTAAATTCTCAGCTGGACTCGAAAATATTTACATTCTTTTTATGGAACGATATTGATAGTGTTTAACAATGTTCTTTGAAATAGTTATGCGTGTTTAGCAGCATCTGAATGTGAAGCTCTTTTTAGAAAGTGAACTACTACATAGTCACTTTGATCTGACGTTTGTAAAATGCATCAAGGTCTGTAAAATACTATCCAAATGTTACTCACCGTTGATTTAATGTTATATAAGCAGTACACTCTGATGTAACAGGAAAAAGACGGGTACCAGCTGAATAATGCTCCTGCCGGAGCACAGAAAAGGCGAATATATTCTCTGACACAAAAGTGTGGAACCAGCTGCCTCAGTCCTCATTCCGACTTCCTCATCAAAAATTTTGGCATGCTAACATATTCGCGCTTTTTTCGGCTGAATGTGAGTAGGACAGAGACAGTGCAACAGACAGAGAGAGCCATGTATGATGGAATAGAGAAAGTTCAGGAGAAAGGCATAGGCATGAAAACAGCAGTGAGAAGCGAAACGAGATGTCGTAAGTCAGGAACAGTAACAACAAACTAAGACAGATGCAGATAGTAGCAATTGGAGCAAAAGATGAAACAGTGGGAAACTGAGACGAATGGAGAAAATACATAAAGCATGAGCGTGCGGCTCTCCAATACTATAGCATGAAACAATTTTTCCCGTCCCCAGTACGCGCGTGCTAAAGTTTTCTGATCTACAGGTCAAACCCCAAGCAAACCATCTTCATGGACGTATGTGTAAAGGAGACAAACGTGATTGAAGACAATGAAAGCCGACTCTAAGTGAGAAAGAAAGAATACTGGCAACAGGACAGGAAGTGAATGGGACAACGTGTTGGGGCAGAGAGACGATGAAAGTGTCAGAAACAGACAGCGGTGAGGAATCGCGAGGGAAAGGGATGAAGACATTGAAAATTTGACACAGACAGAAAGCGGCAGTGGGAGAGACAGCAAACAAACGAACAGACATATATAGACACTGACAGTGAGACGACATTGTTGACTATGACGCCTTACAGTTTGCGGCGCTAGGCGTCGGCGACCGCCGACGGCCTCGCGCCTGTGGGGGCCTCGCAAAACATTGTTAAAATTTTAGCTTCTTTTTCTATTTTTTATTAATTTGATGTTTAACGCCGCTTTTCAAGTTCTAGGTTATGTACCGACGACCTACATCTAACTTGCACTAGCTTAACCCAAGTACGAACACATCATCAGTACCCAAGGGTACGGCCCCCGACGGGAGCGACCTCGCGCACTGTGGTATGACGCCTTAGTGCACTTGGTCATTTCTCACCGGCAGGTATTTAGTAGAGATCTGAAACGGGCTTCGAAATGTTGCTTAAAACCAACTAGCGGGCTTTATGTAGGGATGGCAGTTATCGCTGAAACAACCTGTTTTCGGTTATACCGTTTCTTTTCATCTCCAGTTTAACCGCACCGTAAAAATTGCTCAAGATAACCGGTTTTTTAAATAACCGGTTTTCGGTTCTTATTGCTATTATTTCCAGTAGAGTTCGGACGAAACATATTTTGCGGACGAAATAGAAACCGTAATCGAATTTTCGGTTCTTCTAGTTTCGGCCGAAACCGAAACTTACGAAATTTAGTTAAAATTTAGGCAAATTTACGTTATACGACAAATCACTTTCCATATTTTGCAAGATCCCCTCCCAATACTACGCCTTCTTGGGTGTGTGTAAGCCTAGCCAGGAGTCCGTAGAAGACGATATACGAAGCATACAGGTTTACTGGCCTAGTATTTCCATCCGGCAGTTGCGAATATTGAGCCAACCACTCCGTAAGTTGGACTTGTGAGCCAGCGCATACGAATATCTCGTTATACACACAACAAATATAAGTTACAGTCAGTAAATGAACTTCAGTCAGTGCTGCAGAAGTATTTCGAAAAATAAAGTCACAGTTCCGACTAACAGTATAATTGCTGTCAGTGTAAATTTACGCAAATTGAACTAGGAAAGCTCAGTACCACAGGATCAAAGAATGTTCAAATGAGTGTGAGTTCTTATGAAACCTAAATGCTTAGGTCATCGGTCCCTAGGATTACAAACTACTTAATCTAACTTACGCTAAGGAAAATATATACATCCATGACCGAGGCAGGAGGGAGGACTAACTGCCGACTGGAGAAGCCGCGCAGTCCGTGACATGGAGCCTCAGATCGCACTGCTATCTCGCGACGCACCACATGATTAATGTTACCTAAACCCATATTGGTTATTAAAAAAGCTCATCGCTATCAAGGAATCACATTAATAAAATGTTCAAATGTATGTAGAGTTTATGGGACTTAACTACGGGGTCATCAGTCCCTAAACTTACAAACTACTTATGAACAACCTAATACTATAGTGGCCTTGCTGAAGGTGACTGGCGCGCCGTAGACAGCTCGGCCACCGCGGCCGTCTCACATTAATAAAACTTGTTAGCATAACAATATGATAGTACATTAAAAGTTAGTATTCCAAGCTTAGAGTACATCACTTACAAATTAGGTATATGAATCGAATTTACCTTCTCTTCCAAGAAACATTTCGGATGATTTCTCCTTAAATGACACAGCATGTTTGTAGTACCTCCACCCGTTTTCGGCTTTTTAAAGCAAATGGAGCATTGTACCCCACTGCTACCGTACTTCGTGAAGTACTTCCACACTCGGGATGGTGCCGTTTAAGACACAACCGATGTCTGGGGACGACAGCAAGTAACTGCCGCATGACCAGACGGAGGCAAGGCTCGTACACTGGCGGTGCACGCGCATCGTCTAATAGGCCACGCCACACGGCAACAGGTGCGTCGATGCCTCAGTAGCTGCACCAGTCCTTAAGTTCTTATGCCAAGCGTTTCTGAATGCCGATATTGTTCTTAAAGTGACCGCTTTTCTTATTTTCTGCGATGACCTAATATTTCACACCAGTGGAAATTTTAGGAATAGCCCTAAATATTAGTGTCTACTAGATTTGATGTTTTTAAATTATAAAAAAAAAAAAAAAAAAAAAAAAAAAAAAAAAAAAAAAACACACATTTTGAACCACTACTACAGGAAGTAGTCGTACCGGTTTTTTTACCTGGTTCTTGGCACTAACTAAAATAAACCGGCTACAACCGACACCAAATAAATACCGGAAAAAAACCGGTTATTCAAAACTAAAATACCGGCATCGGTTTTAACCGGTCGGTTTTTCCCATCCCTAGCTTTATGACGTCACCGGCTCGGCCCGCTGCGCTCGTGGGCTTGCCGACGCGGCTCGCCGCCTCGCCGGGCCTGGCGGTACCCGCAGCCGCAGCAGACTCACGAGCCGCGCTGTCGGTTAAGACCGGTATTAAACTATCAAATTATTTGTCAAAGGATTGGACAAACAAAAACTGGACGTAGTGTAATGGGAACATCGTCCAATATTTCATACAATCTAAGGCCTCGGCCTAGATTTCATCAAAGAAATCGCTCGTCTTCTGTTTCCTGCAGTGAGAAATGTTACCGCTTGGAGCGCTAGTAGTATACAGCTTCCTTGCCACTACAGCTGTTTTATTTGGAGGTTAAATATCTGATATTACTTGGACATGACGTTCGTATTCGTAAACATGGCTAGTAGTGGAATGTTTGTGTAGTGTTTTCTAGCAACAACAAAATTAAAAAAAAAAAACAAAAAAAAAAAAAAAAAAAAAAAAAAACAGATGGGGCGTTGTATTACAGGTGACAAGGCCAAATCACACTGTCCGTCACGTCAATTCGCGTAGCCCAATACCCTGCGGCAAAAGTGAGGTTGAGTTACAATCCGTGATGTAAAAAAGTCATTACATACTTTCCTAAATCTTAATACGGCCGAAGCAGATTTTAGAATGTATGATTTTGGTAACGTGGTGTGCTAAGTTCTGGGAAATGAAACAACTTTCAAAAATCGACATCTGTTTGCAAGCGAATCTATGTACATATAAATACGTCAGCCAATTTTTGTAAGGAAATAAATAGAGCCTATTTACTTTATCAGCAATGTTTCCCCCCTTACATTGTTAATAACGTCATAAACAATTTAGATTATCCTCTTTGTCAGTGCTCACATTTTCCATTTAAAACGTTATTTAATGAAACTTGCTTTATCTACTTAACAATCTTATTCGTATGCACTGTTTGAGTCAGCCTTTTTGTCACTCTAATGCAAACTGTGAAGGATGAAGAGCGACAAAATAATTAGCAGTGAAAGGCCTGGTTGTTCTGTCGGCGGCGGCATAAAAAAAGAAAATCCTCCCGGTCCCGTAATAAATTTTATTTATCTCGCTCTGACACCCACGGTTTCATCCAAGTGCGTTTCCTTTTCTTTTTTCCCTCCTTCTCTTCTAAATGCAGACACAACGCAACTGTAGTATAAACAATAGCTGAGCATTACACCGCCATTTTGAAGCAAATTTGACAAAATATTGGATGAATGTGTAATACCCCCTTTTGCGTTACATCCAATTTCTTTGTCAAAAAATATGACCAATATTTCATCCAATTTTTTCGTCCAATTCTTTGTCCAATAATTTGATAGTGTAATACCGGCCTTGGCCGGGCCCGCGGAGGCCGACGAGCCGAGCCGACGCCACCTAGATACAAGGCCTGTGCGCTGCCTGTCAAGAGTAGTCACAACACAAGCAAAAGTATTTGTCTCGTGTAGCGTTGGGCTCAGTTTGGGAATACGAAAACGTTGAAGACTGTGTTTCAGAATATTCTTAATGTTATTTATGTCATTTTCCGTGCAAATTGTTGCTGCTATGAGACAAAATGCCTAATATGAAATGTCGGATACCAATTTCTGTACGATACAGTGAATAACTTTAATATTCGGACACTAAGATATTTTTAGTTAGCTGCGTTATAACTGTATTCTGAAAAAACAAAAATATAACCAAATATTATATGAAGGTCCATGTCTTGTAAATAACAGTATGAACGTTCTTCACATAACGGAAAACAGTTGTTAAAGAATGCGATTAAAATAAACCACACTTCGATGGTCACGTTACTTTAATATCCGGACAGATGGCAGTGTCGCACTTGTCACCGTTCACGCCGGTGTGAGTAGGCCTGCTTCTAGTCAGAAGGCAGGTGTGTGATTACAAGCGCGGTCGACTGTCCAGACGGAACGATGACACGCAAAGCTAATACCAGCTTTGAGATACGACAACTTGTGATTTTTCACAATGCGAAAGGAAAATCATATCGACAAATTGCTGCCATACTCAACATGAGTAAGAGGACTGTGGCAGATATTGTCAGTCGTTTCAAAAACGAGGACCGTATAGACTCCGTACCACAAATGGACCAGCCACAGAAGTTGGATACTCGTGACAAGAGGAAGCTAATACGAAAAATAAAGGAGGATCCTACACTCAGTGCACAGAGATCAGCACGTAAGCTTCTAAACGAGACTGGCAAGAAGGTACATCCTCAAACGATTCGCAGAGCATTGAAAGAAAGTGGATACAATGGAAGAGTGGCTAGGAAGAAACCGTATGTGAATCAACAGAATCGACAGAAAAGATTGGACTATACTAGGCAGTTTATTACGAAGTATGCAATTTGGTGGAATAACGTCATTTTTTCTGGCGAAAGTAAATTTAACGTTTGTGGGTCGGATGGACGAAGCATGGTGTGGCGGAAGAAGAATGAGGAATTTACAGTCACAAATATTAAACCAACTGTAAAGCATGGAGGTGGCAGCGTCCTTGTCTGGGGCTATATATCGACATTTGGACCGGGCGAATTGGTGTTCATCGACAATAATATCGACTAATATGTCTATTTGAACATATTAAAGAACAATTTACGAGAAAGTGCTGAAACCATGGGAATATCAAACATCTTCAAATATTACCAGGACAATGACCCGGAACATAAGGCTCGCATTGTGCAGGAATATTTGTTGTACAACTGCCCCAAAGTCCTACAACCACCACCTCAGTCACCAGATCTCAACCCGATTGAGAATGTGTTGGGAGAACTGAAGCGACGTATTACAAGTACACCAATATCTTCCAAAGAAAGTCTGAAGCGTCGCCTAAATAAGAATGGGACTGTCTACGTGCGGAATATTTAAAAAATATCATTAGCAGTATGCCGCAGCGCTTGAAAGAAGTGATAAAACAGAATGGCTACCGAACAAGATATTGAAACATTTATTTTCCATAAAATTTTCTCTTGAAATACTTAGTTCTGCAAAGTGTCCGAATATTAAAGTAACGTGAGTATAGAACCGAGTTGTATTTAAATTGTATTATTAAGGAAGTTATGTAAGTTATCTTAATAAAATTTATATTATTACTTACAAGACACATCACGTAATGTAATAATTGGTTATATGTATTGTTTGTTTTGTTATAAATGAAGTTATGATGTTCCAAGATTGAAATATCACAGTGTCCGAATATTAAAGTTATTCACTGTATCTTACTAATAGTTCATAAATATCTTATACCAACACAAATTTGTCTCTGAATCACAAAATAACTTTAAGAACATTCTTAAAAACACTGTGCAACCTGCATGTGTTTCCAAACTCAGTACAACGCTTCATAAGACAAATTGTTTGTTTTATGACTACTCTTGGCAGACAGCGCACAGGCCTTGTATTTAGGTGGCGTTGGCCGAGCCGGCGGGCGCAGCGGGTACAGCAAGCCCCTGGCAAGACGAGCCGAGACGAGCCTGAAGAGCGACGCCTAGCCTGTGACTCTTAACAAAATGTTCAAATGTTTGTTAAGCTTAAGGCACTTAACTACGGGGTCATCAGTCCTTAAACTTACAAACTACTTATGAACTAGCTACAACTAAGGACGGCACAAATATCCATGCCCGAGGGGGGATTCGAACCCCCGACCGTAGTGGCCGTGTAGACCGTGACTGAAGCGCCTCAGTCTCCTCGGCCACCGCGGCCGGCGACTCTTAACAGAAGACGCGCAGAATTTTCGCAACAGATACAACTTACACGTGATAATTACCTATGATTTTGTATTACTGACCCCTGCTTTATTCCAAACTTGATGAAATGATAACTCATCACTTTCGAAACAAGAGAATGGCCACTCTTGCAGGGATTCGTGTAGTGCATGGCAGAGTGTGATTCAGTTACAGAATTTCTTACAATCTACGTTTTTATCATGATCTTGATGAAATCTGCACACTTTACATTCAAAATAAAGGTCAAGGCCTACATAAGATTTACGTGGTGGATGGTGGAGGATACTTCACGTATATAGTTTACAAAATTTATAGTATTACTTCTAACTTGATGAAATTTCGAGCACTGTCTACGTAAGATTCGTATGGTACATGGCGGACGGTACATCAGTTCACAATTCTATAAAATCTAAAGCTTTAGTACGATCTTGATGAAATTTCACACACTTGAAATTCAAAACTAGCGGAAGGTCACTGCCTACGTAAGATTCGTGTGGTACATGGCAGAGGGTGCTTCATTTAAGAATCCTCTAAAATCTAAAGTTTTATTACGATCTTGATGAAATTTCACACACTTGATATTAAGGTCACTACGTAAGATTCGTTTGGTACATGGCAGAGGGTGCTTCATTTAAGAATCCTCTAAAATCGAAAGTTTTATTACGATCTTGATGAAATTTCACACACATGGCAACTAGCGGACAACTACATTGTAAAACTAGCGGAAGGACACTGTCTACGTAAGATTCGTGTGGTACATGGCGGAGGGTACTTCAGTTATCAATTCCATAAAATCTAAAGTTTTATTACGATCTAGATGAAATTTCACACACTTGATATTCAAAACTAGCGGAAGGTCACTACGTAAGATTCGTTTGGTACATGGCAGAGGGTGCTTCATTTAAGAATCCTCTAAAATCTAAAGTTTTATTACGATCTTGATGAAATTTCACACACTTGACAACTAGCGGACAACTACATTGTAAAACTAGCGGAAGGACACTGTCTACGTAAGATTCGTGTGGTACATGGCGGAGGGTACTTCAGTTATCAATTCTATAAAATCTAAAGTTTTATTACGATCTAGATGAAATTTCACACACTTGATATTCAAAACTAGCGGAAGGTCATTACGTAAGATTCGTTTGGTACATGGCAGAGGGTGCTTCATTTAAGAATCCTCTAAAATCAAAAGTTTTATTACGATCTTGATGAAATTTCACACACTTGACAACTAGCGGACAACTACATTGTAAAACTAGCGGAAGGACACTGTCTACGTAAGATTCGTGTGGTACATGGCGGAGGGTACTTCAGTTATCAATTCTATAAAATCTAAAGTTTTATTACGATCTAGATGAAATTTCACACACTTGATATTCAAAACTAGCGGAAGGTCATTACGTAAGATTCGTTTGGTACATGGCAGAGGGTGCTTCATTTAAGAATCCTCTAAAATCTAAAGTTTTATTACGATCTTGATGAAATTTCACACACTTGACAACTAGCGGACAACTGCATTGTAAAACTAGCGGAAGGACACTGTCTACGTAAGATTCGTGTGGTACATGGCGGAGGGTACTTCAGTTATCAATTCTATAAAATCTAAAGTTTTATTACGATCTAGATGAAATTTCACACACTTGATATTCAAAACTAGCGGAAGGTCATTACGTAAGATTCGTTTGGTACATGGCAGAGGGTGCTTCATTTAAGAATCCTCTAAAATCTAAAGTTTTATTACGATCTTGATGAAATTTCACACACTTGACAACTAGCGGACAACTACATTGTAAAACTAGCGGAAGGACACTGTCTACGTAAGATTCGTGTGGTACATGGCGGAGGGTACTTCAGTTATCAATTCTATAAAATCTAAAGTTTTATTACGATCTAGATGAAATTTCACACACTTGATATTCAAAACTAGCGGAAGGTCACTACGTAAGATTCGTTTGGTACATGGCAGAGGGTGCTTCATTTAAGAATCCTCTAAAATCTAAAGTTTTATTACGATCTTGATGAAATTTCACACACTTGACAACTAGCGGACAACTACATTGTAAAACTAGCGGAAGGACACTGTCTACGTAAGATTCGTGTGGTACATGGCGGAGGGTACTTCAGTTATCAATTCTATAAAATCTAAAGTTTTATTACGATCTAGATGAAATTTCACACACTTGATATTCAAAACTAGCGGAAGGTCACTACGTAAGATTCGTTTGGTACATGGCAGAGGGTGCTTCATTTAAGAATCCTCTAAAATCAAAAGTTTTATTACGATCTTGATGAAATTTCACACACTTGACAACTAGCGGACAACTACATTGTAAAACTAGCGGAAGGACACTGTCTACGTAAGATTCGTGTGGTACATGGCGGAGGGTACTTCAGTTATCAATTCTATAAAATCTAAAGTTTTATTACGATCTAGATGAAATTTCACACACTTGATATTCAAAACTAGCGGAAGGTCATTACGTAAGATTCGTTTGGTACATGGCAGAGGGTGCTTCATTTAAGAATCCTCTAAAATCTAAAGTTTTATTACGATCTTGATGAAATTTCACACACTTGACAACTAGCGGACAACTACATTGTAAAACTAGCGGAAGGACACTGTCTACGTAAGATTCGTGTGGTACATGGCGAAGGGTACTTAAGAATTCTAGCGGAAGGTCACTGTCTACATAAGATACGCTTGATACATGGCGGAAGGTACTTCACTTACGAATTCTACTAAAGCATAACATGAGTAACATCATGTATAAGATTTTGTTTCATTAAGGAGGGCGGGGTACCTTACTCCACACTTAGTTCCGTGGCCTGTGATTTAGTTCGACAGAGCGTCTACGTCTTGTCATGGAAGAGGTAGAATAGACAAATATACAACCGTTTTCTCTGCAATGTACATACTTCGTGTATTTTCCATCTGCATCGTTCACTACTGCTTCAAACGTTTTCCAGGCGCCACTCTTTCTCTTCTTCAGCATATTTGCAAGTACGTACACTCCATCATTTAATTTTCTTTTCGCATCCTCTACGGTCTCATAATTAACAGATTCATTAGAGGCTACGTCATCGCTAGAGTCGGTCATTTTCTCTCTGCCAGTGATACGCAACAAAGCGAGATCGGGCACTCAACTGCCGTGTTACGTCGCGACTAGTACTTCCTACTCACTTTACAATTGCCGACGGCAGAACGCTGAACCAAACTTTGTTTACGGCCAGAGAGGGCCGAAGGCGTCCGACAACAGTCGACAGTACACGATCGAGGTACGTGGCTCCGCATACTAGAAAAATGTTCAAATGTTTGTAGAGCTTTTGGGACTTAACTAGGGGATCATCAGTACCTAAACTTACAAACTACTTATGAACTAGCTAACACTAAGGACGGCACAAACATCCATGCCCGAGGGGGGGATTCGAACCCCCAAGCGCAGCGGCCGTGCAGACAGTGACTGGCACGCCGCAGACCGCTCGGCTACTGCTGCCGGCGGCATTGTACACTCACGCTATTGTCACAGTGCGGCTACGTAATCTGAGCTTTTGCTGAAATGGATGCAAATATACGTCCTCACAAAGTACGTTTATAGGGAAAACTTAAATAATTTTCAGTTTTCATCTACTACTCAAACTAAGGCTCAGCAGGGTGAATGACAAACCTCCACCAGCGTCCATCCTGCCAGTGAGGACATCTTCCTTTTAGTTATTAGCCTGTACCTCAATATTTTAATTTCTTAGATTTTAGTATTAACAGCAAATGCATTTTTATCAGCTATCCGCAAAACCAAATTATTACATTGCAAAATAATTTTATTTTAATTCCATACAATTTTCTGTAGAAAAATATATTAATAGAAAATGTATTATGCATTCGCTCCAGTTATTCCATAGTAACATCACAGGTTTTTTTTAAGTTCACATATTTTTCCTTCAGAAAAATGTATTAAAAACGACTGTAATGTTTATTCTTTGCAAACATGCTGCAGCATTATTTTATCGTAAAACAATACATTTATGTTCTTAATATTCATTTCGATTGCTTTTCTGTTCAAGAATTAGTTAACAGAATGTACAGGTCTGTTATCTGTTGCATATGTACCAATGAGCGTAAGCATAATGCCCGTACGCCATACGAAATAAATGATAGAACAAGTCAACAGTTCGCAGCGCTTTCAGCAGAAATGGCCATTAGAAATTGAACGGATAATACTGTGACAGTACACGCTTTAGTATCCGTCGCTAAGGAGAGTGATGAAAATGTTTCACCCTACGTCCCACGTGCGCATCCAAGCAGCACAGTGGGTGACGCGGATGCGATTTGGGGCGGGCGGCACAGCGCAGTCTAATGGGGCCGCGCTGACAGGGAGGGTACGCGACGCTGATGCGACCTGCACTGCACCTGAACAGCGCTGGGCTGCGTGTCGCTGCAGCCGAGTAGAGGCACAGAGAGGGGAGGCGGGCAGCGAGCGAGCACTCTGCCGTACGCTCTGTATCCAAAGTGGCACCACAGTCTAATATATACAGTCGCGACACTACCGCTGATTTTTGTTATACTAGGCGACTGCAGCGCTCCTTGCGGACGTAAAGCCACGTTGCTCTATATCATATACGAGACGTGTCTTTGTTGTGTGTTTTAGTATACGAAATGGTTTTTACGAAGTGAAGCGTGAGTAGTGCAATAAATTGTAGCAACAAAAACTAGAATACGTCATATTTATCATTATTTTGGTTTTCTACATCCTGAGAGGATGTAATGCTTATTTATAATTACGTTGTGAGCAACACACACATATTGAAGATTATTTCGTTTTAGGATCAAGAAACGGCTTATAAATAGCAGGCGACAAGATCTTTTGAATAAAGTTGCCGCGTATTTACCTGATAATGCGAAGTTCTGCTCTCTACACTTCGATGCAAACCAGTTCATGAATGATGAACGGAAGAAGCTGGTGTGGAATTCTGTGCCTAGATTGTTCGATGTTTCAAACAAACCACCGAAACTGGGAATGAAGAGGAAACTACCGCAAAGATATAATGTAAAGGCGGAAGAAATTAAACTGTGTCCCGAAACAAGTATTACGAATGTGGTTGCTGCTACATCACAGCTAGAAAAATTTTTGTCTGGGCATCCGAAAGTAATTCACTATAGAGGCAAATGTATAAGAAATGTATGGAACAGAAGTGTTCATTGTTACCGTTATTAATGTTTGAAAGGTTAAATGTTTTCCGTTTTATCTAATGGAAACCACAGTCTAACATATAAACCTATTTATCGGAAACCACTGAGCCGTCTTATTTTACAGACGATTGTCGCCCCGCCCCCTCCCACTCCTCCCTCATCTGCGGACCATATGACAGAAAGTGATAATGACTGAGGATCATTCATATAATATGACATTTAGACTGTCGTATAATCGACGTAATATTATCTTAAAATAACATATAATTGAAATAATCTCATAGCAAAATTATATTAGATGAAAGTTTCATAGCCAGTGGGTGTTCTCATAACTAAAAAGTAGGGAAAAAACATTGTTTCGCACCTTTTAACACCGGGAAGACCAATTACATGCTTCTCATGTGCGAAATACTATGTTTACCAGCAAAGTAAGGTGCGATGTCTGAAGAATTTCGTCATAAATATGTTGCGTCAGTTTATTCACGAGTTTTTCTAAATTTACATTTGTTGATATTTAACTGCCCCTTAGAAGTTCTATTATAGGCTTGTCTGCACAAAATACTATGTCTATCACTACCAGCAAGGTAAGCTGCAAGCAATTTCTAAAGAATTATTTCTTAACATATAGCACAATTGCAGTCTGTGTCCGATCACAACGAGTTTTTGCTCGGTTTACGTTTCTTTTACACTCAGTCATGTGTCAAGATACTTAAATAAAGCTTGAAATGCAATAATATATACAATATTTAGAAAATCAAACAACAAGCGGGCATTATTGATGTATCGTATACGGCGTTAAGGGACAGCCGGCTTTACGACCGCTTGGAGCGCTAGTGTCGCTCCAAGTATCCGGCGGTAACAGCTTTCACAGCAGTGAGTGTCGCGACTGTACTTATTAGACTGTGGTGGCACTATTGTCGGTTGATCAAAATGTTACAATGTATGTAAAACTATTGGACCATACTGCTATAGTAATCAGTTCATAGACTTACAAACTACTTAAACCAACTTACACTAAGGACAACACACACACATGCCTGCGGGAGGACTCGAACCCTCGGCGGGAGTGACCGCCCAGTCCATAGATTATTGGCTGTTCGAACAACATTGCCTAACGACTGAAAGTGTTTGTCATAGACTAGTGATTCGTTTTTCATCATTTAAGTTCTCGTTCTCTTTTCATTTGTGAACTATACTTCTCAGTTACTGCCTACTTATATCTGTACAGTTTTGTTTAGTGAAATATTGTAACATCATATGATTGACAACCAACGCAGAAAATTTTAATTTCGTAGTAGGACATCGTCGACAGCGTAGTAGATAAATGGATGCAACATTTTGTGGCTTCTTCAATAAATAAAACCAATCATTTTGTTCCTAAGGAAATAGTAAAAATCTAAATAACTTTGTCAGAATTGTGATAGTTACTGTAATTAATGCTAAAGAATTTTTGAATCCATACATAATGTGGTTAGAAGCTCAAATATAAATTTTAAAGCTCAAGTCAACATTCCATTATCTTCGGGAGTTAGTACGTTTATCTTTTCTTGGTTGTCATTTTTTGTATCAGTTACTTACTGGAAGATGAGCTTATGATTCGAAACATAGGTCATTTTTTATTAATAAATGAAATAAGGCTTTCGTTTGGTTAAAACACAAGTCTACCGTACCTCAAAGATACCGCTGATTCCGGTTCATTTGCAATAGTCTCTTGCAAATTACAATCATGTAAGTCAATGGCGTCCAATATAATTCCCTATTCTGAAAACTGCCTCTTAGTCAGTTCGATGTAAAATCAGCATCACTTGTCTTCGCAGTAGTTTGATATCTTCCAGATTTTCCATTCACTCTAATACATTTATTTGGTGATATTTTTAATGCAGTAATGAATAAAGCAATACTTCGTCGCTAAAATGAGTATGAAACTTGACGATTGATATGACCACATGATTCCTGATGCGCAGGGATGGAAATGGAAGCGCCAGTGCCTCGAAAACGAATTAACATTTATCGTTCTGCTTGGTTTCAAATGAAAAGTCAGAATATTGTCTACGTTTCAAACACAGCAACTTTTGATAAAAAATCGACTGTACCAAAAACTCTATGCAATGTGATTTTACTAAAGCACATTCTTAATTTTCGTGTAATACTTCACTTAATTCGATGCTACACAGTAATGAAAATAAATTTAGGCCCTTATTACATCAAACTACATGAAAAATTAAATGTAATTATTATTACATGTAAAATCTTCTGCGAATTGTTTTCCTAATATGGAGTGACAAATGTTTCACTTGATCTACAAGAGCTGAAAGAATTATTAAATTTATTGAATAAATTGTGAGTATAGCATGAATTTGTGGAAATGATTTTCAGTACAATGGTATGAAGTTGTCTCGACACATTGCAGAAAGAAACTGATGAATACTTGATCTGAAGCTCAAGTGTGCAAAATTTCAACAGAATCGTAAGAAAACTGTTGATTTTGTCGAATTCTGTGAGTAAAGTAGCCTTCGCCATCCACCACATGGAATGTTGTGTAGGCAGTGATACTCCTCTTATTTTGAAGCTCAAGTATGCAACATTTCATCAAGATCGGAATAAAACTGTAGATTTGTATGAATTACAAACATATAGTCGCCGAGCTCACGGAGACAGCGAGTATGGATATGGGGCGTCGAGTACCCGCGGAGCTCATGCTCGGTGGCTACTGTGGGAGCCCGCGAGTACGATGGGCGGCTGCGCCAGCGCACTTAAGGCTAGATTACATGGAGCGTATTTGGTCGCTTGTCGCTGGCGTCTGTTGTCGCTCGGCGTATTGGCGAATAGCGAATGAATACGCTGACGCAATGACACGCAGCGACTTCAGACGCTAGCGTCTTCGTAAAAACAATTGAAACACGACGTAGCATATGACATAATGTTTTGGAGGTTAGGTGATACCAAGCAGTTCTATTTCCCAAGGTGCGACATGGTCGCGAATTTATATCAGTGATCCATTTTGTAATTACTTTTAATATCTTTATTTACGTCGATCACAAAATTTCTCGTCGTTTTGACGACTGGTTTCGGTCAGTGGTGACCATTTTCAAGTGAACAGCAAATCGGAAACAGGACAAATTTAGTATTAGACCACCTTATAAAACATAAATAAGGCATTACAGTCATCAATATAAAAAAAAAAAAAAACGTGTTAAAAATATTATACATCTTACAATTCCTTACAGTCCTTAATGAAGATACATTTATGATGTGATGATGCCATATGACTATATTACATGTATTGATGAGTGTAATGCATTACTTATGTTTTCTAAGGTAGTCTAATACTAGATGTGTCCTTCCGTTTCTGATTTGTTGTAGACTTGAAAATGATCCTCCTGACCGAAACCGGTCGTCAAAACGACGAGAAATTTTGTGATCATTGACGTAAATAAAGATATTAAAAGTTCTGTGTCCCACCAATTGGAATTGTAATCAAATTTCTGAAACTGTATCGAAGTTTTCCAGTATTACGTGACATTAAAAATAACGATTATTTAAATTTTGTTCTTGGCGAGATCGCCATCCTCATGACGTTATTCTGTTTCCTTATTTTATCCTCTACCATTTACAGTAATCTATCAAAATTTTCTTATGTGATCCTCATTATATTTCTGTAGGCGGAAGGACCTTCACACGATAATTCACCCAAAAGATTTGCAGAAGCACCATATTTATCCCTCCTCGCAGTCCAATTATCCATTTTCTTTTATTTTTCCTACTTTTCCGTTTTGCTTTTGATAGATTAATTGTTCTTTTAATACTGTTGCGAGAAACACACAGCCAGTATTTATTACTTCCTTCGTCATCTTGACTCGACTGGTGGCTACTTTATACGCTCCCTATATGACACGGGGCGACCAAAAACGCCAGCGACTAAAAACGCTAGCGACCAGCGTCTAAAGTAGCCCACCCTTCAACTTTAGACGCTCGCGTTTCGGAGCAGCGACTTTGTTCGCTGTCGCTGTTTACACGGAGCGAATTTAGCAGCTGCGTCCAAATACGCCAGCGACTAGCGACCAAATTCGCTCCGTGTAATATACCCTTTAGGCTCACTGTACTCGCGCAATTACAGCGGGGTTGATGGGAGGCGTTTGTAGTGTATGCAACCCGCAAGACCGGGCTCATACTCGGCCCGTTTCTTACCTCTGGTATTTAGTTGTCCGTATTTATTTCCGTATGAGTGCATTAGCGATGAAATTTTCAGTTAAAAACTTTGTGTTATCGAAACTGAGTTGATTGTTTGACATATTAAACAATGAAAATAATGCAACAAAACACAATAACAATAGCGCAGCTCAGTTACAAATAAGACAACAATGTAGTGACACCAGGTTGTTAACATACGCCGTACAGTAGACATCGAGCATCGTGACCTCAGTACGACTCCAAGGTTAATAAATGTACGACTCGAAGTCTTATGAGTGCTGCCAACTGTTACCGATCGATTAAGGGAATACCCATACACCACCTGTCGTGAACCTGCGCATGCGCATGCGCACTAAACGGCATTGACGAAATGACGCACAAAAATGAAAACAGTGTGTCAAAAGACTCTCATGTAGAACACTTTCTTCTACGTTTCTTGTCGTTATTGAGTGAAAAATTGATTGCTTGTTTATTGTAAATAGGTTATTTCGTGTATTTAGATACATTTTTCACACTGTTGGGGATGATTTCATATTTGTAAGGTAAGTCAGTATTCTAGGGTTACCTAGAACCTAGGTTACGTCCTCTTTTACCCGGACATGTCCTCTTTTTTGAACCCTAAAAATGGTCCGGCCGGGTATTCGGAAAATGGGGAAAAGTCCTCTTTTTTGCGTTATGCAACTGTTTCAATCTGAAAATGCGTAAATACAACTCTCTAGATAATTTAACCGTTTTTCAAACAATGTAATTTTTTTTCTAGAATTATCTCTTCTCTACGCCGCCGGTGTTCTGAGGTATAGCTACTTTAGAACAATTGAAATTACTGGCGTGGCAATTGTCGCAGAATAGTAGCTGCTAGGCAGCGAATTAAGAACACAGGTCTGCAACAATGCAAGATACACCGGCTTTTAAGAATTTCACGATAGAACAGCTTAACTAGGGAACTACCATACATTCTCTTTTTCCCGGACACATAGTCTTTTTGAGGCAAGAAAATGTGTCCGACCGGAATTTATAAAATTCTACAAAATGTCCTCTTTTTTGGGTTCCGAAAAAGAAAATTTATTTTTGTGTCATTGGCGTCAACGGATTCGTTCGAACTGCAAGTCCAAACTGTTCGCAACTATCACGCGCATACTAAGAGAGAAATTGCATTTCACAATTTCATGGGTCTGGCAGTTGCAAACGATTCTAAACTTCTCTGCAAAGGAACCCAATTGTCTATCATTCTGTGTTCTGCATTATGTTCTTTGGCGTTGCTTTTGATATACTTTGTGGTTTAGGTTAAAGTTGTATTTTTGCTTCAAAATAAATTACAAACTTAAATACAAATACAAAATGCCGAAAAGAAAGTCAGTGTTGAAAAGAAAGATAAGTCGTAGAAGTATCGTAAGGTTTAATACTGGATCGTGAGTATAGTTTGTTCAAAAGTGAAAAAGACAAGAATGAGACAATTGTCTCTAGTGGTGATGAATTAACTGTCAAGTTTCGTAATATTTTGTTTTATAATAACCACAGAAGGTTACTGATTTAGTTTGTAGTAGTTTTACGTGGTTCATTTATTAAGTTGTAAATTACAGTATGTTAACAATAAAGTGTCCTCTTTTTTATATGAATTGTCCTCTTTTTTGATGACGAACACATGGTAACCCTACAGTATTCAGATAAATTTCTTATCATATTTAATTGTCTGTAAAGCATAATTTATTTTATTGTCTTAAATTTTATGTAAGTGCTGCGGTCTGATTAAAATTACTCGATAGTTGCGTCTTTCTTTCTTTTCTTCTTCTTTTTTTTCCAGTAATACATGTATTTCCAGGTGGTCGGGGGGGGGGGGGGGCTCATTTCGTTTGCCGTCTCCTCGAGCCTCCGACAGCCTTAGTCCGCCACTGAGTTGAAGCCTGTTGGAGGCTTGGGGAGGCGTAGTTAACAAATTGAGGCCTCCCAGCGTTAAATGCCGCATCGGCTACTATATTCATTTGGTGTCTTAACAAGGCATATACTTGTATGACAATATGGTTGAAACTGATTTCCCTCGTTACTTTTATAAAATAGCTATGTTGTTCCTTTTAAGAAGAAAATCATAATGTATTCTCTGTTGTTCGGAAGCATTATTTATATTTTATGATGAAGCCACCATAGAGCGAGCCATATTATAAAAAAAAAAAAAATAATAATAATAATAATCCACAGAGGCATCTGTTAAAGACGTTTCTAGAGATCTTTCAGTGATCAACTTTTATGATTTTTGCTTTTCTGCTGAACAGATCGGAATGCTTATGGCAAAACCATTTATTGGAGGAATAATTCAACGTTATTTCATCCTTGGGCCAACATATCTACGCGTCCCAGAACTATCACGCAGATAAGCTTATAAAAATGGTGTGTGTCCAATCAATGAAAATAAAAGATATACGCAAAATACTCAAGTACATTCCCGACTATAACGGATTCAAAGCATTTTATAAGAAAATTGCAGCTTGGGAAACAAATGCAAATGAGTAAAAATACAATTTTGTTTTGGAAATGTTGTCTTGTATGTTTACTTTCCTAGATGATTTACTGATCTACGTATTCTGAATGTGTTTTTCAATACAGAAAATACATATTATGTATTTATATGTCACAATGTTATTTAAGAAGAAAAACTGTAGCATATATCGTGAAGGAACAGACAGAACAGGCTGGTGTAACTGATTTTGGGATAAATCTGCTGGTTGTCTTGTGATAAATGAAGCTTAAACTCGAGTCTCCATAGTAAAAAATCCTATACTAGGAGGAGATGTTGAACACACACACGCACACACACACACACACACACACACACACACACACACTAACATCTATTTTATAGTATGCATAGATTTCTTCTTGTATTCTATTACTTGTTGTTCGGGCAACATACATGGCAAAATATAAAAACTATGCTGCCATGTATGACGATACCACGTCCAATGGTTTCTACTATAACACTCAGTACTTTTAAACGCCTTGAAATGATGTAATTTAGGACAGTATGAGATATTTGCTCTTTCGCACTGCATAGCAACAATTTGCCTTTCACTTTCGTACACTAATTATTTTAAGTGAGAAACTGTATTTTTACAATCCGCGACTTTTGTTTTGAGTCTTATGTACACCTTGATAAATATCCGATTAACAGTATAGAGGCTGAAATTTGTCGCAATATCGTGAATTGGAAACCTATTGTCTCGACAGCGGAAAAGCGTTCTAACTGCTGTTGTCATCCAGCTCATCAGCCACTTTTATTTGTCTTACAAGGAGACCACATGGGTATCTAAATTTAGAAATTCTTTATATTTATGGTACGTGAAGTTTAGAATTAAAATAACAATCAGCCAAAACCATTCAACGCAACTCTCAAAAATTCTTGACAAAATTGACTTTCAAATTTAACAAAGTGCACGTAAATTCCAGAAATTAAAACGGTTGCAGTATCTGTCTGTTTAGTTCGGGTTGTACCGTACTGGCGTTACAAGCACAGAGTAGGAGGTTCGGATCCCACTGGGACATTTATTTTTTATTTTTTCGTTTTCGCATTCAGTTATATAAAACATTGTGGGATCTCTAATTCCACGTGTTGTTTCAGCTTTTTTTATGTGTATGTAGACGAGTTGAAAACCTTGTCATCACGTAATAGTGAAGCCAATACTGTAATAAATGTAACTTACGTTTTTTGATTGACTATCATTATTAACAACCTTCTATAAAATATAGAAAATTACGAATAAACAGAAACACGTGCACTTTTCGTAAAAATTACCATTACACTCTGATTAAAATTACTTGCTAGTTGGCAGTTCACGGGCTGTAGCTACCTTCCTCCAATGAGAGCGCTCAACGTCACGCCCAGAGTGCCCCCTGTTGCCAAGCTGCCGCAACAGGTGGACAGCTCGCGTCCATTGTTTGGCTAGTGCTGTCTAGAAGCGTGCGTCGTAAGTTAGGAATCGTTTTCGTTGCTGTCGTTGTGCGTGTGTGTTGTTATTTGGTGTCTTCGTAATGTCTGCAGAGCTGTTGTGATGCATACAAAGCGAATACTTGATGGAAAAATGAAGGTCTTTTGGAAGACAGTGTGACGGAACTTCTCATTACTTCCAGCGGTTCATCCACCTCGGAAACTTCTAGTGATTCGGAAATGAGTGGTATCTACCCTCGTTCCGCTGATGCAACAGCTTGCAGTTAGCAGTCGGTGAAGGTATGTACTCACAGAAAATTTCCTTAATTTTAAACGGTGGGCTTCGTTTTGCAATGTGTCGTGACTCTGTCGCCTATAAGCTGTAACGCGTCAGCACATTGAGGACAGTTTCATGTAACTAATTAAGGCGAGAAATTACAGTTTGTTTTTAGCATTGACTTCTGATTCGAATTTGCTCGTAGAAGTTAGTTTTAATCGTCGAGTAGTGACATGTTGACAGCGTTCTACATTCAGCTGTTGACAAAGCTTCATGAACCAGCCACAAGGCTAGTTTACACGACGACACTAGGTTTCACGAAACTGCGCTACTGGCCAGTGCGCATGCGCGGCAGCGTTCGCGCAACTCGTTGGCGAAACTAAACAGTTTCGGCACCTGCCAACTTTGGCGAAACTGATTGCGCGTGTTTTTAGGTTAGGTGATAACCAATACGGAACAAAACACAACATAAAGGGGGGAAAGGAAGAAATAATTAGGTTTTTGAACATATATGCGATGCATAGGTGTTTGTGCCATTTTAACGATGAAAATTTCAGGAATAAGCAGCGGCGTATTAGTGCTCTTGAAGAAATTATTCGTGAATTAAATATTGATGGGTGACGATTAGTGAATTGCAGGCTAAAATACATTCAATCCGAAATACCTATACAAATGAACTATGGAAAGTGTCGATTTGGGAACACGGTACAGGTATTGTCGAGACGAATATCTGTTTCACAAGAAAAGTAATGCAATTAGTAATTTCAGTTCTGATAACAATGCTTCATGCATAACAGTACCTTGTTTCTTTATTGCATTACTAACTCTGTTTAAAAGGATCGTGAACTGCTCTGGTGACATTCTGAGTTGATTAAAATAACTCCTAGGGCCTTCGATCACAATATCTTTCAGCAAGGTCGCTAGGCAACCGAGCTGACGTCTTTTTTTTAATCCAGTCACGTACCCAAACATGTTTCTTATTCTTTTTATGTTTAGTCTTATGCAGCGTCTTCTCACAGAGAAGCAATAGCTCCGCCACAACTTTTACAGCTACCAAACTTTCATTCTACGGCGACTGCGGCACTTACAAAACAACGAAACTGAAGTGTGTAGTATTGGCGCCGTGTCTAGAGACATACACGAAACCAGTTGTGCGCAACTCATTTCATGAAACGAGTGTCGCAACCTAGTGTTGTCGTGTAGACTAGCCTTTAGTGTGGTCACTATTTCACTATATCTCCAACGACTGTTAGATTCAGTTTTTCAAGGAGTGTTTTAACTCTGGACAGTTTTAATAAAACTATGGAACAGTGGTCGTATTAATAATTTACAGTGGTGAACGGCGTTTCTTACCTGACTGTATCATTGCAGCCCAACTATAATTACTTCACTGGTTTTATAATTACAGTTTTGCTAATTGTATTCGCTGATATTGCAGCACTAAACTGCCTTTCGCCAATAATCTCAGTTACGCTACACTTAACTCTCATCCCATTAAAGATTTTTGTTTATCGCTCATCCCATTAACGAATTTTGCTTATCTCTCGTATATTACATCAACATTTTACTCAGTAAATAACACAAAACAACTATGTTCTTTTACATCCATTCACAGACGTATTTTTTTCATCCATTCTCAGAAGTACTCCGTCTTTAACGTTGTATTCGTTAGAGCAATAGTAATTGCGGTACACGCTTTCTTTTTGGTGTTAGACATCATAGCCTTGTAAAATCGCATTGTCAGCAGTAAATGTTAACAGTATTATTGATTTGGACAATGTTAACAATATTTAACTGTGAAGGTCATCTCAGTACATTTAAATCTCGACTAATCAGTATCGCCAACAACTACGGGTACTGAACGTGCTCAAATCGCTAGCAGTACTGGGCGCAGTGCCGCCTGTACGGAGCGCCAGCTCTCAGCCGGCAGCTGTAGTGGCAACACTGTAGCCGCAGCTGACAAACGCCAACTTGCGAGTAATTTTAATCGGACTAAAGATATTAAAATTGTCTAAGTATTCGAAAACAACAGAAAAAATCTGCAATGACAGGATTTGAATCACCGACCACAGGGTTGGAAGGGCAGAACACTACCACCTGAGCTACACGAACAGATGCGGAGATGCGGCAAGCGTTTTAATTATTGGTAGTTATTACGCACGTGTATTTTCCGAAACTTCAAAGTCGATTTTCTGGAAAAATTTTGAGAGTTGCGTCGAATGGCTTTGGCTGTTTAAGTCGTGAACTTCACGTACCATAAATATATAAAAAATTCTAAAATCCTATACCCTTGTCAGGCAAATACCGGTTGCGCGAGGCCGTGCCCCGTCGGGGGTTCGAAACCCCCTCGTGGATGTTTGTGCAGTCTGTAGTATAAGCTAGTTTATAAGTAGTTTGTAAGTTTAGGGACTGATGACCCCGTAGTTAAGTCCCATAAACTCTACAAAAATTTGAACAGTTTGAAAAAATTTCAAGTGCACATAGACTTTTCTGTTTTTAGGATGTTTTATTCGTTCTACTTACCACTCCCATTTCCCTGACAAAGAATGGAATCGCATACATCGTATGGAAGTTATGGTAAAAACAATCTCAAAGCAGTCCGGAATCACCCCATCTGATGGAATTGCACTTATCAATGTACTTAACAAAAATAATTTTTAGATCCTCATGTCTGGAGGACCGTCAAGAGAAAGACACATAGGGAGGAAATGAGAGCTCGACGCATCAAAAATAAGAAGATAGGCTGAGACAGCTATATCCAACCAATGAGTTTGAGCATGATGATATTTCTGAAGGAACCCACTTCAGGTGAATCTGCTCCGGGGCTTCTGATGAATCTGTCCTCCACGTTTCTGTAATCGCTAAAACAGAACCAGGGTAGAATGAATCCGTTACCCTTTCTGATACAGTATCAGAATTGGGCTAAACTGCTGTTATCCAACATTCTGAGCCGAATAAGAAGTTAAGAAGTGAAAATATTTGTGTTTCAGAAAATCGAGATGACGTTGTTCATAAAAGAGAATCATTTACAGAATTAGAGCCGGGGAAGTGGGCGTTTACGGTAACAGATTGACGGCGTCATCACTTAATTCGAAATGGTCCACAACAAATCCTCAAGAAATCTGATGAGAGTTACCCCAAAGACGCAAATAAAAGACATTTTACTAAATTTCATTTTACTAGAAACGCTGAAGAGCAACATCGCAGGTGGTTGTTTAATCCTCAGTTTATTGCTTTCCATGTAAACTTTTTTGACATTTGCAGACACAGATGGTATAAGAAGGCTGCTGTGACTGGAAACATGTGAGTAGGATATTGCAAAGACATGAACAAAGTCAAGGACACTTGGAGTGTATGATTAAATGGATGGAATTCTATACAGGAATCAAATATGGGAAGACAATAGATAAGGAAAATTAGAGACTGATCAAGGAATCACAAAAGTGATGGTATAACTTGTTTGAAAGATTGTTCGATATTATCAACTACTAACCTCAAACAATCTGGCATTTAGAAGTCATCGAGAATCCCTTAATCTGAATGATAATGGAAACAGTGGAAATTTTATAGACCTTTTTAAACTGTTACTCCAATATTATCTGACACTAAAAGAGCCCTTGCAACATATTAATGGAAAGCAACTTTCTCAGCATTATGTGACTCACGAGATCCAAAATGAATTAAATTCATTAATGTTAAAATCTGTCATTACCGAAATTGTAAATGTTACGCCTTCCAGCTAGATTGTACCCGGCATGTGAGTCGTTTGGAACAAATGTCAATAACATTAAGATTTTGCAATTCCTCAACTGGAGAGATAGAACAACACTGTTAGGTTTATTGCCGTTGCAGAAACAACGGGAGAGTATTTAACAATTACAGTTGTAAGGGAACTAGAAAATAATGATGTAGATATAAAAACTGTCGAGGACAGTGACATGATAAAGGCAGAAATATGGTTGGCATTAATAAAGGTGTCAGAACAAGAATACTCAATAGTAATCCACGAGCATTCTTCACGCCATGTGGATGCCATTCTTGGAATTTGCTTCTCATAGATGCAGCTAACTCATCTAAAACAGCTACACATTTTCGGCTTCATCAATAAAATTTATGTGCCCTTTACAAGATCTAGCAAGCTTTGGGAACTTATAAAAACTAAATTAAAATTGACATTGAAACCTCTGCCTGAAACAAGATGGGAAAGCAGAATCGGAGCACTAAAAGCTACATTATTCCAATTTGATAATGTCATCGAAAGCATGTATGACTTGTAAAGCAAAACTGGTGATTCTGAAACTCTTGGTGACTATGGAGCAGTCTTGAACGAAATGTTAACTTTAGAGTTTATTTTTGCAATATAGACCTACATGTGGTACGAGATTTTACTACGTGTAAACAATATAAATAAACAATGGAAGTCGGTTGAAGTGAACCTTAAAGTCGCTGTCGACTCTTTACGTTCATTTCGTGACTGTATTCGAGAATTCCTTATTACAGGATTTGAAACATGCATTGCAGAAGCTCGATTGTTTGTAGAAAGAAGTAATTATGAAATTGAGTCTGAGTTTCAATAGAAAGGAATAGCACAGTAGAAACGAATGTTCGATTACGAACAAATTGATGAAGGAATAGAATCTGTTGAAATGCAGTATAGAGTGGAAAAATTCAGTTTATGCGGCAGCGGCTAGCCGTCGCGCTCGCTAGGTTAGGCACGGCAGAGCAGCCAATCAGAAGTCGCGATGCCGCGGCCAATGAGAAAGAGCGTTAGAATTGTACTATTTTAACTATTCGAAGCGGTGTATGCAAAAGTTTTTGACGATCAACAAGTTACAGTTGCTATCAGAATAGATGTCACTTGAGCACTGTTTCGGATATATCTTAAAATAAATAAAACATGTTATACCTGCTCTATGGTTGACAGGTTCTTGTATGTAAAAGTAATTGCGTTAATTTCCAAGAATAGTTGTAATCGAGGTGGCTCGGACTGAAAGTATATATATATATATCGAGCGTACAACTGTAAATCGAATGAGTGTTTCTAAACAGGAGATTCGGACGCTACGCGCCCTCACATACTAAAGAAAAAAAAACTTCTCTTCAACCTGTACCTAACTTAACTTTCACTTAAGATGATCGCCGTTTCGTACATATCATAAAAGAAATAAAACATGCTATACCTGCTGTATGGTGGACTGCTGTGGTGAATTAATCGTAGGTCACTTATGACCGTAATACGACAATTATATAAAAATCTCTTATAAATGAAAAATCGGTTACAATCACACAAACGTCGCACCGAAATCCTCGAATTAACTTCGAAATTGACGCCAAATTTACTGGTCATGAAACACGCAATCTTATTGGCCGGCATAACTCGACTCCTGATTGGCTGTTCTGCCGTTCCTGACCTAGCGAGCTTGAAGGCTAGCCGCTGCCGCATAAACTGCACTCGTATAGAGTTAAGTTTTTTTAACAAAATGGTAGATGCTGTAATAGTCGACAGAGAATGTCGATTCAAAGCACTCGAAGAATATTTTAGCGATTTGGTTTCATTTATAATATCAATTATTTGAAATCTCTATATAAGGCGGACCTTCTCAAGCATTGTAATGTTTTAGGTATGATACTCGGAGAAGGCGAAAATAGCGACTTAGAGCGTTAGAACTTTATGAGGAACTCCAGTTTTTAAACTCCAATTCACTAGGCTGAATCAAAGACGCAAAACAACTTCTTCGGTACATTTTAGAAAACAATTTTGAAGAAGTATATCCAAATGTTTATATAACAATCAGAATCACGCTCACAGATCCAGTCAGTACAGCTTCGGCCGAGAGAAGTTAAAATTGATTAAGATTGACTTGAGAAGCACAATGAGCCAGGAAAGACTACCTGCGTTGTCAGTACCGTCAATTGAAGCCGAAATAGCGACTAATGTTAATTACGACGTGAACTCATTGACCTCTGTATTATCTGGATGTTGAACTTCAGCTGCCTGAGCGTACCAGCCACACGTGTTGATATTTCGTTTCCTGCCAAATTCATATATGGCTGCTATGAAGTACTACAAGAAAACGAAAAGAAAATACGTTTCGATTCTGCTTCCATATTACATCGCGTATTGACGAGAATTTCAAATCAAGTGGTAAACAAATTGGTATCCCAAATTTAAACTTGGCGCACAATGCAAAAAGTGTGGAAAACATCTGAATAGACAGGCACGCTGTAATTATTTGATCAGAGACATGTGTTATACATCTAGTTTCTATATAGACCACTGTGTGATCTTAAAAAACATCTGGGAGGTGAAAGGCCGAAAAGTTTTTCTGTTTTAATTTGTGTTTGTTTATTGTAATTTTTGTCATGGAACAATACTTTTATATTATACTGATAAAATTTTAGTATAATAACTATTGGTGAATAATTCAACTCATTTTATTTAACATTTTCTTCCATACTGAAATAATGAAAGGGGCCTCGCAAAGACGAGTTCGTCGACGCCCAGTTTTCGTCTAACACCGCCACTGACGCCTTAACTGGGCAAAGGTATTTACAAAGTTATGTGCTAAAAGTGCGCGAATATGGTCGCAAGCCAAAATTTTTGGTGAGGAAGTCGGAATGAGGATTGAGGCAGCTGGTTCCACACTTTTGTGTCAGAGAACATATTCGCTTTTTCTGTGCTCCGGCAGGAGCATTTTCAGCTGGTTTAGTGACTTAATTGGTTAAAATTATTACAAACCAAAACTAATTATTAGTTCCACAAATTAGTCTTTCATTAAAAATTAATGACTTTTTAAAAGATTTCCAGAATACAAAATACACAATTTCTGGAGTATGTCTTTCTCTATGCAGATGACCGGCACAAAATTAGGGTAGCCTACAACCAGTGACGGATCTGGGGGGGGGGGGGGGGGGGGCAAGCTGTCCCGAGCGCAGAGTTCAGGGGGCGCCAAAATGGACAAAAGCTTTACTAATTATGGTTTTTGAAGAGAGAATTACGAAAATTAAATCAAATTCACTGAAAGCTATAGTACTAATTTCGTTGCATTAGCAATAAGTAGTTTTATTTGCAATACCGGCCGTTTGTTACTATTAAATACATAGTCTTAGCTGCTCCTGCACCCGTGCTATTTAGATTATAAAAGTATTTTTAGCCGTTAAACCCCAGCTGGGGCCTGCTTGGTGCAAGGGCGACTTGCGCGTCCATGACGATGAAATGATAATGACAACACAACAGCCGGCCGCAGTGGCCGAGCGATCTGCGGCGCGCAAGTCACGGTCTGCACGGACGCTGCGGTCAGAGGTTCGAATCCTCCCTCGGGCATGGGTGTATGTGTTGTCCTTAGCGTAATTTAGGTTAATTTAGTCAGTAATTAGTGTGTAAGTCTAGCGACTAATGACCGCGAGGTTCGGTTGCAGGAGAGTGAACGCTAAGTGCAGAGATTATGTAAGAAATCCATACATTGTATACATCCCCTAAGTGCAGAGATTATGCAAGAATTCTATACATTTCTTGCATAATCTCTGCAGTTAGCATTCACTCTCCTGCTACCATGTACATATATTAAGCTACAACTCTAAAATAGACCAGAAGAAAGGCACTCAACAGCCCAAAACCCGTAGTTGGAAATAAATTATTACGTTCAAGTGGTTGATGCATTTTATATAATTAAGACATGTAATTTTTAGTTAAGCCAGAATCATGTTTTTCACTCGTCTTTTGTTTCAAACCCAACTGTTTTGTTTTGTTTTGTAGTCGTGAAGTAGTCATTCTTTTGTCAAATATATTTGAAATGCAGCAGTTGTATTTAGTATTTGGAATATATACCGTTAAAACATCTTTGCAAAAATCCATTTATCATAAAGCTAGAGGCACACTACTTCTTCGTTTTGTTTATTTTCGTCGTAAATGTAAGTTAAAAAGAACACTTGTTCACGACTTACATCAGTTAAGAATGTTAATTGAAGTTACTACAAAATGACTTCCATTACAAAAACTAGCATACTTTTAAATAGGATCATTCCACGTCAAATCACCAAATTTTTTAAAATTTTGAAGCTCGACCATCTTCGATTTTTTTTAAATTTTACCAGACTATTGTTAAAGGTCTTAAAGGATGTTACACAAAATTTTAGGCCGATACATAAAGTGTTCGAGGCTGCAGGGCCGCTTTTGTGGAAGGCGGTCATGCGTTGCGCGTGTGCCTGAGGGACTTTTGGCCAAGTTTGCGCTTTCATTCCTCAAAAGCTAAAATACTTTAAATTTTCAAATCTGGGTTTCTGCATCAGTTTTGTGCAGATGTGCAGAGAATTGAAAAATAACATTATTTTTTTTTCTCCCCAAAGACAGGCTTAAATTTTGTGACCCAAAATTTAAGACCGACTTTAGCAGTCACTTACTAAACGACTAATTCGTTGTGTACCTTGATATTTCACCTTTGTGTACAGATTCTGCCTGGTAAGCCAGTGTAACAATCCTAAAAATGTGTCTTCTATAGTTTTTGAGATAATGATCCAGAAAGTTGCCTCCAAAAAAATCAGTATGCAAAATATGATCAAGTTTGGAGGCCAATGCATTTAAATAGGTCTCTTTGATTTTTTAATTTTGAAATGCGCTATTAGGAAGTGCAGCTTTCGCTTTAATAGAATATTGAACACAACGTGAATGTGCAATTATCACGTCCTCCCACTTGGCGAAACAGTTTATCCTCTTCAGTCCGTAATTACACGTATGTGCACCTTGGTTCGTAAACTGTTATCTCTGTCTGTGGCGTATTTTGTGTGCTCAGACCGCGAATGCACAATCTTGTACCTTTGTGCTTTCAAACGATGCCACTTGTATAGCCCTTGCAACAGTACTTCTCGAGCTACACGCATCAGAAGTTTGATGTTAGTGAAGCCGGCAGCCCGGCAGCGTCGTTATGACATCAAGTTATAAGTAAATAATACATAAAGCTCTGTGTGTTTATCTTTGTTGTAGTGAGTGATAAGTGTGAAGAATCATCTTAAATACAGCAAATGTGAATTGTTTCAATTTTCCTGGGCAATAAATGCCGATGTTTTCATGGTACATGTCTGTGTACCTTGTTTCTTAGTGTGCACTTTTACAATACCTCTTTACTTCATAACGTTCCATATTTTGCAGCTCATGTGCTAAGTGATGAAGAGATATCACGCATACTAAATGGAAGTGTTACAGAGTATTCAAATTCTTTATCTGATGATGACTCATTTGCTGTAATGAATTGAAAGCGTACGTATTCTGACTCCCCACGTGATGCTCCTAACGAAATTAAGTCTCAAAACACTGAAGATTTAATGAATAGTGATATTAAAAAATCCATAAGAGGTTTGACGTAAAGAGCTACTTCGTTAGTATTACTACACTTTGAAGAAATGTATTTTTGTTTTTTTCTTTATTTGTAACAAAGTGTATAACATTTCACATCAAATTGTAAGAAAAATGTAGGTTTGGTGCCTATCCATGGTTTGTTCGTGTTTTTTTTTAGTATGCCTGACATTGACGCATATCTGGAAAGTGATTCCAGTGGACACAACAGACTTGGAATCTTTCACTGAATTCTTGCCAGGTGAAGTCTGAGAGTTTGTGACATATTAGATACGCCTCAGATCTGTTCAGACTAGTTCACTTAGTTTCAAACCAACCGCATCAGAAATTTTGCATTGTGTTGAGATTAAAGTTGTCATGGGGACTCATACAAAACCATCTGGCAGTAACAAATACTTTTAAATATGTATTTTAAAATTTCTTATTGTAAATAAAATGTGTAGATTGTACAAATAAAACATACTGTAATTAATTTTACCCTCAAATACAGTATGTTCCCTTAAGAAAATTTAAGACTTTTTACGATTGAAACCCGAGGTACACAAGTGTGTACCATCATCGTTCAAAAAATGAAAATTTTCCAAATTGCAAAACAGATAAATATGATGCCTTTGCAACCTAATAAACAAAAAAATAAGGACATTTTCAAATTTTAAATTAACCTTGGCACGGGGACTGAAGAGGAACGGCCGGCGCCACCCGCTAACAGAACGGCAGGTCCCACTCAGTTAAAACCTCCTTCTGGCCTGACCTCGCCAGTTTGCAGCATTTTATACATCAAGAATAGTGGAGTTTAACTATGGATGTTGCTTCAACAAATTCATTTCCTTAAATTATTAGCAAGGAACCACTTCACAGTGCCAATCAACAAGTATGCCTAATAAAGTCCTGACATTTTTCAAAGAACGCAGTTCCACTATTAATTAATGTAAAAAAGGCAATATATCAGTTTGCCTTTTTTACATTAATTAATAGTGGAACTGAGTTCTTTGGAAAATGTCAATATATATATATAAATATATATCAGTAAGAGCAAAACTAGGGTAATGGAGTGCAGTGTAAGAAAATCAGGTGATGCTGAAGGAATTAGATTGGGAAACGAAGCAATAAAGGAGGCAGATGAGTTTTGTTACTTGGGCAGTAAAATAACAAATGATGGTCGCAGTACAGAGGATATAAAATGCAGAATGACAATGGGTAGAAAAGCGTTCTTGAAAAGGAGAAATTTGTTAACATCGAATATTGGTTTAAGCCTAAGGAAGTCCTTTCTGAAGACATTTGTATGGAGTGTTGCCTTGTATGGGAATGAGACATGGACGATAAACAGTGCGGACAGGAAGAGGATTGAGGCTTTTGAAATGTGGTGCAACAGAAGAATGCTGAAGATTAGTTGGGTGGATCGCGTAACTAATGTGGAGGTACTGAACAGAATTGGGGAGAAAAGAAATTTCTGGCATACCTTGACTAAAAGAAGGGATAGATTGGTAGGACACATTCTTAGACATGAAGGAATTGTGAATTTAGCGTTGGAGAGAAGTGTATGGGGTAAAAATCGCAGAGGAAGACCGAGAGATGGATACGGTAAGCAGATTCAGACAGATGTAGGTTGCCGTTCTTATTTGGAGATGAAGAGGCTTGCTCAGGATAGGGTATTGTGGAGAGTTGCATCAAACCAGTCTCCGGACTGAAGACCACAACAACAATATATCAGTATGAAGGAGAAGTTGACAACTGTAGAAGAACGCATTGCTATTCCTGTTGAGGTAATAAGATTCACTTCTTACCTAAGGATCACGAAGGTTCCACAATCAATCCGCTGCAGTCCTTGAAACGGCTCAGCGCGGTACAACCACCTCGGCACAAACGTAGCAGTGACGACGGCGCAAGGGTGGCGGCCCGAAGACGCAGCGGCGAGGAGTCGAACGCGGATCGACGAAAACACGATGGGTACACAGCCGTGTCGCCTGGTGCGCGTCCACCACGAAAGAAAGCTGCAAACTACCGAGTGCCGACTGCCGAGAACAGGCCAGACAAAGCTTCTACCTGGGCGGGACCTGTCCCTTTGTCAGCGGGTGGCGCCGGGCGCTCCGAGAGAGCTGTAAAAGTGTTTCGCCCAGTGGGCGGAGGCAGGAAGCGGCCACGCCAAAACTGCACACTCACATTGTGCTCAACTTTCTACTAAAGCGAAAGCTAAACTTCTTAATGGCGCATTTTAAAATTAAAATCAGAAGAGACCTACATAAATGTATTGGCCTCCACACTTGGTCATATTTTTGTACTGATTTTTCGGAGGCAACTTTCTGGATCATTGGGTCGTATGAATAAAATGGAGTATCTACTTTATACTCTGGATTCCAGAGAACATACTCAGGTTCGCATGAATAAAGGGAGTCGGAGAATATACTTCAGCCGAGTATGTTGTTGTTTGTATAGTCTATGGGACTTAACTACGGGGTCATCAGTCCCTAAACTTACAAACTACTTATGAACTACTTACGAACTAGGACGGCACAAATATCCATGCCCGAGGGGGGATTCGAACCCCCGACCGTGGTGGCCGTGCAGACCGTAGCTGGAGCGCCTTAGTCCCCTCGGCCACCGCGGCCGGCCAGCCGAGTATGGTGTCGGCGTGAGTAACGGGGTGGGAGAAGTTGCTCACAGCAGAGAACATTCTCCAATTGCATATGAATAAAACTACAGAAGTTTCTCACGACGGGAGAACATTCTCAGATTTCTGGAGTGAGCTCTATGGCATATTCCGTGCTGAGTAACTTCTATTAAGGTTACGTTTTACTGAGGTTTACAATAAAAAATGACAATAATTTTGTTACTTAAAAGGCAAAAACAAATTCCTTTATATGTAGACTACTCTTTAAGAAATACGAGGGGATCTATAAAGTTAATACAAATAAAAACATTTTGTTGACGAGTATCTTCCTTCGGAAAAATCGTGTGACACTTCCAGCATTTTATACAGTGACGAAAGTGATGTAAGAGGTGTTTTCATTACCGACATAAAAATGAAACACAAATGGATTCAGCTGCGTGTTTACTCATTTGTTTGGCGTGTATATTTACAGTTGTAAACAGTCACATAGCAAAATAATATTGTTTTAAAATAGGGTCTATTAGTAAGACCTTATGCTGTTAATTCCAAATAAAGTGTATCCCAGGACTTCACAGTTTCTATCACAAAATAAATATTGCTGCAATACCAGGTAAGCCTACTGAAGTACTGTTGTACTGAAGTACTTAGTAACAGATGAATATGTGATGCATTCTTATTATATCGTTCGCAAATTCTGCTAACACTACTTCATTAACAAACGAGTTTCTCGCGTGACGAAAATTTTGTATCGCCAGCAGAATACATTTTCGTAAAAAGTGCATATTTAGTCTTAATAATAAGCTCCTTCACAACAAACTAATATATAAACACAGTACAGTTCTTTCTGAACACGTCGATGCCTACTCCATATTTGTACACTTAATAATTTGCCTGATTGGTCTAGTTTAAAGAAATAAACGATTGCACAGCTGATCTGTGGCGGACATGACACGCGGAGAACTTACTCGAGCAGGAGGGGAGGTAGCGAGAATGAACTACCTGCTCAGAGCATATGCTTCCAAGTTTTTATTCATACGAAATTGAACGTTCTTTTGCTCTGAGAATTTTCTGTGGAGCATGTGCTTTTTTCTATTCATAAAACCCATTATCTAAAAAACTATAGAAGACACATTTTTACCATTGTTACACTGGCTTACCAGACAGAATCTCTACACAAAGGCGAAATATCAAGGTGTACAACGGATTAGTCATTTAGTAAGAGTCTTCCAAAGTCGGCCTTACATTTTAAATCACGTAATTTTCGCCTGACTTTAAAAAAGAGCAATATAGTAACTTGTTCTAACTAAATATTAATTCGTTGAGTGTTCCTCCTGAAAACAAAAAAGTATTTTAATAGTGATAATATTTGAAGAGTTATTAAGACGTTCTTTGCTACTACAAGACGATGACTTTCCACAGTCATAACTCCTAAAAGCATATTATTCAGAACACTAAGCATATCAAGGAACCTGCGCAAGCAATAAATATATTAGGCATCCTACACAGATACGTTGATGTAATTGACCGCTGTGCAAAAATGTTTGTAGAACTTATGGGACTTAACTACGGGGTCATCGGTCCCTAAGCTTACAAACTATTTATGAAATAGCTAAGACTAAGGACGGCACAAATATCCATGCCCGAGGGAGGACTCGAATCCCCGACCGTAGTGGCCGTGCATACCGTGACTGAAGCGCCTCAGTCACAGAATAGGGAGCATTCAGAAGGGAAAGCTGGGGACGGCGCCTTTGATCTGTATGTTACCAAGCGTTGCGCTCGACGCTATATTGAAAAGCAGTAAACGCGGAAATATAGCCACTTAATACTTTGGCCCACTCCCATGAACCACAGACATTGCCGAGGTGGGGTGGCTTGCGTGCCTCAACGATACAGATAGCCGTACCGTAGGTGCAACCACAGCGAAGGGGTATCTGTGGAGAGGCCAGACAAACGTGTGGTTCCTGAAGAGGGGCAGCAGCCTTTTCAGTAGTTACAGGGGCAACAGTCTGGATGATTGACTGAGCTGGGCTTATAACATCAGCTAATGTGGCTTTGCCACACAGCTACTGCGAACGGCTGAAAGCAAGGGGAAACTACAGCCGTTACCTTTCCCGAGGACATGCAGCTCTACTGTATGAACATATGATGATGGCAACCTCTCGGGTAAAATATTCCGGAGGTAAAATAGTCCCCCGTTCGGATCTCCGGGAGGGGACTACTCAGGAGGATGTGATCATCAGGAAAGACAATACTGGCATTCTACGGGTCGGGGCGTGGAATGTTAAATCCCTTAATCGAGTCGGAAAATTAGAAAATTTAAAAAGGGAAATGGATAGGTTGAAGTTAGATATAGTGGGGATTAGTGAAGTTCGGTGGCAGGGTGAACAGGATTTCTGGTCAGGTGAGTACAGGATTATAAATACAAAATCAGTTGGGGGTATAACAGGAGTAGGATTGATAATGAATAAGAAAATAGGAATGCGGGTAAACTACTATGACCATCACAGTGATCGCATTATAATTGTCAAGATAGATACGAAGCCAACACCAACAACAGTAGTACAGGTTTATATGCCAACTAGCTCTGCCGATGATGAGGAAATCGAAGAAATATATGAGGAGCTAAAGGAAATTATTCAGACAATTAAGGGAGAGGAAAACTTAATTGTGATGGGAGACTGGAATTCGGTAGTAGGTCAAGGAAGGGAAGGGAAGATAGTAGGTGAATATGATCTGGGCAAAAGGAATGAAAGAGGAAGCCGCCTGGTAGAATTTTGCACAGAACATAATCTAGTTATAACCAACACCTGGTTCAAGAATCACAAAAGAAGGTTGTATACGTGGAAGAGACCAGGAGACACCGGAAGATACCAGATAGATTTTATAATGGTAAGACATAGATTTCGGAATCAGGTTTTACAGTGTAAAACATACCCAGGGGCAGATATAGACTCTGACCATAACTTGTTGGTTATGAACTGTAGGCTGAAACTAAAGAAACTACAAAAAGGTAGAAAAATAAGAAGATGGGACCTGGATAAATTGAAAGAACCTCAGGTTCTTAAGAATTTCAGAGGGAGCTTTAGGCAACAATTGACAGAAACTGGGGAAAATAAAACAGTAGAGGGGGAATGGGTAAAATTGAGAGATGAAATAGTGAAGGTAGCCGAGGACAAAATAGGTAGGAAGGAAAGACCTACAAAAAATCCTTGGATATCACAGGAGATACTAAATTTAATCGATGAAAGGAGAAAATATAAAAATGCAGTAAATGAAACAGGCAAAATGGAGTACAGACGACTAAGAAATGAGATTGACAGGAAGTGCAAAATGGCTAAGCAGGAATGGCTAGAAGGCAAATACAAGGTTGTAGAAGAATGTATAAATAGGGGAAAAAGAGATACAGCCTACAGGAAAATAAAAGAAACATTTGGAGATAAGAAAAACAGTTCTATGAATATCAAGGACACTGATGGAAAACCAGTTCTCAGCAAAGAAGGGAAAGCTGAAAGGTGGAAAGAGTATATAGAGGGGCTCTACAAAGGAAATGAACTTCGAGACAATATTGTCGGAAGGGAAGAGGATGTAGATGAAGATGAAATAGGAGGTACTGTACTGAGAGAAGAATTTGACAGAGCCCTGAAAGACCTAAGTCGAAACAAGGCCCCTGGAGTAGATGATATTCCCTCAGAGCTACTGAAGTCTCTGGGAGAACCAGCCATGACAAACCTGTTTCACCTCGTGTGTAAGATGTATGAGACAGGCGAAGTACCCTCAGACTTTAAGAAAAATGTAATAATCCCCATTCCAAAGAAAGCAGGTGCAGACAGGTGTGAAAACTACAGAACCATCAGTTTAATAAGTCATGGTTGCAAAATATTAACACGAATTATATACAGAAGGACGGAAAAGATGGTAGAAGCCGACCTCGGGGAAGATCAGTTTGGGTTCAGGAGAAATGTAGGAACTCGGGAGGCAATACTCACTTTACGGCTTATCCTAGAAGATAGATTAAGAAAAGGCAAACCAACATTTCTAGCTTTTGTAGATTTGGAGAAGGCGTTTGACAATGTTGATTGGAATAAACTCTTTCAAGTTCTGAAGCAAGCAGGAGTAAAATATAGGGAGCGTAAGGTTATTTACAACTTGTACAAAAACCAGATAGCGGTGGTCAGAGTTGAAGGGCATGAAAGGGATGCAGTGGTTGGAAACGGAGTAAGACAGGGTTGTAGCCTTTCTCCAATGTTATTCAATTTGTACATTGAGCAAGCTACAAAGAAAAGTAAAGAGAAATTTGGAGAAGGAATTAAAGTTCAGGGCGAAGAATTAAAAACATTGCGTTTTGCCGACGACTTAGTAATTCTGTCAGATACAGCAAAGGACCTGGAAGAGCAGTTGAACGGAATGGACAGTGTGCTGAAAGGTGCATATAAGATGAACATTAACAAGAGCAAAACTAGGGTAATGGAGTGCAGTGTAAGAAAATCAGGTGATGCTGAAGGAATTAGATTGGGAAACGAAGCAATAATGGAGGTAGATGAGTTTTGTTACTTGGGCAGTAAAATAACAAATGATGGTCGCAGTACAGAGGATATAAAATGCAGAATGGCAATGGGTAGAAAAGCGTTCTTGAAAAAGAGAAATTTGTTAACATCGAATATTGATTTAAACCAAAGGAAGTCCTTTCTAAAGGCATTTGTCTGGAGTGTTGCCTTGTATGGGAGTGAGACATGGACGATAAACAGTGCGGACAGGAAGAGGATTGAGGCTTTTGAAATATGGTGCTACAGACGAATGCTGAAAATTAGGTGGGTGGATCGCATAACTAATGAGGAGGTACTGAACAGAATTGGAGAGAAAAGAAATTTCTGGCATACCTTGACTAAAAGAAGGGATAGATTGGTAGGACACATTCTTAGACATCAAGGAATTGTGAATTTAGCGTTGGAGGGAAGTGTATGGGTTAAAAATCGCAGAGGAAGACCAAGAGATGGATACAGATGTAGGTTGTCGTTCTTATGTGGAGTTGAAGAGACTTGCTCAGGATAGGGTATTGTGGAGAGCTGCATCAAACCAGTCTCCGGACTGAAGACCACAACAACAATACTTTGGCTGGAAATTGACTTTTTACGAACTGCAGCTGATCGCACCAACTTTTATGAAAGGAAACGGCTTTTCATTATGCTCTCCACTATTTTGCGCCCTGTTCTTGTACCTAATTGTAATCCAACGAAAAAAAAAAGGCCTAAATTTTCATACAACAACGAAATTGTACGATGGAATCAATGATCGTTTTATTTGATGTTTATTTATAGTAAGATCCCAAGTAACGCGTAGTTATGTTTGGGAATTTAGTTATAAACAAGAAAGTGACTCTACAACTGCCAGGTTTTATTTGACACAAATAAATTTGCACAAAATATTGAGTCAGACTTAGCAGTACAACTTGATTACACAGAACTAATGACGTCTGGGCATATATAAAACTATTAAATTACACACGAATGAAGGATAGGTAGAGGAAACAAAACGACATAACAAAGTTACTCTGTTCTTGTCATATTGTGGCACATATTGTTTCAGTTACAGTATAGCAAAGGAAAAAGTTCATTTTCCTCTTAGCCTTCCTTGTCAATATGCATTCACTAGAACATTACACACCATTTGTACCTCACAGAGGTATTACTTTCAGAGGGTGGTAATGAATGTTATTTACGTATATATTCTGAATTAGCACCACAAAACATATGTTATATGTATCAGATTTACCTGTATGTCAGACTTAGCCTTCTTAGGGCCTGGGCGTATTTCACTGGTGCTTTCCTTAGGCGATTTCCTTTTTAGTGATACTGATTTTGGTGGATTCGGTATATTGAACAGTGTTGGAACAGCATCAGGTTTTAATCGGTTTATCAAAAAGTTAGCAAACATGATTTATTCAAAGTGCACACTAGATTTTTATTTAAGTACTTTGCATCCTTTTCAGCAAATCAGCTCTCCTTGAATTCACAGTCCATTTATTAGCACTGGAATATTGCCTTGAAGCATACCTATATGTTATATTTTACTTATGGCAGTGATCTAGTTGTTTTAATGTTGGAAAAGTTGTATTTGCTTTAGGAGAATAATTAATTTACTGATCGGAGAAGGGCGTATAGAAGAATCTGTCAACCATAGAGCAGGAACAGGATAAAATAATTATTCTCTTAATCTATTTGTTTGAGTACCGTATCCTAAGAGCATGCGTTGCCAACATTAGCACACTACGCCTCCACTGCCGTAAGTAAAATTTTACCTGCCTAAGCAGCGTAGAACAAGGGGAGGAGACAGGATAAGTGTCATCGATTTGACTGGTTCAGTTTTACTTACGGCAGTGGAGGAGTAATGTTTTAATGTTGGCAACATAATGTTCTTTTTACGAGGACAATTACTTTACCGACCTAAGAAAGGTAGATACAAGAAACTGCGAACCTAAGAGCAAGAACAACAAGATTATTCCCCTTATTTCATTTGTTTGAATATCCTAACAAGGGGAAGTCAGCAATCGAGACCCGCCGATTTCGCCCAAGTTACGTGTGTAGAAGGAAGTGGATCCCCACATAACGAGCCTGAAATATTTCGCCTGAGTGGGCCTCAGGAAAGGAGGAAACGCTCTCGAAAGTTTTTCCGATAGCACTGTACATTTTATTTGTTATTCAGCGCTCTGTTCGTGAATTAGAGGCGTAACGTAAAAAAATGATAATAATATAAAATAAAATAAAATAAATAAAAATTAAGAATCTCCTGGGATTGATCCCAGGGCGCCTGCTGCGATTGACCATTACGCTACGTCGTTAGTCAACATTAGCACACTACGCCTCCGTTGCCATTAGTAAAATTTTACCGTTTGCATCAAATTATGTGAAGGTGAGCAGGTAGATGAGCCTTGTAACTTCCTGAAATATCTTGCCTATGTGGGCAACAGGAAAAGGGAACGCACGCGCAATATGTTGGAGTCTCGCTACTTACGCACTACTCTTTGTCTTTCATTTTATGTTATTCCCTGCGACGTTAAACTTATAATTATAAAATATAAATGTACTTCAACATTTCGATGCTGTTGAACTGCTACAACAACAGCTTCAAGAGAAGAAGCAAGGCTACTTTTAATAATTATGCACACATTGCTCTCGTTCGAAACTGATAACATTTAACTTTTACTACGCATATAGAAACGTTCACTTACCGTTCAGCATCTTTTGGGAAGGTGAAGAAGCTTATATCCTTATCTGTATTCGAATTATTGCGGCAATTAGTTGCTGAACACCATCGGCCGCCTTTTCTTTTATTGCTGCGCATAATAAAAACGGAACACCGCCTACTACTGACACACAGTTCTTTCTTTTCACTGCACCAAATACTTGTTTACTTTTATGCGATTCATGCAGTTAAAATACACAATTAACAAACAAAGACGACGCATTACCACGCCACAGAGTAGGGACTCCCTAGGGAGTCATCAGGCGTTTACTTCTTTCCAATATGGCCGATTCCGCGCTTGCGCACTAAATTTTGGACGAAGGACAGCAGTGGAAATTTCCTTTCTGTATACTCCTTATTCTGTGCCTCAGTCCCCTCGGCCACCGCGGCCGGCGACTGCTATGTAGTTAACCCCACTATCACGCAACTTCCATCTCTTTAAAAATAGCCACTATGCTTTTAAATAGGAGACGCAACCTTAAACCTTCAATTAAAACGTTGATAATAAGTCAATGAGTATTTTACATACTTGACGCGTTTATTTGTAGACCCCAAAACGATTTGGCTGTATTCGAATTACAAATACATCTTAGAAATGTATGAAATACGGAATGTGTAAGGGAATGTCAAACCCCGAAAAATGCTAAAGATAAATTCTATTTTCTATCATCGTCATATAGAACCATTTTTACTCCGAAGTTGACATAAACCAATAGGGTGAAACAAGTTGCAAGACTTCCAGGAAAAATGAAGCGAAATTGGCAGCCAATAGTTGGTTATAAATTACATTGCCTGTTAACTGTATAAATATAAATTACGGAATACGCGGAACTACTGTTCAGTACAGTCAAAAAGGTCTAAGGTAATAGACAGTGGTTTACAACCAGATATCACTCTCCTCCTCAAGAAGTCTGTGTGAACATTTATATTCAGAACATTCAAGAAAAAGGTGTTGAAACAATAAGAAGCAGCTCATTTACTCAGGAAGGGAAAACGTTATGGTGCCCGTAAATTTGAATGGCTGTATCTCTTGTAGTAACATTCATTTTTTGGTAAAATGTTAAAATCCAATATACCAGAATTTTTGTTTTTCTAAACTCAGTGCCAACTTTTTTTGTCAAAATTTTTGCAGGTAGTAGTGTTGACGTGATTTCATACTTCTATGCATAAATATTATCAAACATGTAATTTGTGTAACAAATTGAGCGGCCGGTCCAGTCAGAGGTTCGAGTCCTTCCTCGGACATGGGTATGTTTGTTTGTACTTTACCTAAGTTATTTTAAGTAAGATTAAGTAGTGTGTAAGTCTAGCGACCGATGACCTAAGTAATTTGGCCGCATAAGACTACACATATACACGTAATTTATTTATTTCATCACCACATTTAAGTTCAAATGTTCACATTTCTGTAAATTTATCGGACCAAACTGCGTGGTCATCAGTCCGTAGCGTACAAACTACTTCAACCTAGGTAAACTAACCTAAGGACAACACACACACCCATGCCCCAGGGAGGACTCGAACCTCCACGGCGAGCAACCGCGCGCTCCGCAGCGAGGCGCTTTAGACCTCTCGGCTACTCCACCGCGGCCCACATTTAAGTACTAATAATTAAAGAAACTTAAATGTAGAAATTTGAAATAAACACCGAAAACAAATGATTGATATTTCTCATAAGATGAATGCACAGAACCGTTGAATTATGTCTTATGAATGTACCTACAAAATCTGCCATATGAAAATTGTAGTGTGAGTCCCAAATTTGTTTTTTCTATAATAACATTAAAAACATATTAAAAATTCAGAACTGGAAAACCATTGAAGTTATGGACTTGAAGCGTTTTGTGTTGCTAAATCTTTACATAGTAGACACGATTTTAAAATTTGGTTTCTATCGCCAAAGTAGACGAAAAGTTAAATTTTTTGGTGTAATCTTCGCCGTGTAGACTGTATGTTGTAGAAGTCTACGCCGAACCTAATTATAGTCATACCTCTGAGGAGAGAACGTTGTTTGCATTTCTCCTGCGTTTCCAGTCGGCCGTGCTGTGCTACGTACCGTTACATTTTACGGAGAGCTATATATGTATTGGTGTGATGTTTGTTCTTTCGAAATAAGACATCACATCAATATATGTATCATTTAGACGCAAAGATTCTGGGTTCTGTTTTCATCGCTAACGCGATTAACAACGTTAGACCTCGTGTGTAAACAGTTAAAGGTTATGAGTGCCACTGGAAAAATGCATAAGTAACACCTGTTGTTTGAGACTTGAAGATGACCTGAAATTAGCCGAAATCGATATCTCATAATAAACATAAGGTGTAGCTGTCTATATTTCATAATGCAATTCCTAACATATTTAAAAACTGCTCAAAACCACCTACATAAAACTTTTATAATGAGATTGTATATAATTCCACGATCAAATTGTATTTTACTTATTTGTAGTAATACACCCAAAGATCTGCCCTTGCTTTTAGTGCCTTGATCAGCTGTTTATTTTTAGAGGTATTACTGGGGACAGGAAAAATTCGCATTTGCGATAAATGCGAATATAGATGCGAATTCTGACTCAAAATGCAGTAAATCCGAAATTGTCATAAATGGTATTTTGGTGTGAAACACTATGTTATCAGAAATATTGCGAGATAACTTTATTTTCTGCTTTTAAATATGTACAATAGAGGTCTGCAAATCGCCGGTTTCGCTCGCTCGTACTCGGTCGAGTGCGCAACGCTCGGCGGTGGCGCGGCGAGTGTGTTTCTCTCGCAGCGAGCGTGTTGACACTCGAACGAGGCTGCGTGGGGCGGGGCGGGCAGAGGCCGCACAGCGTAGTGCTGCCGATGTACTCAGGAGGAAACCTGCCCAAGTGTCACTCTCCGATTTTTATGAAATTTGCATATGGGACATGAAAAACTATGGGACATATAATCTTTTTAGCGGCGGAAAAACATATTTAAGCGGTGAAACGGTCCCTCCATAATTGGGGCTAAAATAGAAAAAATGGCGATAACTTAGAGATTAGTGAAGAGATATTAATGATTTTTGGTATGAAAATATCTTTCGATAAAAGACAGATTTCATAGATTCAACTTAGATTAAATCAAAACAATTTTAGGGGTAGTTACCCCTCTAATTGTCACTCCCCCTGCAATGTACCTAGGGCGATCTCTTATCAAAAGATACTTTCATACCAAAAAATCATTAAAATCGCTTCATTGATCTCTAAGTTACCACGATTTTTCTATTTTAGCCCCAATTTTGGAGGGACCGTTTCATCCCTTAAATATGTTTTTCCACAGCTTAAAAAAATAGATAAATGAATACAAAAATAAAAATACGGGCACCACAGTTTTTCGTGTATTATAACAAATCCAAATTTCATAAAAATCTGAGAGTGACACCTGTGTAGGTTTCCTTGTCAGTCGCTACGGCAGCGGCTCTGTGGGCCTTGGGTGTGGGCTACTGTTACGTCTGACGCACCCCTGCTAACTAAAGGAACTAAAATTAGTTACGCTGTAGACGTGTATTCCTGCATAGTAGCATGTAACCGCAATATCATTGTACCGCAAACGAGACAAAAAGTTTGTTTTCACCAACTATAACATTTGAAAGTAATGTAAAGGATCTAAAGAGAAAATACGGAACGAACAAAGTTTTTATTGCAATGTACAAAAGTGAAACTTACCGTACAACAAAGTATACATCGAAAAGTAACATTATCCCCAAACTATTCGTTAGTGGCATTGTAATTGCAATGTATTGTTAAAATATCATTGACAAGTTGTGGATCGAGTCGAGTTCTTCTATGGAGATCAGGTTCCCTGCCGCACTGAAAGTGCGTTCATTAGGTGCATTTGAGGCGGGCGCACAAAATACTCCTTTTGCAAATACAGCTACCTTAGGAAAGAGTACTGCTGCGTTTCTACCATTCAAGCAGATCGTCGACATCGCCATCAATTCATGCTAAATATAGGTCCACCTGATTGGTGGATTGCGCCTCGCGCATTTCACAGTCCAGCCATTCCGAAGACATGCATTCTTTTGGTTGGTGTCCCCGGGTGACATTCTTCAGACGGCCCTAAATAAATAGAACACAGATATCACTGAAACAGCAGGAGCACCATAAATTCGTACAGCTGTGTAAAGTAAACAGTTGGAATAACAGGATTTACAACAGGTACAGGATATATGAGCATTAGACCGGCATGTGACCTGACGCGGATGCTATATATTGCACAAAAGCTTGCATGCGTTCTTTATTATGTAGATAAGAAAGACGACAGTGGCAGTGGGGAATATATGAAAGTTGCAATTGGAAAAATTCCCGTTACGGAATCATTCGGAAAGGTAGAGGCGCAGCAACCACGCACAGTGCCAAAAAGCTACGGGAATATATATTAACAGAGAGAGAGAGAGAGAGAGAAAGAGAGAGAGAGAGAGAGAGAGATGCACAAAACTAACCTAACGGGTGTACATCAATATCGTGTATTTATTATCAATATAAAAGACGGACAAAGTATTCCAGGACCCGAGAGTTATTAGAGGAATGGATATAAAATAGAATCATTTGCTCGTTAAGACGGCAAGTAACACCTACCACTAAACAGGAACTAACAGTCCACAAAATGGGAACAAGAAAGTAAGAAAGATCATGGAAAACTCATTTACTAATTGATCTTAGCACAGAAACTTTATGTTAATCACGTATAATAACGTTTATGATGAAGTACAAAATGCCAAACTGAATAGCTAGTTCAACAGCTGTCGAAGCACCCGGGAAAGGAAACAATTCCAAATTTCGCAGTCAGGATTTATTCTCAAGCGTCTAGTTTGCTCCCGACATTCGCCTTGGACTCGAGTGGCGAGCGGGCAGTGTGGACGGTCGGGCCAGTCGAGCGGAGTTTGTGACACTTGCGGAGAGTGACACTTGCGCGGAAAGGGAATGTGTAGACACTTGCGCGGAGACCCGGACGCTGCAGGTAGTGAACAGGGTGTTCCAGAAGTAGGGATACACCACCCCTACTCCTCGCCCTCCAGCCGCTACCTGTGCCGTATTCAGGGAAAGGCCCACCGAGCGAGGTGGAGCAGTAGTAACGGCCCGGAGATATCACAGCCTCATTCAACAGGGAGATAACACGTCATACAAATATCACTCGATTTACAATACAGCACCATGTGAAGAGGAATGTGATGAAATCGAAATTGAGCGCAACCGTTGCTAACTACAATTTCGAATTTACTGCATTTTGAGTCAGAATTCGCATCTATATTCGCATTTATCGCAAATGCGAATTTTTCCTGTCCCTAGTAATACCTCTAAAAATAAACAGCTGATCAAGGCACTAAAAGCAAGGGCAGATCTTTGGGTGTATTACTACAAATAACTGAAACACAATTTGATCGTGGAATTATATACAATCTCATTATAAAGGTTTTTTGTAGGTGGTTTTGAGCAGCTTTTAAATATATTAGGAATAGCATTATGAAATATAGACAGCTACACCTTATGTTTATTATGAGATATCAAAAAATGTTCAAATGTTTGTTAAGCTTATGGGACTTAACTACGGGGTCATCAGTCCCTAAACTTACAAACTACTTATGAACTACTTATAAACTAGGACAGCACAAATATCCATGCCCGAGGGGGGATTCGAACCGCCGACCGTAGTGGCCGCGCTGACCGTGACTGGAGCGCCTCAGTCACCTCGGCCACCGCGGCCGGCTATGAGATATCGATTTCGGCTAATTTCAGGTCATCTTCAAGTCTCAAACAACAGGTGTTACTTATGCATTTTTCCAGTGGCACTCATAACCTTCAAGTGCTTACACACGCCGGCCGCGGTGGCCGAGGAGACTAAGGATCTCCAGTCACGGTCTGCACGACCACTACGGTCGGGGGTTCGAATCCCCCCTCGGGCATGGATATTTGTGCCGTCCTAGTTCGTAAGTAGTTCGTAAGTAGTATGTAAGTTTAGGGACTGATGACCCCGTAGTTAAGTCCCATAGACTATACAAACATTTGAACACACGAGGTCTAACGTTGTTAATCGCGTTAGCGATGAAAACAGAACCCAGAATCTTTGCGTCTAAATGATACATATGGATGCCGGACACTTGCCACGCCGGATCTTGCCACACCTGACCCTTCGCCAGGTAGTCGGATTAGCGGCCCCTCAGGCAAGGGACGCCCTTCCCCGTACTGCTGCTGTTTGCTTCCAAACCTTCTGTCTCCGATCTTACACGATACTGCCAATACGAAAGAGATTTTTTTGTTCGACATCTCTCCGAAATTTACAATTTCTTTTCAATATTCCGAAATCGAAATATTTATAACTTTTGGGAAACGGAAGCAATATCGTCAGCTACGTCAGTGTGTAATTAGTTCTTCCATCCACAAATACGGATCCATGGTTGTTTTCTTCCACACTTCCTGATTGCGATAGAAACAGTCCATCGGCATGGAAGGAACTTGAAAGGAACGATATGAAGGTATTCGAATGTTCCCTTATATTCAAGTTTGATCACAACATTTGTACATATATTAATTGCTACAACTGTGTGACGAAAAAAAACTATATACTTCATAAACTTACTCTTTTGTGGCGAAATATTAGTTAATAAAGTGAATTGGGACAATGTTCAAATCAATGACAGAAAATACGTTTACAAAATATAGATAAGAGCGTCTATGTTTCACAGATCACCTAAAAACGACATAAAGGTAAAAGGTAAAGCAGTCAACAATCCGAAGATTGGTTTGAACACCACAGTGCTTTACTAGGCATGGTCCTGTTTGGAGGTCGTATGCCGTTGCCTTCCTCCGACCTTCGAACTGACTTACCCAGCCAGTTATAGGGGGACCTACAGTTTAACGTGGGATCCGAACCACGGTGCTACTCGGTATTTTTCACATGAGCATTACTGGCAGAGGTGAAAGATGTGGAAAGTGACAGATAAAAATCTAGGACCTTGCGGGAATCGAACCCGCGACTTTTGGATTTGGAGTCTGGTACTCTACCACTGTGCTAACGACATACAGATTTGAATTAAAGAAATGAAAGAATATAGAATTCTATGCTTTTAAAGTACACGGTTGTCCTACATTGTTTAGCTGAGTCGCAGAGGAAATACCCTAGTTTTTCAATGGAAATGCCATAATTCCTATGATCTGCACTACAAAAGAAACAAAAAGCATAATATAATATGTGTACTAGCTCACAAGCGAAACTGAATTCGAAATTAATAACTGCCGCGGCTGAGCGGCCAAGCGCATTGAGGCGCTATGCTGCGATGCGCGAGGCCGTTCGCAGTGGGGGGTTGGAATCCCCTATCGGGCATGGATGTTAGTGTCGTCTTTAGTATAAGGTAGCTCATAAGTAGTTTTGATGATCCCGCAGTTAAGTTCCTTAAGCTTAACAAACATTTGAACATTTTAATTTACCGCCCCCGGCATTCTCATAATGCAGCCTCTGAACAGTTCATAGAAAACTCGAGTCTAAACACAAATAGGTACACTACTCATACAATTATAGTTGGCGGTGACTTAAACCTACCATCCGTATGTTGACAAAAATACACCTTCTGACCAGATACATCTTCCGAAATTGTTCTAAATGCTTTTTTTTTTTTAAATTATTTTGAACAATTAGTTCACGAGCCCATTAAAACTGTAAATGGTTTCGGAAACACACTTAAGCTCTTAGTCACAAATACTCCTGAGCATCACGACGGATACAGGGATAAGTGAACCCAAAGTTGTAGCGAGGTCAAATCAGTAAAAAGATTTTCTCCAAAAACTAAACGCTAAATACGTCTACTAAAAAAAGATAATAATTCGGTTGACATCTTCCTAGGAGACAGTCTCCATTTTTTCTAAATTAACTAAGTAAGTAAAGACCATATGTGGCTCACATTCAAAGGAATAGTATTAACAGCATTGGAGGGATTCCTACCAAATAAATTAATAAGAGACTGAACTGGTCCCCCATGGTACATAAAACAGAACAGAAAGCTTTTGCAGAATATTTAGACGAATTCAAAATCATAAAGATTGCAGATGTTTTACTGAAGCTCGAAATTTAGCGCGGCCTTCAATGAGACATTCGTTTAATATTTTTCACAACGAAAATCTTCGTAGAAATGTGGCGGAAAATCCAAAGAGATTCTGGTCCTATGTTATCTACAGCAGCGGAAAGACTAAGTGACTGCCTTTATTGCGCGATAGCGACGGTAATGTTACTGACATCAGTGTCACTAAAGCGGAGTTATTAAATGCAGTTTTCAGAAATTCTTTCATCAAATAAGACGAAGTAAATATTCCACAATTCGAAATGAGAACTACTGAAAACATAACATAAAAGTAAATACGCTTGGTGATCCAAAAGAAATGACCTTATCAAATAAGTGATGTGGCAGACGAAATGATCAAATATGTTTTCAAAAGTTTCTAATGCATAAGAAAAACACGTCTAATACGTTTGTTTATGATATTTTTTGTAACAATTATTTTTAAACAATTAGCTCCTTGCGTTGTTTCCATAGCTTTTACTGGCCTGATTAAAGATAATCAACAACATCGTGAGAAACTTTAATTTTTAAGGACTACAGCTAAATGTACTTTATGAGATCTACGTCTGCTATTATGTTATTTCTAACCTTGTCTAATTTTGGAGATATGGGAATTATTTCAACACTACAGCTGCCGAACTTGTCAATCTTAAGAGCAGATCTGTTTTAGGGTGTGTATTTTGGGTGCAATTCTAAAGTTCAGATTCTTTTTTAAACCTATAGTGAACCTTATCTGTTTAACAAAAATGATATTTTTAGGAGCTAACTGCGGCTCTGAAGTTACAGAAATAATTTTAGAACTCACAATCATTGACGGTATGGCCATAATACTAGAAGGTAGAAAAAAATTCTCTTAACGTGTCAACTGTAGGAGTTTTTACCTATATAGGAAATTGCAAATTGAAAAGCGGTAGATTCAACTATAAGTTCTGTTTGCAGGAGGATCATTTGAGTGATGTTTAATGTATTTGCTTCGTTGAGTCAAATTTCACCGCGTATTGATTAAACGCTAGTGAATCGGACTAGCTTCACCATTAAGTTATTTAAGGATACTGACGTCTGATGCACTCTTTTTATTTTTACGTCTTATAAAGGTCGCATCGTTAGGTGGCCCTCACATGTGTTCTCTACGTTCAATACGTCTCCGTTCTTCGAAAGCAACTTTCCCTTGCAATGATCGTGTTTTCGGCGAAAGCACATCTACACCTTACTATCGCGTAACTATTGTAGTGGGAAAAAGGCCTCCTGTCCTTGGCCATTGTAATTACTTCCATGCTGACGGTCGTAATACGAAAAGCGGAAGTGACCAGTGTGCATATGTCGGGACACCGTCCACCGAGTTCTCGGGTTGGGTGGCTGGGGCAGGGGGGGGGGGGGAGGAGGAGGAGGAGGAGGAGGAGGAGGAGGGGGAGGAGGAGGAGGAGGAGGAGGAGACGGGGGCACCCGACCCTTGGGAGCAGGTAAAAGTGTGTCAAAAGTCCGGCGTGGCAAGTGTCCGGACACCATACATATATTGGTGTGATGTCTTATTTCGAAAGAACAGACATCACACCAATGCATATATAGCTCTCGGTAAAGTGGAACGGTGCGATGTCGTTACGTAGCACAGCACAGCCGACTGGAAACGCAGGAGAAGTGCAAACAACGTTCCCTCCTCAGAGGTATGATTAGGTTCTACGTAGACTACTTCAACATTCAGTCTACAAGGCGAAGATTACACCAAAAAATTTAACGTTTCGTCTACTTTGGCGATAGCAACCAAATTTTAAAATCGTGTCTACTATGTAAAGATGTAGCAACACAAAACGCTTCAACTCCAAAACTTCACTGATTTTCGAGTTCTGAATTTTAATATGTTTTTAATGTTATTACAGAAAAAAACGTATTTGGGACTCTCACTACAATTTTCATATGGCAGAATTTGTAGGTACATTCACAAGACATAATTCAACGGTTGTGTGCATTCATCTTATGAGAAATATCAATCATTTGTTTTCAGTGTTTATTTCAAATTTCTCTTTTAAGTTTCTTTAATTATTAGTACTTAAATGTGGTTATGAAATAAATAAATTACGTGTATATGTGTAGTCTTATGTGGCCAAACTACTTAGATCATTGGTCGCTAGACTTACACACTACTTAATCTTACTTAAAATAACTTAGGTAAAGTACAAACAAACATACCTATGTCCGAGGAAGGACTCGAACCTCCGACCGGACCGGCCGCGCAATTTGTGACACAAATTACATGTTTGATAATATTAATGCATAGAAGTATGAAATCACTTCAAGACTACTTCCTGCAAAAATTTCGACAAAAAAAAGTTGGCACTGAGTTTAGAAAAACAAAATTCTGGTATATTGGATTTTAACATTTTATAAAAAAATGAATGTTACTACAAGAGATACAGCCATTCAAATTTACGGGCACCATAACGTTTTCCCTTCCTGAGTAAATGAGCTGCTTCTTATAGTTTCAACACCTTTTTCTTGAATGTTTTGAATATAAATCTTCACACAGACTTCTTGAGGAGGAGAGTGATACGGATATCTGATTGTAAGCCACTGCCTATTACCTTAGACCTTTTTGGCTGTACTGAACAGTAGTTCCGCGTATTCCGTAATTTATATTTAAACAGTTAACAGGCAATGTAATTTATAACCAACTATTGGCTGCCAATTTCGCTTCATTTTTCTTGGAAGTCTAGCAACTTGTTTCTCCCTGTTGCTTTATGCCAAGTTCGGAGTAAAAATGGTTCTATATGACGGTGATGGAAAATAGAATTTATCATTACGATTTTTCGGTGTGTGACATTCCTTTACACATTCCGTATTTCATATATTTCTTAGATGTATTTGTAATTCGAATACAGCCAAATCGTTTTGAGGTCTACGAATAAACGCTTTAAGTATGTAAAATGTTCTGACTTATTATTAACGTTTTTTAATTGAAGGTTTAAGGTTGCATCTCCTATTAAAAAGCATAGTAGCTATTTTTAAAGAGATGGAAGTTGCGTGATAGTGGGGTTAACTACATAGCGGTCAATTACATCAACGTATCTCTGCTGGATGCCTAATATATTTATTGCTTGCGCAGGTGTCTTGATATGCTTAGTGTTCTGAATAATATGCTTTTAGGAGGCATGACTGTGGAAAGACATAGTCTTTTAGTAGCAGAGACTAACTCTCCAAACATTATCACTATTAAAATACCTTTTTGTTTACAGGAGGAACACTCAACGGATTAATATGTAGTTAGAACAAGTTACTATATTGCTCTTTAGCTTGCAAAGGCTTGTGCAATTTCACTGATTTTCGTGTTATGTTGACAGTGTGGAAACTTTACAACAGCAGTGCTAGACTTGTTGGTGTGCCTGTACCCAGGAAAAGGCATTAGCCGCCCCAAGGGCCCCGCGCAAGTGTCACTCCGCGCAAGTGTCAATTCCCGGAAGTGTTCCAACCCCAGTCGAGCGTGCCCCGCTCGAACGAGCGTGGAGGAAGTCGAGCGCAGCCACACGCCTTGCAGCAAGCTGCACTACCGACACCTGTCGGACTGTCATAGAACGACATGTATCACGCGATTCGAGCGAGCAACCGAGCGAGGTGCAGACCTCTAATGTACAAAGTAAACATTAGGTACCGGAAAAATTCGCATTTTTCAATGAATGCAAAATATAGGCCCATGCTAATTTTGGGCCGGAATGCGAGAGACGTGAATCTTGTAATATATGCTATTTTTAGCGAATTGTTTCTAAATTATCAGAGATATATCGAAACAGATTTTTTACATATAATTATTGAATATGTATTTTGGTATTCGGTGTCCGCCCATGCAGATTTTGATTCTAAGAACTTAACAAGGCCTTGCCAGTCGGTGGGCCTTTCCCTGAATACGGCACAGGTAGCGGCTGGAGGGCGTGGAGTAGGGGTGGTGTATTCCTACTTCTGGAACACCCTGTTCACTACCTGCAGCGTCCGGGTCTCCCCGCAAGCACAGAGTAATATTTGTCTGTGCCGCAAGTGTGTACACATTTCCTTTCCCCGCAAGTGTCACTCCCCGTAAGTGTCACAAACTCACGCATGACACACTTATACAAAAGCGGCCCTGGAGTCTCGACCTTCACAACATTCTGGTAAAATTTGAAAAATATTGTAGATGGTCGAGCTTCCAGCCCTTGCTGATTTGACATGGAGTGGCACAATATCGTTTTTATTAATATTTTAAGCCTCGCACTTATCTACCTACCATTAACAAATGTGCATGAAAAAAAAAGAGTCAATAAAGAGTTGTGATGCCGTAGCCCTACCCGTCCGTCCTTACTAGAGCAGTGCAGGCAGGAAGGCGGCTGAACGAAGCGTTCTGCGCGACAGAGAAGGAGAACACTGGACAAAGCAGCGAGCAGCGAGATCGCCGCTTCCTCTTCTCTGCCGGCTGTCAGTTGACCGCTATCAGCTGCGGCCGCGCGCTCCTGACAATAGTGTTAATCGGTCGAGTTTCACCATACAAATGTATGCACTCCGCACCCAGTCCAGAACTCTACACACTTCAGCTAGACATTCTGATATATCGATTTAGATATCGTCTATATGCATTCAAAATTAATGCAGTTTTCATGCTGTTCGTTTTATTTAGGCGAAAAATTTTCAACGGTATGATGATTTTAAACATATCTTGTCGACTGCAGCAACTGTAGGTTTACAAATATTTGATAAAATTCAGCCCAACCAGATGCAAAATTTGATAAAACACCTTGACCTAGATTTCGGCGCCAACTAAGGGCGCCTTCATCAGAATAATGTTTTAATTTTTGTTCTTCTGATGAAGGCGCCCTTAGTTGGCGCCGACATCTAGATCAAGGTATTTTATCAAATTTTGCATCTGGTTGGGCTGAATTTTGTCAAATATTTTAATAGTATTTTTAAAGCTGTATAGAGCAACTGGAAATGTTTACAAGGTGTCAATAAATATTTCATTTATACTTGTAGTTGCTGCCTAGATTAATGTGCATATGCCACTTTGATACGATCACACGAAGATGCAATTAAATAATTTTGATTCCAAAAGTGAAAATACTGTATTCAAGCGAATATAATAGCAATGAGAACAAAATTCAGTGACAATATTATAAAAATTACTAGTAACATTCTATCGAGGTATAACTGGACTACCCGAGCCAGGCTCTTTGAAAATATGATGGACTAAGCAACAAAACTGCCAACGATTAATGTATAGCAATACTGATATATGTATGAGTGAAAATATAAAGTGTAGTCACTGTGTATTAGTCAAGAGTGACGTTAACACATTGACTGCCAGTGTGGCCGGCGGCGGCCGCAGCAGGCGGCTCTGGCGCGCCTCTGACGTCTTCGCGCCAATCAATGTGTTAAAGTAATGTATTTGGAAATAACGCTACCTGCCGATTATATAAATTATACGCAAGTCCTTATAAACTATTCGTGAAAGTTTTATACTTGATGTTTGCCTGAAGGGCCTAAGCGAAAAATTTATGTCCACTCAGTGCTGCATTCCCGTCCAAAATGTACCTAAACTGAAGTGCGCACTTGTCACAACGTTCATTCAGGCGTATAAATGAATACTACGAGCACCCAGACTTTTCTCTGGAAAGCTTCAAAACTTTTCAGTAATTTACTGTGAAGCCAATTAGGTTCTGAATATTTGAAACCAATTGTTTATTCAGCGTTTGTTAAATTGTATAGACCTATTACATGTATTTCAACACTGCATTGTACTTTTATCTTCGAAAAGTATGAAGGTTTGGTATTAGTTTGATTATGAACGTGTGATTTTTCCCTTATGTGCTCATCAGTCAACACCATGTATTTTATTTTTTGGTTATTTCGTCCGATGAGTTCTTTTCAGAGCCTATTTTAGATTTTATTTGGCCTACATGAGGTGATGAAACTGCCTATTTAAGCGTCTAAAATGCTCGTTTTCCGAACTAATAATCCTCGGTCTAGTGACCACTGCTTCCCTGGCGATTTAAAAGACGCTAGCCCACTGTTTGACGGACGCGTTCGCTTCATAGAATGTCCGCAGTCCCGCGCCGCAAGCCGCTGCTGCCCTGCCTGTACGTTGGCAACGTTGGGGAGAGCACCACGTGGCAGCAAGTCGTTTGCTTTGCCTACCTTCTTAAGTAGTTAAACAGAGCTTGCTTGACTGCGTAAAACTTGCCACTTTTCTGATCCGTCAGCCGTAACGAACACTTTGCAAAGCAAATACGCTTCAATATACGTCCACTGGAGAAAAAATCACGGCTGTACGTTCAAAGCACACTCGGCACGGCGCGAAACGGCGAATGTCTATTGGCTGGGTCGTCACGGGGTCCACTGGCTTTTGTTATTGCGCATCGCCCCGCCACCCGTCTTCCTACCTGCACACAGCTCTAAGTAATCTCCTTAACCTTAGCAATGCCAGCGCAGTTTACGTGTGGTGCGTGTTACCAAAAGGTGGGGGTACTTCATGAAAAAAAGCAAATTATTGAGCACTTCTCTGACAAATATTCCTTTTAACACTTTAACTGCCAATCCCGTCAATTGACGGGATACAAAAATTTCCGTAGACTGCCGATCCCGTCATTTGACGGAATTCGATTTTTCATGTTTGTAAATACGAAATCCCGTCCATTGACGGTCTCACCGTCTCTTCATTGTGCCGCAAGGGGTATGTAGAATGTTAGAAAAGGAGACAGGTCTTGTTCGAACTGTAATGAAAAACAGGAAGGGAATGCCTCAGGCTTTGAACTCACCCTACATACAAAGAAGGGAAGATATATATTCTGGAGGAGAGGAAATCATTTGACTGTGTGCTGGAAAGAAGAAGAAGAAAAAAAAAAAAAAAAAAAAGTTTGTATAGCATATGGGTCTTAACTACGGGGTCATCAGTCCTTAAACTTACAAACTACTTACGAACTAGGACGGCACAAATATCCATGCCCGAGGGGGGATTCGAACCCCCGACCGTAGTGGCCGTGCAGACCGTGACTGGAGCGCCTCAGTCCCCTCGGCCACCGCGGCCGGCGGAAAGACAAAAGATATGTATATATACTAAGTACAAGACACAGGGCAGAAATGATATAATTATGAAGACAGAAGAGGTAAAGAAAAAACACAAGACCTGCTTGTGTTGTGGAGTACAACAAAAAGGTCGGGTTGATCTGTCCGATCAAAGGTATGTCATACCACAGAGTAACATCTGTGGTCATACGGGGCTTTCGAACATAAAACAGTGAAATGGTGGAAGAAACTTGCATTTCACTGTCTCCTTATGGTGCCTGGTGGATGCATGCATTCTCCATGACAAAATAAAAGCTGAGGAGATGCCTCTATCCAAGTTCATAAATGTGTTGTGTGCAGAATTGCCAATGTGTGAAAACGATACTCCCAAACCAACTTCCGATAGAGGCCACCTGAGGTTATCTACAGGAAAGCATTTTCTAGAAAAAATTCCACCCCTCCACAGATAAAAAGTAGAATTCAAAGGATGTGAAAAGTATGTTCAACCAGAGGAAAAAAGCAAACTGGAAAGGCTGTAGGTGTTTTATCGGTGTTTTGTTATTGAAAGTGGAATAAAAGCTATTCTACTACGACAAGCACGATGTAAAAACTTTTTGATTTCCGTAAACTTTTTTCTTTTTCCCAAAAAATGACATTCTTTGAAAATATGTGGAAAAGGAAGTAAACATTCAAAGAAACTGAAAGTAGGTTATCAGGAAGAAGAAGTCTAAGGCTTTCCGAAAAGGTTATTACCACATTAAAATGTTTAGTTTTTCTAATGCAAAAAACTAAGTATTGCTAAAAACACCTGGCATTCTTAGAAATGGCAAATTTACAGGGCCGGCAGTCAAAGTGTTAAAGAGCTACTAAGCGTGACCTTAATGTTTAAGTTGTGTTTGAATGAAAAATTTAAAACATATGGAATGTGATAGAACACTATTAAAAACAATGCATTTCTTTTAATAGTTATAAAATATAGGTTGCAATATTTTCAGAAGGTTGGCATAAAGTATCCCCTTTCCCTCTTGTACTGCGGAGGTTAAGTATGCATATCATGCTTCTTGACCTATAGGTGGTCAAATGGAAGTTGAGCTTCGGTTGTATTTTTATTTCAGATGAAAGCCGAGCTACGAAGGAAGTTAGTGGGCGTATTTTCGAAGGCGTATCTACAGACGAGCCTCAAGTACTTCCCCACGATTCAAAGAAGGAGGGCCGACCGCGGTGGCCGAGGGGACTGAGGAGCTCCAGTCACGGTCTGCACGGCCACTACGGTCGGGGGGTTCGAATCCTCCCTCGGGCATGGATATTTGCGCCGTCCTTAGGGTTAGCTAGTTCATAAGTAGTTTGTAAGTTTAGGGACTGATGACCCCGTAGTTAAGTCCCATAAGCTATACGAACATTTTAACAAAGGAGAAGGAAGCGGAACCAATAAATTCTCAAGAATGCGATTTAGGGTCTACTTCTACAACAGAGGGAATGCCGGGAACTTCAAATACGGCTACATTTACTCATGATTCCTCTACAAGTCAACAAAAATCACTGTTAGATTTTAAGGATCCAGGGACCTGACCAGAGTCCTTTTCGGATGCAGCGAGATGCCTCGTTGTTAAAAAACTGTTAAGCGAAGAAAAAACTCAACCAGACTTAAGTGATTCTCTAAGAGGGGAAGAAAATTGTCAAAAGACTAGTTTTATAAAATGCTTCCTAATGGACAAAAGGTGTGTCGTTCTTGATTAGCCTACAGTAAATCAAAACATGCTTTGTTTTGCGTACCATGCAAACTATTTCACGAGAACATATCCGAGGCAAAACTTTCTCGGATGGCTATGGTCTCTCAGTGGAAAAAATTAAGTGAAAAGATTCCAGAGCACGAAAACTCATTAAGCCACAAACAACTGTTTTGCTCTTGGAAAACATTAAAGGCATCTCTAAATAAAGGTGGTATTGACAAAGTGTTACAAAAACAACTATCGGAGGAGGAGAAGCACTGGAAATCGGTTTTAACTGTCATTGTTGATGTGATTCTGCATTTGGCAAAACAGGGCACTCCCTTTAGAGGTTCAGATGAGTCTTGATTTTGGTGATCCAAGATGGGGAAGTTTTTAAACACCACTGACTTATTGTCTCGCTACCACCCCACACTGAGAGAGCACATAAGGCGCCACAAGAAAGGTCAATTCAGCTACTTCTCTCATGACATCCAAGATGAATTTTTAGAAATAATTGGATACAAAAAAGGGAACAAATAATCACTGATATTAAAGAAGCAAAATATTTTTCTACCATGTTTGATTCCACTCCTGATGTAAGTCATTGTGAGCAGATATCGCAATATTTTAAGATACGTGAAATTCAATGAAAGTGGTGCAGAGATATGCGAAAGTTTTATTGACTCTTTAACGATTAGTGACAAGACAGGGCAGGCACTTTCTGAAATAATTTTGCAGAAAATTGAAAAAGATGGTTGGATTTTAAAAATTATCGAGGCCAATTCTACGACAATGTTGCTAACATGGCTGGAAAGTACAAAGGTGTTCAGTCTCGTTTACAACAAGAAAATAAGTTAACATACTTCGTGCCGTGTGCTGCACACTCATTAAATTTGGTTGGAGTGAATGCTGCTAGTGCTTCGCACGATGCAGAATCTTATTTTGGAATAATAAACTGCCTATATTCTTTGCATCATCCACTAACAGATGGGAGATTATGTTGAAGTATGTGCCTGTATCTCGAAAGCTACAGAGTTCTAAGAGATGGTCAACAAAGGGGGAAGCTGTAGCTGTCGTGCACAAACATCTCGAAGAGGTCATCAAGGCTTTAAATGAACTTATATCTAGTGCGACATCCAGGCCTGAGACCAAAACAGAGGCTAAATTAAAAAAAAAAAAAAAAAAAAAAAGGTCAGCACCTTTGACTTTATCACAGCTTCTTGTTTTTGGTTCAAGCAGCTAACACGAATCGATATTGTAAACAAAATTTTACAGAAACAAGATATCATCATTGACCAATCTGTTAATCAGATAAATCAACTTATCCAGGAGTTTAAGGAAACTAGAACAAACACAATAGTAGTAACAGATATCATCTCAGAAGCCAAGGCCATAGCTGAAAAGCTTAATTTGGATCATCAATTTAAAGAGTTGCGGAAACGAAAAAGAAAGAGGATGTTCGACGAAGATTGTGAAGACGAAAGCTAGGATTGTTCAGCTAAATGAAGGTTCCATAACACGATCGCAGAAACAATGGATCATATTATTCATCAACTGAGGAAAAGGTTTCATGCATTGCAAAATAAAAACAATTTGTTTGGATTTTTACACGGAACTCAGTTGCAGACGTTGAAAGATAATGATATGAAAAACCACGCAATGCACTTAGCTGATATATATAATAATGACCTTAATCAGGTTGAATTGATAACAGAACTGCAGAGTTTTAAATATTATGCACTTAATTTAATACCAACCATGAAAACAGCAACTCTTGCAAAAATTTTGAGCTTAATTTGCCAAAATGGATTACAGGATGCATATCCAAATGTGACAACGGCACTTAGGATTTTTCTTACGATGCCTGTTTCAGGTTCAGCAAACGAAAGGAGTTTCAGTAAATTGAAACAAATAAAAACATATTTAAAAAACAGAACAGAACAGCACAATAGCGCCTCGCAGACTTGAGTATAATCAGCATTGAACACCAATTAGCGTCTAATATCTCATTTGAAGCTATTATTAATACTTTTGCCGAAAGGAAAGCTCGTAAGATTAAGTTCTAGGTTAAATTTTTCAAATAGCAGTCTCTAATGTAAATTTGTAATAGATTATTATGTCCAAATACGCGTTTCGCCCAGTTAGCGTATGATCAGATTGGTTTAAATGTTGCAGATATAATGATATTGTCGTGTTGCAATGGAAGTAGGCTTGACTTCGAAGGCAACTAAACACAGCACTTATACTGAAAGCACGTTTATTACGAACTCAACATACACGCAGCATTGACTGCCTCTAGGCACAGTGCTCTGCTATTTATACAGAGACAGAATTTACCAGAAATTAGAAGAACAGTTAACATAAACAAGTAGAATTTACAAGTGAAAGATGTAGAACCTTCTGGAATTGTAAATTACAAAGAAATAAATTTTTTGCCGGTGGGCGGGATTGAACCAGCGACCTTCTGCTCCGCAGTCCGTGACGCTATCCCCTGCGCCACGCCGGCAGTTGGTGTTCGTGTTCTCTCGCGGCATTGCTCCCTCTCCTGGAGAAACAGCGACCCGCTGTTATGATCCCTGTGGAGCCAGCTGCAATGTCCTGGATATTGACCGTGTCATGGGTCCTCTGTATGACAGTTCAAGGGACTCCTTCCCTTCTCCGCGATTATCGACGACAGACGTTCCTTTCGTGGCTTCATCAGGAACATTACCGTCCTTAAAATCCTTGAACAAGAAGCCATTGTCGTCTACCTGCTCTTCAGGATCGTAGTAAGGCTTCATGCGCAGGACGTGAACAATGTCTCTTCGTTTTTGACGTTTCGACGACGGCTCATAATCCTCAACTTCGTATGTGACGTCTGACAGGCGGCGTATGACACGATACGGACCAAAGTATCGCTTCAATAACTTTTCTGACAGTCGAACCTTCCGTACAGGGGTAAAAATCCATACCAGATCTCCTGGGCTGTACACAACAGGTCGGTGCTTGTCGTTGTACCGCTGACGGTCGTTCTCCTGGGCGTCCAGTGTCCGTATGCGAGCCAGCTGTCTTGCTTCTTCGACCCTGGTGATGAGCTGTTTAACATAGTCATCCTGAGTGTCGTCCGGTTGGAACGGGAACAGTGTATCCATTGTCGTCTCAGCTTCACGGCCATGGAGCAGGAAAAACGGAGTGAAGCCTGTGGTGTCTTGTCTTGCGGTATTGTAAGCAAATCCTTCTGCTCAACATCGACGTACATCGACAGCATATCGGCTAACGTTTTGTTAAAACGTTCCGTAAGACCATTTGTCTGAGGATGGTATGCAGTTGTCATTCTGTGGACAATGTTGCACCGTGACATTACCTCTGATACTAGTTTTGACTGGAATACTTTTCCACGATCAGATATGACACGTGGTGCTCCATGCTTCAAAATAATGTCTTCTACAAGGAATTTTGCGATCTCTGGAGCTTCTGCAGTCGGCACATGTTTGGTGACAGCGTAGCGTGTGAGGTAGTCAGTGCAGACTATTATCCAACGGTTACCGGTTGTCGACTTCGGGAACCTCCCTAAAAGATCGATCCCAACTCGGTGGAATGGAGCTGCTGCCGGCGGAATCGGTACGAGATGTCCTGGAGGTAATTGCGGCACATGCTTCCGTCGCTGGCACTCTTTACAGTGACTCACATAGTGCTTGACAGATCGGTAGAGACCTTTCCAGTAATACCTGCGTCTGATTCTGTCTAGGGTCTTCACGAATCCCAGATGACCGGATATTGGAGCATCATGGAAATATTTGAGAATAGCTGGCTGGAGATGAGCTGGAACAACAAGTAGCCATTTGGGGTCCAGTGGATCGTAGTTGCTCTTGTACAATGTTCCGTTTATAAGTTGGAACTCTCCATTGATCGGTTCACCTTTCTCCAAGGCCTCTATCATTTGTGATAGTGTTGGATCTACCCTCTGTTCAGCTGTAACGTCATCTAATTCAGCGAGAGCGGAAATTTCATTAATGCTGTTGTGTTCCACTAAGCTTCAAGCTAGTCAGCCAACACAAAGAATGGTGGTCTGTCACGACGGTGAATGGTTTGCCGAATAAATACGGACGGAACTTGTTGATAGCCCAGATAACTGCGAGATATTCTTTTTCAGTTGTAGTTTATCTCGGACTTCGAGAGTACTCTTGACGCATAGGCTATCACTTTTTCGGCACCTTCCTGAACTTGTACAAGCACTGCACCAATCCCATAGCCACTGGCGTCTGTGTGAAGTTCCGTTTCTGCATTCTCGTCGTACAAGGCTAGCACTGGTGCGGAAGTTAGAGCCTCCTTAAGTGCTCGGAAAGCTCTTTCTTTTGTCTCATCCCAGTAAAATTTGGCGTCTCCCTGCAGAAGTTCTTGTAATGGACGTGCCTTGCTACAAAATCCTTTGATGAAACGTCGGTAGTATGAGCACAGCCCGAGAAAACTTCTCACATCACGAATGTGCTGAGGAGTTGGAAATTCTGTGACTGCCCTTACTTTATCTGGATCAGGACGGAACCACTCCGTTGACTAGGTGCCCCAGGATTTCATCTCTTTGGCGACGAAGAGGCACTTCTTTGGATTGAGGTGGAGACCTACAGCCTGAACACACTTCACCTCAACTCAGATGTTCTTCAAATGTTTTCGAGAAAACCACAATGTCATCTAAATAGCAGAGACACGTCGTCCACTTAAGGTGTCGAAGCAAGTTGTCCATCATGCGTTCGAATGTGGCTGGAGCATTACATAATCCGAATGGCATTACTTTAAATTCATAGAGACCGTCAGGTGTAATAAAAGCCGTCTTCTCCCTGTCAGCTTCGTCAACCTCGATTTGCCAGTAACCTGTCTGCATGTCCATAGTTGAGAAGTATGTAGCTCCATTCAAGCAGTCTAAGGTGTCGTCAATACGCGGCAATGGGTAGACATCTTTCTTTGTGATTGTGTTCAGCCGCCGATAGTCGGCACAGAATCGCCACGTGCCATCCTTCTTCTTTACAAGGACCACCGGAGACGACCAAGGACTCTCCGAAGGTTGAATAATGTCATCTCGCAACATCTTCTGCACTTCCTCCCGAATTATTCGTCTTTCGGCTGGCGACACTCTATACGAACGCTGGCTAATTGGCGGATGATCCCCAGTATTGAGACGGTGCTTTATCGTGGGCCGTTTCGTCTGACTTTTCCTCTGCTGAGGTGTGAATGCACCCGAAAATTGGCGTAGTATACTTAACACCTGCTGGCGTTGTTCCTTGGTCAGTCCAGGCCCTAGTGGCAGTTTCCTCCAGCGTGTTGTCTGTACTAACAGCAGGGCATGGGTCTTCATTGATGACGTTGAGCTCACCGTTCTGGATTGGTTCAGCTGTCGCGATACACATTCCCTTGGGGATAAGTTGTGACTGTTCGTGACAATTTGTGATCCAAATCTCTCCTTGACCACCGGTAATGCTTATGACAGCCGCTGGTATGTAAACTTCTTTTGTGACGCGCCGCAGCCGTTCACCGTCGCCGTACAGAGGTACCAGCCGCTCTCCTAGCCGCCGCGCCCAGGAAAACTAAGCGAGGCGACCATCTACGGAGTTGAGGCCGCCGCAGATGAAAATCCTCCATGGACGAAAGTCGCCAAGATGTCGGGAAATCTCATCGACGTCATAATCGACGGCCAACCTGTCCGGGCACTTGTTGATTCAGGAGCCTCTTTTTCTGTATTATCGGATAATTACCGCCGCACACTAAAGAAGACAATGTTCTGTGATACGGAAGTAACCGTGCTGAAGGTCGCGAATGGAAAGTCTGTCATACTTCTTGCGTCCAACCCTCCTTTGTTGCATCTCTTCAATACGCTGGCACCACTTGATGAACTCTTCCGTCGTAGCGACGTCTTTTATCAGAAGAGCTTGGTACATATCTTCTGCAATTCCCTTCATCAGGTGCGTGATTTTGTCCGCTTCAGTCATGTTCGGATTGACTACGTTACACAGGGCCAAAACACTCTGTATGTAGGATTGTGTCGGCTCACCATGTCGTTGGGCCCGGTTCTTCAGTTGTTCTTCCGCCGAGCGGATTTGTCGCTGGCGGTCTCCAAACATCTTCTTAAGTTCCTCCTGGAACGTCTCCCAGTCATTCAACTTCTTCGTTGTTTTCGAACCATTGCTGGGCTGTTCCATCAAGGTAGAAATAAACGTTGGCCAAGCACATCGTATGATCCCATCTGTTGTACTTGGCGACTCGGTCGAACCCTTTTAGCCATTTCTTGGGGTCCTGTCCAGCATCTCCAGAGAACACCGACGGGTGTCTGATGTGCAGCTGGCTTCGTCTCCATCGTTCTTCTGATAATACGGACTTTTGGAAGGATGTACTCGGTGTATACCTTGTATTCCGGTTCCAGTCCGTGTAAGCGACGGCTTTTACGTTGCCTAATCGGAGCCACGGTGATGCAGCTGTTGCACAGTGTACCCGGCGCCTCCACCAAACAATGTCGCGTTGCAATGGAAGTAGGCTTGACTTCGAAGGAAACTAAACACAGCACTTATACTGAAAGCACGTTTATTACGAACTCAACATACACGCAGCACTGACTGCCTCTCAGGCAGAGTGCTCTGCTATTTATACAGAGACAGAATTTACCAGAAATTAGAAGAACAGTTAACATAAGAAACAATTAGAATTTACAAGTGAACATAAGAAAGATGTAGAACCTTCTGGAATTGTAAATTACAAAGAAATAAATTTTTGCTCTGCAGTCCGTGACGCTATCCCCTGCGCCACGCCGGCAGTTGGTTTTTGGTGGTCTCTCGCGGCAATATGGGGCTTCGAATGCTAAGCCTAGCAGTGTTGGAAGCAGTTTTAGCATTTTATAAAAGTAATCGTTCAGGTCTCCATATCAGATAGAAGAGCTGATGCCTCAGTAGGTCCATGTTTGACTTACCTTGGCACCAGCTATTCTATCTGATATGGGGACCTGAACGATAACTTATATAAAATGCTAAAGCCCACCACTGCTAGACTTGGCATCCGAAGTCCTATAGATAATATCTGCAACATTTAACCAATCTGATCATACGCTAACTGGGCGAAACGCGTATTTTGACATATTAATCAATTAAAAACTTGAGACTGCTCACAATTTAAATTGTTTAGTCATTGTTACCTTTCCAGTCAACCATTATAAAGTGGAATAAAAATTACAGATTGCAGTTCTTGTTCATACTCATTCATTTTTTCAGTAAATATATCAACATTTTATTCTATCACGTATTATACTTGATAAATTGGACTTTTTAAATCTAAATTTATATTATATTCAATACTTAATATTTTGCTTTGTTTGTGAACGTCTATTGGTAAAATTGTTTCTTAAGTTAGGCCTAGGCCTCTAATTTTGAAATTTATTTTTTTATTTACATTTTTATCTGTGTTCATTTGACTTCATTCATACATTGTCTCCTGTTTGTGACTAAAACAACTCAATCCAAATCCAGTTTTTATGATTTTTTTTTTTTAAATCTCATACTTCGACATTGGGACGATGAAGTTGGAGGGGGGGGGGGGCGCCAAATCACAATCTTGGCCCGGGCGCCAAAGGGCCTAGATCTGTCTCTGCCTAAACCAAAACAGAAATCTCCTTTGAATGAACTCATCAGAATGATGTACATTTATTTAGCGAATTAATTGTTTAAAATAATACCAACTAAATACTAGTGATTAGTTCCACAAATTTGTCTTTCATTCAAAGTAATAATTTCTTTAAAGATTTTCAGACTATCATATTTACAATTTTTGAGATGTCTCTTTCTATACAGATAACTGGCACATATATTAGGGGACCCTACAAGAAAACAGAATTTTCCATTCAATGAACTTATCAGAATGATATACATTTGTTTAGTGAACTTATTGCTTATTATGGTTAGAAATACACAAATAAAATACTAGCGATTACTGGTTTGCAAATTAGACTTAAGGTAAAGCAGTCAACAATCCGAAGATTGGTTTGAACACCACAGTGCTTTACTAGGTCCTGTTTGGAGGTGGTATGCCGTTGCCTTCCTCCGACCTTGGAACTGACTTACCCAGCCAGTTATAGGGGGACCTACAGTTTAACGTGGGTTCCGAACCACGGTGCTACTCGGTATTTTTTACATGGGCAATACTGCCAGAGGTGAAAGAAGTGGAAAGTGACAGATAAAAATCCCAGGACCTTTGGATTTGTAGTCTGGCACTCTACCACTGTGCAACCGAGGCGCACAGAAGTTAGACTTACGTTGCTGTTAAAGGTTTCTCTTAGGATTTCTGAAAAGCAAAATCTTGTATTATGTCTTCAAAGTCCAACTGTTGAAGTACGTCACTTTCTATGCAGATAACTGACGAATTAGTAAATCGTTCCTGTAACATAGTTGTTCGTAATTCATTTTTGATTCTCTTTAACTGGGAAAATGAACGCTCTCCACTGCAATTGGTAACCATTAGACAAAGAAATATCCGGGTAGCAACTTGTACATTCGGAAAAGTTTCTTCTATTAGCTCTGGAAATTCATTTGGAATGTTTTCCAAATATTGTTTTAAATGAAAACATTCAGATATGAGCTCATCAGCATTAACGTGTACATGATAAAATTCTGCAAATTCTTTGCACCTGTTTCTCAACAGTTCAGAATCGATTTGTTTTAACTGAGAAAGGAAACTGTTTGCTAACTTTCTCGTTTGTTTCTGAACGTCGCTTCAAATTAGAATCCAATGTGTCGATTATAGGCAGAAAAACTTTTACATGAAATTTTTCTTTGGCACTCAGCTGGACAGTCTCTGACGAATCTTCGGAAAAAGTGATATGCTTGCTGCAAATACTCGTCCTTCGGGAATTACCCTTGTAGTAAGCACCTGTACTTTTCTCTTTGGCAAGTTTCATACTGATAGAATGTACTGCGTGCAGAACTGATGAAATCGGAAATAGATGAAAAAAGTTTTGTTGCATAGTCTATTGTGACGGTATGACTTTGTAAAGTTACATTTGTGTTGTTGATAGTTCTCAAAGGTCATCCGTATCTCCGTTAGGAGAATGGTCTCAATTTTTTTTTCATTTTCTTGTCAAGGCTTTGAGCTTCATTTCTTGTTCCACTGACTGACCAGTGTTGCTACTAATTGACTTCAATGCTTTAAAATATCATTGTAGCCATTATGCAAAGCGTTAAGAGCGTCAGCACGAGCAGACCATCTGGTTTCAGAGAGGGACTTCAGAACTTTATTTACACGTATACATTCTTTTAAAACTTTTCATCGATTGTTCGAAGCAGAAAAAAAGGTGAACAATTTTTGGACAAACTGGAAGTATGCTACTGCTTCAGAAACAGATGCAGCCACCTGAACACCTACTACATTTATTGAATGTGTGGCACATGGTCCAAATTAGCAAATTCACATTTTTCTTTTTTCTTACCTGAAGACCTGAGTACTTTCCAGCCATATTTGCTCCATTATCATAGCTCTGACCGCGGCAATCTTTTATTGAAATGTCAAAGCTATCCAAAAACTTCATAACAGTATCTTCTATACTTAGAGCCCTACGCCTCTTCCACAGGCAAAAACTGCAAAAATCTTTCAACAGGCTGGCCATCTTTTACGTACCGAAGAATGAAAGTTAGCTGGTCAATATGGGAGAGATCCGCCGAGGAATCCACACTTGTTGAATAGTACTTGGCTGCTTTTAATACGTTGACAATCGTCGTTAACGCTTTCTGTCCCTTTACACTAATAAATTAATTGCAATTATTTGCAGACAAATCTGATGTATTTCCTTTGCCACGATTGCCATACTTTCGTATATGATCAGCAAGAAAAAGATGAAATTCACTTATTAATTCTAAGCATCCCAAATAATTTCCGTTTTTACACCCCAAACCCTAGCCCCTTGACGCCAAAAATTTCACAACTGCAACAATTATTTTCAATATGCTCCACCAATAGTTGATCTCAGCATTAAACTGGGAAAGCAAACAAGTATCAACTCGTCCAGCAATTTTGCTTCTTGCAACATAATTCATTATTGATTCCCTGTACTGTAAACTGTTCTCATGCACACAAGTTGTTTATATGCTTCCAATCTTTGTATCCCCTGGAAGAACTCGAATCATTGCCGACAGTGTTCTGACAGTGTTGAAAGACACTACAAAAATATCAGGTAGACACTGCCAAGTAAACAGAACGGATTGTGTACAATCAAATGGCGCTTCGAAGCACCCCGATAACGAACTACCGGTGCTCCATCAACTGCAGGGAATTAACTTTTGTAAAATGTGTAAAACAGAGTTGGTGAGTACAGAGCCAATGCTACTTGTTTGCAGTTCCGACTGTTATGAAAACCATAGACATTGATAACTGGATAAAAAAGAAACGGTGAACGAATGGAAAGGAACGGTTCCAAAAGAGAAATGATCATCAGTGAACTAGATTCCAAAAATGAACAGGTTTGCCCGTCTCTAGTGTGATTGCTGGACTTCCTCCTGCTTAGGGCCCCATTACACTGTTCGGCGCTGATGCATTTCCACGGCGTGTCACCTCATACTCAGTGGCGTAGCTATGTCACCAAGGGCCCCGGGGCAAAAATGACATTGGGGCTCTCTTTACACTAATACTGTACAGATGCGAAACGTCTTCAGCATCAGCTCATTACCGACCACTGGAAGACATAATAAGGCAAACCTAAATACTACTAAGTAAATTATTATGTTTCCCGCAGCAGATAATATTTAATCGTATTCTCTAATATAATTGTGTAAGTTTGTTTGTTTGTTATCTTTCACGGAAAAATTACTAGGTGATTTGGATGAAATTTTGCAGAGGGCTAGAGACAGAGTTGGACTTGGGTAGGACATACGGATGAAAATGCCCCATGGGATATTTTTCGTCCGCGGTGACAGCAGGCGGACAACTCACTCTCGCTGAACTACTGCGCTGTTAGCTCATTTCGTTGATAGCCCAGTGTTAGAAGGAAAATAGGGGAAATATTCGTGTAGGATGGTTTAATCAAAAGTAAGTTGCCGGATTTTGTTTGATGAAACACTTTGGATTGAGCTGTGCCCCTACCAGGCTTCTTGAAGTACATGTTAGTGTGTGGCCAGGAAAAAATAATATCTTCGCTTATTATCGTGACAGTGGGGTAGACGGCACTAGTGCAGCGTGTTGATGCACAATTCACTATTGAGACAAAGTAATTATTACATAAAACTTATGATCCGTGACTGTAATGAAACATTTAAATAGCCGAATAAACAAATAGTGTGCGGGTAGAAATGTACCTTAAAAATTGTGTGAAGTGCTGAATTCTCACCATTACGTTAAAACACAGAGTTGTTTGTTTTTCACATAGAAGAACTGAGCAGAATGCGGCGGAGGGTATAGTGTTAGTATGAACGTAAATTGAAGAGCGAATAGTTTTATGGTATGGGAAGGCGCCGTTCCCAGAAAAAAGCCACATAATGCCGAACCCATTTCCCGCCTACCATTGCAAGGTAGTGTGCAGAAAGGTATGTAGATTCTGTTCGGTATTCCTTTCAGTGTTCACGCATTTGTGGAAAATAAACGTGCCTGTTTCCTGGCGCAACGCATTTTGTGGAAAATGCGCACTCTCCAGGTCTGTTTGCGCAATACGTCATCTGTGATTTATGAAGTGCACTGTGGAAGGCTCGTTATAACGTTGTAAAACACCTTTTAATTTCGTTTTGCGACGTAATGGGGTAGACAGAGTGGGGGCTCGCTTTCTCGCTCTTCGTTTTGCAGGCGCACAAAGAACGGCAATGCCTGACCATTCCAGCGGTCTGCCCTTTCCCGCACCTTCTGCCCTCCAACCCCCCCGCCCCCACCTCTTCCTGCTGTCACCTGTCACATCCCCACAACAAATCACATGCCCAATACTGTTCTACTGTACTTAAATATGCTGTATACATTTAATATTTTGTTTTATTCCATTCTCTTTAAAAATAACTATATTAACATATTGACTGCCAAAGGTATACTTGGGTTACCGACCTCCAGGGACCATTTATTTTTTTTTCATATTCTGCTTTAGTTTGCTTGAAATAAGCTATTTAAGTACAAATAAGTTGAATATATTGCAATTTAGTACCTTATTTTATGTTGTGTGTGTGTGTGTGTGTGTGTGAGAGAGAGAGAGAAAGAGAAAGAGAAAGAGAAAGAGAGAGAAAGAGAGAGAAAGAGAGAGAAAGAGAGAGAAAGAGAGAGAGAGAGAGAGAGAGAGAGAGAGAGAGAAAGAGAAAGAGAAAGAGAAAGAGAGAGAGAGAAAGAGAGAGAGAGAGAGAGAGAGAAAGAGAGAGAGAGATAGAGAGTTACATATAACTCACATGGCGCCAGAGAAAGTTCCAGGTTTGTCATTTGCTAAGTCGCTAATAATTTTAGGTTGGTACTTCTGTTAGGTCTTTCATTCCACAACATTATTTGTACAGTTCCATTATTGTTTTTCTGGATTGTTACTACAGTCTTTATTCGGTGTTGTTTGCTCCGTAACACAGTGATATTGTAGCAGGAGAAAGTGTCTCGTAGAAGTTACGTAGATGAACAAAGGCATGTACAGAAGCTTTTAGATGAAGTTATGGACTTAAGTGAAGAAGATGAAGATACTACTGAAATGGAATAAATAACAGGAATGTGCTAATGCTGAGTACTGTTCATGGAGAGGAAGAAGCTGAAGTTCAAACCAAGAGGGGCACAAAGAAAAAACGAGCAATTATAGCTGACTATAATCAGTCATTTATAGATCTCTCTCGTCAAATGAAGTCCTATATTGTCTAGGGCGGGGTGTGAAATGGAACAGCAAGCTTGCAGTTGAACTGTTGACAGCTTCAGCACTGGTTAATGCTCTTGGGATTTACCGATACATCAACAAGATAATCTCAATCACAGAATTCAAAGAGAAAGTGACTTAGAGACTACTCCATACAGAAGATGCCGTTGCCCCTGAGAAATCTCTCACCGTAGCCACCGAGCTGCCTGCAGAGTGTACTCTTGCGAACATGGGAGCAGCAAGTCATAGGTGTACGGATGACACGAAAAAATGAAGAATAAATTTGGATGAGAGCAAGCTGTCAAGAAATGTAAACAAACTACATGGAAATGTAAGAAACTGTGATTCATGTTTTTGCGAAGAGTGTTTCTTCATAAAACACAGTGCATGCAGGTGTTAGAGATACAAAGCGGAATTACCTAATGTTTTCAGTCTGTTTCATTGTTGTTGCAATTAGAGAATGTAATTAAAACTGTAGGTGATATACAATCTACTGTATAAGTAATGTGTAACATCAAATAAGAAATTATAAAAACAAGGAAACTCCAATATGACTGGGCCATGTGAGTTATATATAATTCACGATTTCAAGTGTCAATAACTACTCTTGAGCTCTTGAAAACTGGAGGCCACGAACATTATTTGTTACTGGGGCCATAACATACTTTAACACCAAGTCACAGCACGCTACTGTGAGTTACAACTGCACCACCGAGCTTTAAATGGAAAAATGTCCGTGAGTTGTATTTACTTCACGTGGCCCGAAGAGAAGACTTCCTGTGACTTATATTTAACTCACGTGGCAGTCAATGTGTTAAAACATTGTTTTCTGAAAGTTGGGAATTTTTCTATTTCTTGTAACACGAATACTATTAGTCCTTGAAAATAATTCATAATTATTTTTCGCGCCTCACTGTGTATCACGAACTAAATGAGTGGCGTTTTTCAAGTCGTGGGGATTTCGTTCGTGTGTCTATGATAGAATAACTACTGGAGTAATACAATGCTTCAAACTAATAGATTGCAGAAAATTGGAAAATATATGATTTCTGATCTGTAATTATCGGTAAGCGTTTTCGTGACTGCAGTACATTATAGTAATAATATGAGTTCACAATTAAAAAGTAGTCAATTTTATTTTAACAATTATTTTACAATCTTTTCCTGGCTTTGGTTTTTGCAAAATCATCAATAAGGTCTGTTAAAGCTAGACTTGATGCAGCCTTGTTTTCGATTGCTATGAGCGCCAAATGTCAGAGTCGAGCTTGACACATACTGTACCTCAGATGCGTTTTGATAATTTTTAATTTGCTGAACGACCTTTCGGCTGCTGCAGAAGAATAAAACTGCGGTAAATACTTCCGTAACCTCACATTCTAATAATGCATATTTTTTAAATAATTTTCTTACATAACTTGCGAACTTTCCATGTTGGGGTCAATTTCGGCAGGATAGCGTCACCGACTGTGCCACGCCGGCAGTCGGTGTACGTGGTCTCTCGCGGCACTATTATATACAGTATAACGTCTATTATTCGAAGTAATTTGGGGACATGGATATTCGGAAACCTGGTTTATTTGGATATTCGAGCTGTACACTTCTATTTGCCAATAAGAAGTACTGTACAGTAAATGTATTTGTACTGTATTTGGAGGAGCGCGATCCTTCACATTGCGCCGAGCCGGCACGCCGCAACACTTGGAAGACGCAGCTGTTGCTGTGAACTGCTTTGATGTTGCCGCTACTTCTGCCGACTGAAGTGTGCCGATTGTTGGACACATTGACTGGCAGCTTCTCCTGACGGCAGCGCGTCTTATGAAGGCCCAATTAGAAGGATTGTTCCGCCAGCCTGTGGCCCAGTGCGGCTACTTGGTTTGAAGGGAAGGAGACGTAATGGACGATAGGGTGGGAGGGTAAGAAAAATTAATAAAAATTTCGACGCTCTACTGTAACTTTTTTCGATCGTCGCTCACGAAGGCCGAGGGGCCCCTGGAGGTCGGGGGCCCCGTGGCACTGCCCCGGCTAGCCCCATGATAGCTACGCCACTGCTCATACTGCTGTATTGTTGTGGGCAACTTGATGCCGCCGCCGCCACGCCCGCTCCTGCTGCTTGGCCAGTCAACAGCAGCCCGTGTTGCGTCGTGTGAAGGCCGCTATTAGTCCAGTCAAATGGTAGTTTGAAGTCGAAAAATTTGGTGTAATTGTTTTTAGTGGTTTATTCTATGTATTTTTGGGTGCTGAACACGAATCTGAAGTTTTCCAACAAAAATTCCCTCGGCAAATATTAGAAATCAACAAAAAATCGCTAAAAATCACTTTTTTGCGCTTATCCACCTATAACTCATAAAGCAAGTTGTTTACACGAAAAGTGGCCCAGTAGTAAAATAAAGAGGAGAAAATTACCTATAATTTGTGTATGTAACATTTTTCTGTAAGTCGTATGGTTTCCACAAAAAACAGTGGTAAAATATCAGGAAAATCAGTCATTTTTGAAAACAGCAAAAAAGAACATTAATATACAGTTTTTATTTCATGAAATTAAACATTATTGTAAATCCTTATAAAAGAGACCATCTATTCTAATGATGACACTATCAAATTCGGGATCTCCTTGTTGGCATGCTACAATAAATCATGCCTTTAGCTATAGAGGCTGGTCGAAGGTGTTCACAGTTGCTTGTTGATTCATTGATTTACTCTGTTCTATGGATGCGACTAAAGCTGTATATATTGTATTGTGATCAGATGGTGGAGTCTTTATAAATGGTAGACAAGCAACATAGGTTGTATGAAAGGGAAGACTGCTTGTGATTTGCTCCATGAAGCCACTCCATCCTGGAATTCCAGGTACATCTTTCCACTTGCCATAAAGCCAAAGTAGATCTGATAAAGATCTGATTGAATCAGGTGATACAAATAGCTGTTTGAGATCCTCAATGTTGATATTCTTTAACCCAAGAGAACGTGTCTTCTCAAAATGTTTTAAGGAAACAACTCCCATCTCACCAATTAGTGGAGCTGGTATTGGTTTTACTCTCACAGTTCTTTGATCCGGAGCAATGGCCTTCTTTGGGAGTCATCAAATGTATTCCTCCCATTGCTTGGAAGGTATTATATCCATCCAATTTACGTGTGTTAAAATCAGCGTTGTCATGAACAAATTGATGGAAACCTGTCAGATCTATTTGTAGTGGTGGCGTCATGATTGCTGACACTTCAAGACGAACTGCTTCGAAATAAGAGGCGCAAAATCCCAAGGATGACGCAACATCAATCAGTTTTCGTGATCCATACTTCTTATAAAAGAAAGCTGATAGCCCAATTTGTAACGGGGTAAGGAAAGAAGTTGGCCTGACAGCACTAGTAACACTGTGTGAAATGGCTAAAACTTTTTCCCCCCCCACTTGTCAGTGCTTGTTCGCTTCTTCTTGAGTATCAGTCTTTCCAAGAAAACTTTGGGAACCTCCGGGACAAGGCTTTTATTTTCGTCCATGAAAGACTCTGGAAGAGGATAGTCGTCCATAGCATACGGTATGGATCGTATCTCTTCAAGAATTACATCAGCTGCTGTCTCAACTAATCGAAGACGTTCTTCCCGTTCTGACGAACGTCTTTCAATGTACCACGCTTCAGTCAAAATCTTATGGTCTGTATTTTTGAAACATACGACTGTATTCAGTTTGATCTTTGATACGATAATATCTTCCCCATACCTATCCAATAAATGTTGTATTACAGTTCTTCTTTCAGGAATTAAATTGCCCTCTATCTGAGTTATTAGCCGATCTAATGAAAACTAACATTCCTCGTCATTCCTTTCCATAAAATTGAAAATGTCATTCATAGCCCTCTGAATGTCTTCAGCATAAGGGCCAACGGTTTTCTTTTTATTAGCCTTGGGCCTACTAATGTAAATATTTTTTAAACATTTATCACGGTACTTAGTCAGCAGCCACCATGTCTGCTATCGGCTGGATCCTGTTATTAACTGATGCATCGAAATCATCTCCATGTAGATGAGCCTGTTTCATAACTGTGTCTTTCATCTCAGGTTTCGTCACCAGATGCACCAAATTACCTTTATGAGCAGGCAGTCCTTGTTGTGACCTTGCGTAATCTTCAGGAATATCTGTTCCACACACAAAACAATGTGTTTTCCAATGGGAATAGTCAGAGGATGATCTTAATTTTCCTGAAGATGTGCTTGTTTCAGCAACTTTCTTCAAGTAGGCAGCTATCATTCTTTCATTTATGTAACTTTTCTGACATGAAACAAGTACGCTGACAGATGTTTTACCCGCTAAAACAGCCACCTTCCTATAATTGCTTCTTTTACTAGCATCACGTAAAGTTTCTATTCCTTTTTTCTTGACCACTATCACTGCACCTTCACCTAAATCCTTTTCACAAATAAAACACTTACCACTCGACATTGCGCCAGAGTTGTTGTGCTATATCTCAACGAAAAGATTCAAACATAGCCTCACTTCTTTGAGAGAAAGGGAAGTAACACGATCACGGCAGCGAACGTACACAAACTGGAGAATTGAGGACAGTTCGATGTTTCGGCAGGAAGACACCCCTTTGCCTGTCATAAATTTAAGGGCCGCGGCCGCAAAGGTGGGACGGAGGGGCGGGCCGCAGCCACAGATAGACGGGCAGCGTGGGCGCGCAGCTGCGTGCATCGTTACAAAGGACAAGAAGAGGAGCTGCTGCCATGGCAAACACGTTGAAAGGCAAGGAACTGCTGATGAAATAATCCACCCGAAAAAACATGCAATTTCTTTTTCTATTTTCCAAAATTTACTGATTTCACCGCTTTTTTAATGCTGTTTTACGTGGAAACCATAAGACGTAGGAAAAAAAAAAAAAAAAAAAAAAAAAAAAAAAAAAGTTACAGACATAGATTGTGGGTAATTTTCTCCTCTTCATTTTATTACTGGGCCACTTTTCGTGTAAATAGTTTTCTTCGCAAGTTATAAGCTGAAAACCACTGACAATTGTGATTTTTAGTTGTTTTTTGATTATTTCTCATATTTGCCGATGGAATTTTTGTTGGAAAACTTCAGATTCGTATTCATAAGATAAGCCACTAAAAAAAATTACACCAAATTTTTCGACTTTGAGCCCTTTTTGTGCACGATTTGACTGGAATATATTGGATACAATGTTCCGCCAAGTTATATCTGAAGCAGACTGCCACAAGGTCTACTACAACAGTGTCGCCGTGTGTTGTGTAGCTAAGGTCCGCAATAATAAGTACGATTTTGCATGCAGACAGCAAACAGTCACTTGCCACACCGCATATGACACATTTCGAGACAATTTCTGGGTCTTTATCTAATATATAAAGCAGAGTGTCCGTATGTTTGTACGTGTTGCATACAAATCTACAGTTTTGTTCCAATCGTTATGAAATTTTGTACTCGTCAGCTTCAATCCATGATGACGGTCGCCGTAACTGTACGAATCACATACGAGATATAGTTCACGATATATAACGTCATAAACAATGAGATGCGCGGAAAACTGCTGCCATAAGCGACAATGCTGCTCATTTTCTCCTAAACCACTGATCCCATTTCAACCAAATTTGGTGCAAATATTCCTTACGTGAGATAACATCTTCTGTAGGAGTACGCACCAAATACGACACATGGTTCAAGAGATATAACTCCATAAACGATAGGAGTTGCAAGAAACTGCCATAATGCGATGAGACTTTTAAAAATACACTATATGAGAATGAGAGTACTTAGCGACTTGCAACAAACTTTAAACATAATTTCAAACCTTTATTAAACTTTTTCTTGCTGGCAACTATAGTAAAATGATGAAAGGAAAAAAGTTTCTCGCCTACTACTTTTCCGCTGTTTATGCAGTAAAACTATGGCTCTCGATATGACGTTACAATTTGTAATTTGTACACTAGAAATAATAGCCGCAGGAAATTTTACAGACAGGAGAGCACATACCGTTGAATGTACCTTATAAATTGTATCACAGTAAGACTCGCAGTTCATGAGATATGAGGACATAAACATTAACGTTCCGCTGTTCATGGACTAAAACTCCGCAATTCGGTATGACATTACAATTTATAATTTCTACACTACAAATTGTAGCCTCAGGAAATTTTTCAGACAGTATACACACATATAGTTGAGTGTACCTTCTAAATTGTATCACAGTAAGACACGTAGTCGATTCTATATGAGCATATAAACAATAGCGTTCATGGAAAACCGCCCCATCACGCACCAAGTTTTAATCTATTTCTTCTTTACTACTAATTGTATTTCCAAGAGATTTTACATACAGCCCTTATACAAATGAATATATAACTGTAAAATGGCAGGAATAAAGAGATAAATACCCGGGCAACGCCTGGTTTTCACCTAGTAATGAATAAATGCGACAAAAATTGACTTATAAAAAGTCATTGGCTAGGAGAAAGGAACGAGTTTCTCGGGGCCCCCATCAGGCTGGGGGCCCTGGGCCTGTGCCCCTACTTACGCCCGGTCAAGGAATCATATACCAATATCACCCCCGTGTATCGTATTTTGCTGACGATACTTGCCACCGAGCCGTTTGGAGAAAGACGGTTTTCAAAATTAAAACTCATTAAGAATTACCTAAGATCTACCGTGGCGCAGGACCTCCTTAACGGGCTCGCTATTTCTTTCAATAGAAAGCGACGAGGCACTTCAGCTGAAGCGATAAAACATGATTCGAGAGTTTGCTTTGCGCAAGGCACGCAAAGTTCCGTATTTGTAAGCATACGCAGGGACAATTCCGTAGTTTCCGGCTGTGAAGGTTTAATATGCTGATCTTAGTGTGATTTAAGATGCGGATAATGATACTGACAAGAGTTACACATGCGTAAAATTAAACAGTATTACGACGTTGAAGTAGCCAAAAATAATGGTACAGTTTCCGTCTGTTTTGTTTAACTTGCTTTTACCGAAATATTTTACATACGTATTGCTACATTTTGAGATTTTAAGTGTTTAAAATATGGCAATCAATATTTTATTTGAAGTTGTGTTTAATTTTGTTAATAAAGAGTTGTTTTAAAGCAAGTTTTTCGGTTTTTCTGTTTCCGCTACCCCCTTGGCTTCGCTACAGGCCTCGCATGCCCTAGCGACGGGCCAGTGTTATAGTACTGCCCAAGTAACAAAACGCGTCTACCATCTTTAATGTTTGGTTACCTAATCTACTTCCTTAAGCGTCGTCTGATGTTCTTAGACTATATTCCATTACTCTTCTTAATGTTCATATTATGCGCTCCTTTTAACACACTATATATTCCGTTTAATTGCTCTTCCAGGTCCTTTGTTGTCTCTGATAGAATTACAATGTCATCAGCAATACGTATAAAGTTTTTATTTCTTAACCTTTAGCTTTAACGTCTTTTCCAAATTTATTCTTACTTTCTTTCACAGTTTGCTCAATTTACAGATAGAATTACATTAGGGAAAGCCTTCAATCCTGTCTTACTCTCTTCACAATCACTGCCTCCCTTTCTTATCCTTCAACTCTAACAACATCTGTTTGTTACAAGTTGTAAATAACTTTCCGTTCCCTATAGTTTACTCCTGCTGACTTCAGAATTTCAAAGAGTGTATTCCATTGTCAAAAGCTTTCTCCAAATCTATAAAAAGCTAGAAATGTTTTCTTTAATCTAAGTTATCTTCTAAGATAAGTCGCAAGCTGACTATTGCTTCCCATGTTCCTACATTTCTCCTACATTCAAACTGGTCTTCCCCGAGGCCAGTTTCTACCAGATTTTCCATTCTTCTGTAAGTAATTCGTGTTAATTTTTTTTTTAAATTTTAGTACCATTTCTTATTACATGTTCTATATTTTTGACACCTGTCTCCAACCGCTTTCTTTGGACTGGTAGTTGTTTAATTTTTCTTAAGTCCGAGGGTATTTCGCCTGTCTCATACATCTTACACACCAGGTGAAATAGTTCTCTCATGTTCGATCTCCAAGTAGCTTTAACTGAGTGTTATCAACTACAGGGGCCTTGTTTAGAATTCTTTCAGTGCTTTGACAAATTCTTCTCAGTATCGTATCTCCTGTTTTCGTCTTCATCTAATTCGTCTTCCCAACCTACAATATTGTAACGAAATTAATTTCCTTTGCAGAGCCCCTGTATGTATTTTTTCCAACTTTCAGCTTTCCTTTGCTCAGAATCTGGTTTTGCATCGGAGTTCTTGATATTCAAACAGCTGCTTTTCTTGTTTCTGTATCTCTCTTACTTTCCTATGGGCAGTATCTTTCCCCTAGTTATCAGAGTGACTCACTATTGCCACCAAGACTAACTCCGAAAGTATGATAGGAGCTGCAAAGTTTAAGATAAAACGTGCATGTCACAACGTAAGCCAGAATGTAACGTTGGTCTTTTGTTGCTAGGTGGTGTTGCTTCAGAGATATAAAGGTCAAATTTTGTATTTTTATTTTATTCCATGTTTTTTATGGGATGATATAGTTTGGTACTTCTGATAGCGGCTATCGAGACGAATTCAATGGGTAACCATAGGGTCTTTGAAGTTCAAAAAGATGGTTTGAACGTCCATTTACAGAAGGTGATAGAAGTGATAACCATTTGTATACATGCAGCCCACCAGCAGAATTCCATGCGACGCACACATTCCGCCCAGTTAATTCTTGGTGGAGATCGATGTGATAATGATAATATTTATAGCGACGCAGAACACGAACAACGCTACTCTGGCACATGCCAGATTCACGTGCGATCTCTAAACACAGTGGCAAGAGTACCAATTTATGCATCCTCGTTAGTAACTTTCCTATGTCGGATATATTTCGGATACGTTGAAGATCCAGTTTTTGTGTCTCAGCCTCGTCGCCGCTTTTGTGTCTCGTTCCGTTGTAGGTGTCGGTGGCCGAGTGGAATGAGACCGACACAGAAATAAAGATAGCACGCTGGTGCAGGTACGGAGGGGAGCAGCCAGAACTGGAAACACTAGAGTAAATTAGAATGAGATATATATTGCACAGAATTTATACAATACTTAACTTTTACATAGTACTGCAGAATGTTGATACATAGTTGAGCTAGAGTCCTGCCTAGTGCCTAACTGATAGCCAAGTCTTCACTGGTGCCTATCGGAGTCCGAAGTCTTTACTGGTTCCTAACTCAGTCCCAAGTGAACGATGTCTTTCCGTGGTGGCCACGAGCGGGGTTGCAGCAGAGGGCGCTTGTGGCTGTCGTCGTAAGAACGCCACGCCGTGCGTGCATGGCGGCGCGCGGCGAAAGTAGGTGGCGCGCACTTTGGACTTGTGCGACACCACACCCCTCCCTCCCAAACCGCCGCGCCGCCGTGGCGTAGGGCTGAGGGCCACGGCGACGGCACTGGGAGGAGGGCCTGGGCGGGGGCGTTACTGGTGGGACGGGCGTCGTAGCTGAGGCTGGGATCGAGACGCCGTCCGCGCCCCGGCATCCGCCTTGCGATCCTCCAGGAAACCCGGCGAAACCTGAGGAAGGGCGCACACCCCTGCCCAGAGGGAGCAGGTCATCTTCTGAGGTGCGTGGCCCAAGCTGGGGGGGGGGGGGGGGGGGGCGCACGGTCCCGGAGTCCCTCTCGGTGACGCTGTCATCTGCGGCGGCGACAGCGGCGGCGACGACTGCGTCGGAGATATGTCGACGTCCATAGGGATCTCGTAGTCCGGGGACGAACGATGTGGCTGTGCTCCCTGGCGGTGAACTGGGTCTGGAATCAAGAAACCCGAGACAGGATCGCGCGGCTTGTGCAGGCGCAATTGGTTTGCGTGGCGCCGCAGCTCCGACCCTGTGGAAGAACGTACAACATACATATTGCGACCGAGCACACGCCGAATGATGCCCGGTAACCACGTCTTCTTGTTGCCAGTAAACACCCTGTACAGCACCGGCGTAGAAACCTGAAAACGCGTAGCGCCATACGAACCGACTCGGTGCGTGGGAGGCTGCAGCAGGTGAAGGAGAGTGCGGTGACGGCGGCAGTGTAGCAGCTCGGCAGGAGACGGGCCGTCACGTGGCATGCATCGATACGTAGACAGGAAAATTTGAAGAGCTTGCTGCCTGGAGTGCTGACCTTTCATCTTCTCCATGTGAGACTTGAATGTTCGAACGAAACGTTCTGCTTCACCATTGGACTGAGGGTGAAAAGGTGCAGTGGTAATATGCTGAATGCCATTCACACGACAAAACTGTTGAAATTCCGCACTAACAAATTGAGGTCCATTGTCACTGACGATAGTTTCAGGCATACCTTCGATGCAAAACACTGATGTTAAGGCACTGATTGTACTAGACGCCGTCGTTGAGTTCATGGCAATCACAAAAGGAAACTTGCTGAAAGCGTCTACAACGATTAACCATCGCGTATTCCAGAAAGGTCCGGCAAAGTCAATGTGTAAAAGTTGCCATGGTCCCTTGGGGCGTGGCCAATCTGAAAAACGTTGCGGAGGAGCCGCCTGATGCTCCGCACAAACAGTACACTGTGACGTCATGTTCTCTATCTGGGCGTCCATTCCAACCCAGGTACAATGACGTCTGGCCAATTGCTTTGTCCTAACAATACCCCAATGTCCTTGATGCAGGAGGCGTAACACTTCACGTTGCAGGGAACGAGGAACAATCACTCTTGTTTGGTCGTTGTCCGTATGTAACAACAGTACACCCTGACTTAAAGATAATGCATGACGTTGTGCAAAATAACGTCGAACCAGAGGCCGTTGAATGTCTTTGGCTCTGGCAGGCCACCCAGAGCGAACAAAACGTGCTACCACACTTAGGTCTGCATCCGCAGCTGTTTCCTGTGCAACCCGACGGGAGTTTAAAGGAAAGTCTGCAACAGTGGAAGCATCTCTGGAGTCTATCTGACAACATGCCATTTCTGAAGAATCAAATGACACATCCTGGCCAACCGGAAGTCGGGAAAGAGTGTCCGCGTTGGCGTGTTTAGTGGTAGGTCGGTACAAAATCTCATACTGATAATTAGACAATATCAAGGACCATCTCTGAAGTTTTTGTGCCGTACGTGGCGGAATTGGCTTTGTGGGTGAGAACAACGACGTGAGAGGCTTGTGATCTGTCAACAAATAGAATTTTCTACCATAGAGATAATAATGAAACTTTGTGACGCCGTAAATGATTGCTAAGGCCTCCTTTTCTATCTGACTGTAATTCTGTTGCGTTGGCGTCAGTAGCTTGGATGCAAAGGCAATAGGACGATCGTGAGAACCAATACGATGCGACAAAACTGCACCCAGACCGTACGACGAGGCATCAACTGCTAACACTACAGGCTTCTGTGGGTCAAAGGGAATCAAACATGCGTCACTGAGTAGTGCAGACTTTAGTTTCTCAAAGGCAACCTGACAATCTTTAGACCATACAAAAGGAACATTCTTCCTACGTAAGTGATGCAGTGGAGCTGCAATCTGAGAGGCATTGGGAATAAATCTGAAATAATAATTAAGCTTTCCCATCACTGCTTGCAATTCGTGCACATTCTTAGGAGGAGGCAAATCTTTAATTGCTCGGAGATGTGACTGTAAGGGATGAATTCCTTGGGCATTAATCACATGGCCTAGGTACTCTATTTCAGTTTGAAAAAACGAACACTTTGCTTTATTACAACGTAGACCTGCTGCAGTCAACACTTTGAAAAGGCACTCCAGGTTTGCTAAATGTTCTTCAAATGTACGTCCAGATACCACAATATCATCTAAGTAGTTCGAGCAACACGGTACAGAAACTGTCAGCTGTTCCAGAAAACGCTGAAAAATAGCGGGGGCGGAAGAACTGCCAAAGGGTAGGCGTTGAAATTGAAAAAGGCCCATGTGAGTATTAATGACGAAAAACTTTTTTGACTCGTCATCAAGTGGAATCTGCAGGTATGCCTCTGCTAAATCAATCTTAGAAAAGAAACGAGACTGTCCTAATTTGTCCATTAGTTCGTCAGGTCTGGGCAGGGTATAAGTGTCTACAATTGTTTGACTGTTCACTGTTGATTTGAAGTCCGCACAGAGACGAAGTTTTCCTGACGGCTTGGGTATAATTACTATAGGCGAGGCCCACTGACTCGCAGAAACAGGAGAAATCACCCCACTATCTTGCCAACGTTTAAGTTCTTCGGCAACTGTATCACGCAAGGCGATAGGCACTGGTCTAGCTTTACGAAATTTTGGAACTGCAGATTCTTTTAAAGTTACATGTGCCACGAAGTCTTTTGCACAACCTAGTTCCGGCGAAAACAAGTCACTATATTTGTCACACAATGCATTGATTTTATCCTGAGGCACTATTGACGAAATTTGAAGCACATCTCTTTGAATTGATAAACCAAACAAGTCAAAAGCATCTAGTCCAAAAATATTCTGTGTCGATTTGGCCTGAAGAACTACAAAGCAACTGTTTTTGTTACACCTTGAAAAGAGGCGGGCAGGCTACACGTTCCTAGCACGGGAATATTTTGATCTGTATAAGCTGTTAACACTTGCTGTGACGGCGACAATTTTGGCGAACCCAGAAGTTCATAAGTATCGTTATTTATTAATGTGACAGCGGAACCAGTATCAAGCTGAAATTGCACCGTCTTATTTTCTATGAAGAGAGTCACAAACAGTTTGTGCTTCTGGCGCTCGACAGGTGCGCGAATGTGGGCAACGTCTGCTACGGTTTGTTTACTGCGCTTGCGCGGGCCGCGTAGTGAAGTAAGCGGCGCAGACTCGGTACGCAGCGGATTAACAACACTGTCACTAGATGGCACTACCGCCGGATCGGCGTCCGCGCAATGCGAGGCTACTACAGAGTCACTAACTACTGCACTACACTTTAGAGTAGCTACTTGATGTCTACTGTCACTAGCTACACAGTACTGGGCACTATTACAAGGAGCAGTTGCGGAAGGCACTATTTTCACTACAGGAATGCACTGTTCATAGTCATTTTGCTTGTCCCGAACCCTTTTCCGTTGCACTGTTTTACGCGCTCGTCGGCGCTTGCTACGTGGTGCACTATATAGTTTTTCCATAGGCGCAGAACTACTTTCTTGCAATTGAGATCCAAGGAAAGCACTGTTCAATTCCACAGCCCGTATAACATTTACAGAATGAACTGTTCTCGCACTCTGCGAAGCACTATTTCTAACGGTACCGTTCTTTGAATTTTTAATTTGCATACACACAGACTGTACATGTCCTGATTTGTCACATTGATAACAGGTTGCGTTGCGACTAGGGCAATGAGCACGCTTGTGGCGAGACACACACTGGGGGCAAGATTTACGTACATTTTTCTGAAATGAGCGTTGGCGCCCGTTATTCAAATCACTGTTTCTAACACGACGGGGCGACCTTTGTGTCGCACTTTTACACTGGCTACTGTTCACTGTCTGTTCAGCACGGCCTGTAGAAAAATAAGAATCACTAGGGCTAGACTGGGAACTACGACTAGGAAAGCGTCCGTTGCGGCGCACTGAATAACACTGTGGCTTAGCATTTCTACATCTGCTAAGTCAAAAGTATCATGCGCTTCTATAAGCTGCAGTACACTGTCTAAGGAGGGGTCAGACTGTTTCAGAATTGCTGCTCTAATTCTGGGGTCCTGAATATTCTGCGTAATCGCATCACGTCACTATACGAAAGTCCACAAGAGCAAGTGAATTTACATTTGCGGGTTAAGCCCTTCAATTCCGTAATCCACTCTTGGTGTGACTGCTGCGGTAATTTTTTAAGTCTGAAAAATCGGTACCGTGCCGCAGCTACGAGAACTTTTCTCTCATAATGAGCATTTAGTGTCTCTACTATTTGTTCAAAGTCTACATCACGAGGGGAAAAGTTTTTTCAGTAACACGAAGGTGTTGGTGCCAACCACAGATAATAGCAGATGCTTCACTTTCTGACCTGTAATTTGATGAGCCGCGACGAGTTCTTGAAACTGTGCGAAGTAGTCGCTCCATTCTTCCTCACGTTCGTTGTACTGGCGAAACGTAGGAAGCGTTGCGGCGGCAGGTGTGGGTGCTGAAGCGGCGGCTTTTGTTGGTTAGCTGCTTGCGCTGTGAGCTGGGCCACAGCCTGCAGGAGTTGTGTTATTTGCGCCGTCTGTAACTGAATAATTTCCTTCAAAGTATTAAGGCAACATCTTAACATATATATGTTAGTACATTACACGGTATTTTGACATTTTGTAGATATGAAAATCTTCTGTTAATAGCTTGTAAAAGGAAATATACTCATATAAACTGTTCATCTTGCACATTTTGTGATCAGGTCTGTTATGTAAAAGGTTTTGATTTGATTTGATTTATTCACCATTTATCATTTACATGATGTGGGTTTCGTCATTGTGTATGTACATAAAAGAAAACATATAATACATAAAATATGTCAAAGTGCATAGTTAAAGAAAATACATATAATACATATATTTCATATGTAGGTACAATACAACACACTATACTGTACACAAAAACCTTCTTATTTCGCTAAATGATGATTTTTTTACATTATTCTGATTAACCTATTAGTTCACTACGTCATTTGATATGGATTAATACCGATTTCATTACTCATTTGAAACGAATTGATCATATTTTATAGTATCTGAAATTTATGTTATTTTTCAGAAAGCACCACAGAATCCAAAAGAGATGTTATGAATAATTAAAACACGCCTTTTATGTTGTCTTTTTCACTTCTTTGTTTATAAATTTGTCATTGTCATTCTGTTTAAATGGTTCTGAAGGACATATCCGTTAATTTCATGTGAAGAATAAATATTTTTATATATTTTTAGTACATAAACTAAAGATAAAATTTACGATTTTTGTGTTTCTATAAACCTAGATTTCACTTAGCCTCTTAATTGATGTCTGGACCAGGTGCTAGGTGCCTGTATGTTTTGCAAACATAGTATCTCAAGATCTTGAGGTCGCAAAGACTATGTACTTGAGAGTGCAAGAAACAAGATGGTGGAAAGTCAGTGTCTTTTGTTTTGTGAGTTAAAAAGCGAATGAAGTTAAAATTTGTGCCTATTACTGAGTTTCATTTGTCTGCTTAAAATCTGGACTTCTGCCTTTGTAGGAATCACATTCCAAGACAACGAGACCAGCTCAACTTTGAATTTTACATTCAGATAACAAAGAGATATTGTGTATTACGCTACCATATGTTCTGTTGTTGTTGGTTTTTGGAAGGGACTAAACAGCATATGTTCTCAATGTGCCATCTATGTCAAGTTATGATACACACAAGCACAGAGTTAATTCGAGCTTAAATGTTATGGGTAGCAGCGATACTACAACGTCTATGAATGGCATTGTTCTCCTTTCCACCAATGAGGCATTACTGAGAGTGGTTATTCCCTCAAGTCTTTTATTTAATTTTTTGTTTTTTTGTTTTTTCTGTTCCATAGGACCCACCTCAGGAGTAAGACTCCATGGTCATGGAACAAGTCAATACATTAATTGTTACACAATAATGGTAATAGAAAAATTTTAAGTAGTCCTTTGCACACGACAATCTTAAGACAAAGTGAAAAGAATCAATAAAGAAAAAATAAATTAGCTTAATTGTTTAACTTTTCTAGGAGTTCCTCGACAGAATAAAAGGAGTGAGCCACGAGGTAACTCTTCAATTTAGATTTGAAAGCATGTGGATTAGTGCTAAGATTCTTAAGTTCTTGTGGCAGCTTATTGAAAATGGATGCCGCAGAATACTGCACCCCTTTCTGCACAAGTGTTAAGGTGGTGTGGTGCAAATGTAGATTAGACATCTGTCTAGTATTCACCGAGTGAAAGCTACTAACTCGTGGGAATAAGCTGATATTATTAACAACAAACGACATTAAAGAAAAAACGTATTGTGACGCCAGAGTCAAAATTCGCGGACTACTGAAAAGGGGTCGACATGACGTTCGCAAACTTACACCAGATATTGCTCGAACCGCCCGTTTTTGAGCCAGAAATATCCTTTTTGCATCAGGCGAGTTACCCCAAAAAACAATGCCGTACGTCATAAGTGAGTGAAAGTAAGCGAAATAGACTACTTTTCGTGTTGAAAAATCACTTATCTCAGATATTGTTCTAATGGTAAATATAGCAGAATTTAGTTTTGGAACAAGATCCTGAACATAGGCTTTCCATGACAGCTTACTGTCTATATGAACACCTAGAAATTTGAACTGTTCAGTCTCACTTATCACATGCCCATTATGTGTAATCATAATGTCAGATTTCGTCAAATTATGTGTTAGAAATTGTAAAAACTGAGTTTTACTGTGATTTAACATCAACTTGTTTTCTATTAGCCATGAACTTATCTCTTGAACTGCATTATTTGATACTGTGTCAATATTACGAGCAACATCCTTCACTACCAAGCTGGTATCATCAGCAAACAAAAATATTTTACAATCACCTGTTATACTCGAAGGCATATCATTTATATAAATAAGAAGCAGCAATGGTCCCAAAACAGACCCCTGGGGCACCCCATACTTAATTGTGTCCCATTGGGATTGCACGTCATAGCCATTTTCTACATTGCGGAGAATTACCTTCTGTTGTCTATTATTAAAGTAAGAGGTGAACCAGTTGTGGGCTACTCCCCGTATTCCATAATGTTCCAACTTCTGCAACAGTATTTTGTGATCAACACAATCAAACGCTTTTGTTAAATCAAAGAAGACACCTAATGTCCGTAGCCTCTTATTTAACCCATCAAGTGCCTCACAGAGAAACGAAAATATAGCGTTTTCGGTCGTTAAACCACTTCTAAAACCAAACTGTACGTTTGACAGGAAATTATGTGAACTGAAATGATCAATTAATCTTGAATATACAGCCTTTTGAATAACTTTGGAAAAAACCGATGGCATAGAAATAGGTCTATAGTTGTCTACATTATCCCTTTCTCCTTTTTTATAAAGCGGTTTCACTACTGAGTACTTTAATCTGTTAGGAAACTGACCATTCTGAAAGGAAAAATTACAAATATGGCTTAGTACTGGGCTAACATATGGAGAACAGTACTTTAGAATTCTGCTAGATACCCCATCATATCCACAAGAGTCCTTAGTCTTTAGTGATTTAATTATTGACTCAATCTCACCTATGGAAGTATCATGAAGGATCATTTCAGGCAACAGCCTCGGAAACGCATTTTCTAAAAACGTTATATGATTACCTGTAGAAACTAGAGTTTTGTTTAGTTCCTCTACTATATTCAGAAAGTGATTATTGAATATTGCACATATATCTAACTTGTCAGTAACAGAAACATTCCTACTACGCACTGACGTAATATCTTCTACCTGCTGCTCCTGACCAGACACTTCCTTCACGACTGACCAGATAGTTTTAATTTTATCCCGAGTGTTTGCTATTCTTTTTGCGTACCACATACTTTTTGCATTCTTAATGACATTTTTCAGAACCTTACAGTACTGTTTGTAATGAGCTACTGCATCTTCATTCTGAATGCTTCTAACATTTTGATACAACTCCCGCTTAGTTCTACATGATACTCTTATCCCCTTTGTCATCCACCCTGGCTGTCTTGTTACTGAAAGTACCCTGTTTTGAGCGTTCTAGCGGAAAGCAACTTTCAAACAGCATAATAAATGTGTTCAGAAAAGCATTATATTTATCATCTGCATTATCAGCACTATAAACATCCTGCCATTAGTGATGGGAACAATCGAATGAAAACAATCGATTCATTCGGTTGTTGGGAAAAAATCGATCATTCGGTTGTAGTTTCTCGTATCGGTTGAATTATTCATTCATTCTTATGAGTGAAACCAGTCGGTGGGACCAACCGAATGAAACAACCGATTCAGTCGATTGGACTATTCATTCGTTTTTCTGAGTGAAACCAGTCGGTGGGACCAACCGAATGAAACAACCGATTCAGTCGGTTGGACTATTCATTCGTTCTTTTGAGTTAAACCAGTCGGTGGTATCAACCGAATGAAAAAATCGACGCAGTCGGTTGGACCACTCATTCCTTTTCTTTTGAGTTAAATCAGTCGATGGGGCCAACCGAATGAAAAAATTGACACAGTACGTTGGCCTCTTCATTAGTTCTTTTGAGTGAAACCAGTCAGTGGGAGCAACCGAATGAAACAGTCAGTCGGTCGTAGTTTTACTTTTTTTTTTTTTTTTTTTTTTTTCGAATGAAAGTAGTCTGTGGCAACAACCGAATGAAAACATGCGACACTTTTGCAGTTTTGTACATTGACTGAATTATCATTCTTTCTTTTAAAGTGAAAAGAGGCAGTACGTTTTTCGCGGGGAGTGGGGACTCAAGAGGGGGTGCTGCCTCCCTTGCGTTTTCACTGCTGACAGCGCCAACAGGCGCGCGCCAAACTCCACACAACAGTGTCTGGCTGCGTCGCAGGGCGTGCCATCGCCTATTGTTGTCGGTTACTTACTGTCTCAATAAAGAAGCGTCGAAACTACAGGGTGTTCCAAAATGATCGCTACAAGTTTAATCTCGCATACTGTATCTCTGAAGTGGAAACAGGTAGAAACGTGCGGTTTGCGGCTTATTGTTCATACATATCTAAGGTACTAGTAGGACAGAGTTAAGTATTTTAACTTTGAGCATATTTGCTAGATCCAAATTCGAAGATCACTAAAACATTAGATATTGTAAAAAAAGTTTATTAAAGTATTTTGTATAAAAATCTTTCTTATAAAAATATTTTGGTTAATTCCATCTAATTTGAAGGAGTACGAGAAGACATACAACATTTATCAGTGCTGTAAATTTCCTTCAGCGCGTCTGTATTCGTCAACGGTGTATGAAAACATTCATCTCAAGTTTCATAATTATTCACTCTTGTCACAGATATTTCTGTGGTTATCGGTGAAACGGTGTGGAGGTTTATTCCATCCCTGCGCCATGTACCATACAAAATCTTAGATGCCACTTGTTTTGAAAGTCAAGTGTGCTAAATTTCATCAGGATCGGAATAAACTCTATATTGGCGTCGAATTCTGGAATACCTTCTCTCATGCATCGAACTGAAGTAGATGTAGACGGTGACCATTCTCTTTCTTTGAAGGTGAAGAGTGAAATATATCATTAAAATTCGAATACAAACGGAATTTGTTTAGGTTAGTAGGTAAAGTACCCTCCGCCATGCACCTACGAAATTTACTGTACACAGTTACCTTCGCCTTGTTTTAAAGGTCTAGTGTGCAAAATTTCATCAAGATTGGAACAAAACTGCAGATTTGCATGCAATAGAAACAGACACACGGACACACTGCTATATTCTTAAAATTTGTCTTTAAGAATGTTTCATGCTGAATCACGGTTCATCTATACCCGAAAAGGCTGAAGGAGTATGCAAATAAAGTCACACAAAGTCGATGAATGAATAAAAACATCCATATAACTGCAGAACCCGACAAAGACGTTTTCCAGTCGGTTGTATCGCCTCAAGTGAAACCACTCAATGCCGAGAACATTCATATAAAGAACAGAGACTTGTTTCATTCGGTGCTCCCGCATCGACTGAAACCACTCAAACCCACTGAATGAGTGAAAACATTCATATAGCGGCTGCAACCGACAGAGACTGGTTTCATTCGATTGTTTCGCATCGACTGAAACCAATCAAACCCCGCCAGTGAGTGAAAACATTCATACAGCCACAGAGACTATTTTCATTCGGTTGTTTCATTCGACTGAAAAAACCGACTGAACGAAAAAACAACCGATTGACCAATCGGTTGTTAAAAACAGTCGGTTGTCCCATCACTACCTGCCATTCTTGTTCCTTAATTAGGCTTAAAAAGGTCTCAATTGCAACTGGATTAACTTTTCTGAGTAGTTGATATTTATGTTTAACATTTGTTTGAGAACAAATATTTTTTAGAATTAAAAGTTGGGCATCGTGGTCTGATAGGCCATTTACTATTCTGCTGACAGAGTGCCCCTCTAATAATGAAGAATGATCAAAAATATTGTCAATGGTAGAACTGCTATTTCCTTGCACTCTCGTTGGAAAAAATACTGTTTGCATCATGTTATAGGAATGAAATAGATCTAACAGCTGACTTTTCCTTGAGCTATCACCTACACAATTAATGTTGAAATCTCCACACACAATTAAATTTTTATACTTCCTATACAGTGAACCCAGAACAAATTCCAGCTTGGGCAGAAACATTTTAAAATCTGAGTCAGGGGATCTATAAATAACAACTGTTACTAGTTTAGTTCCATTAACATTAACAACTCCTGCACAACATTCAAATATCTGTTCTGTGCAGTGTTTAGAAAAATCTATTGACTCCGATGAAAAATCGTTTTTTACATACATGGCCACTCCCCCACACTGCAAAGAACTCCTAGAGTAGAAGGCAGCTAACCTGTATCCTGGCAAAGGAAGTCTCTGAATTGTCACACCACTTAAAAAGTGCTCTGAAATTCCAATAATGTCAGAATCAGTATCAATAAGCACTTCATTAACTTTATCTCTGATACCCTGTATATTTTGATGAAAAACAGTAATTCCCTTATTATTTATATTCTTAGACTTTGTCAAAGGTGGTTCATTTCTTAGAGGGACTTCCTTTAAGCAGGAATATCTATCAGCTGTCTTCAGTCTAAAAAAGGTGCAGCCCTAACACCAACTACTACAGGAATTTTTCCATGAGTGAAACCCCCACCCCCTACTACACTGTCACCTATGAGCTTTGCCAACCTCCCCTTCCCATACCTATTGAGGTGCAGACCGTGCCTAGTAAAGTCCGACCTTTGGATAGTTTCAACTGGCACCACTGCAATGTGATCCATGCCCTCCGTCATCAGCGCCTTCTCAAGCCCCATGTTAAGACGGCTGACAGCCATATTAAGACAAGGCCTATCATGACGCTGAAACAGCTGCACGAAATGCACATTCGTGCCACCAGTTTCAGTTGCTATCCTTTCCAGATCACCACCTATATCATATTCCCCGTCCCTATCAAGACTGTTCCCGGCCCCACCCACTATAACTACCTGATCCTCTTTTGAAAAATTCCTACATAAGTCCCCTATGTTACAAGTGACCTGATCTAACCCTGCACTAGGCTTCACTATGCTGGTGACCTGGTACTCACTCCCAAGTACTTCCTGCAACTGTTGGCCAACACCTCTGCCATGAGAACTACCTAGCAGCAGAACCTTCTTCTTCCTAAGAGACCTCTCTACAGATTTCGGCTTACCAAAAGCTGAGGTCTGCTGCGTACTTCCTACACCTACAGCTACAGGAGGTTCATCTCCACTCAACTCTGACAGTTGGTCAAACCTATTTGCAACTTGCAATGTAAAGCTATCTGAATACCTTCTCCTAGCTACCTTCTTGCCAACTGCCAGTTCCCATTCCCCAGCCCCCCTTCCCCTCCTCAACCTACCTAGTTCCTCTTCAGCGTTTTTCAACTGCACCTGAAGGGCGCAGATCAAACGCTCCTGCTCCTCTATCAACTTATTCCTGCTGCAAATCCTACAGTTCCAGGAGAGAACCTCACCACAATGCCCACTGTCTTCCCCACTGCACTCCCCCCCATGAAAATACTTACTACAAATCCCACACTGCAGCCCACTACGCACGAACCTACGACAGAGCCCACACTTTTCACTCATGGTAAAATTTTACAATAATTTGTTAAGAAAAACTAGACGTCTACGTTATGAAGTTAAGTTTCTACAAAATAAGTAGGAAGTACCTCTTAACTACAGCAATCAACAAACCTCAGTCTCTACAAATCAAGTAACAACAACTAATAGTATCAGAAAAGAGCAAATAACACTACCACAGAAACTTTACACTGTTGCTTGTATAAACAAGTTCAAATTCAAGCGTCACTAATAAAACAACTAAACACTGTGAGAGTACAAGAGTTATCAAATACCGTAACTTAAAGTTTCCCAACCTCAACTACGTTAAAAACAGCAAGTCACCTGTTGAAAAGTACTAAAGTTAATAAACAACTAGCGCGATAACACCTCCTGAAATCTAAAACTTTAATAATTTAACTACAATACACAAACACTTATTAGAACTTAGCTTTCGGAGACCGCTACGGCTGGAACCACTCGCCAGGAAGGAACTTCTACGGTTCCTCCATCAAAGTCAATGGGGTGTCTCCCACACCAAGATGCTGGCCTGACGCCATGTCTACTGGCTGGGCATTGATGCCAGCATCACTCACATGGTTGCTACCTGTGAAGTGTGTGCCACCTAGGTGCTGGCTCCAAAGACGTCTACAAAATCCTGGACTACTCCTAGACACCCATGGGAACGCATCCACATAATTTTGCTGGGAGTTTTCTTGGCACATACTGGCTACTTGTTATTGATTGATACTGAAACTTTCTGTTTGTTGCCTGTGTCTCCTCTCCATCCACGGCGGACACCATCACCACACTCACTAAAATATTTGCTCTGGAAGGACTTCCCACAACCCTGGAATCTGACAATGGTCCTCAATTCCTGTCATCTGAATTTTCTGCCTTCTGTGCCCACAGAGGCATCAAAGACATCACCTCTCTCCAATTCACCCAAAGTCCAATAGGAAAGCTGAACAACTCGTTCAGACCTTTAAGAATAATAATAATAATAAAAAAAAAAAAAAAAAAAAAAAAAAAAAAAAAAAAAAAACTGCTTACCTTAGCCTCCACAGAAGAGGCACTCTCGGATTTCCTGGCATCATACCGTTTCACACGTCAAGGCACACACAGACCTGCGGAATTAATGCATGGCAGACAGCCGTGCACACTCCTTCACCCAATCCGACCTCCTGCCAGCCACCAGCCTCCTGCCACAGCCAACAAATTTTCAATGGGTGCTCCTGTATGGGCGCAGGGATACGAAAAACATCAAACGTGGATACAGGGTTGCGTACTGGAACCCAGAAGACTGTGCCGCTACAGGGTACGCACGGCTGCAGGAGACGTTGCACGTCATATCGACCAATTACTGAAGTGTGTCTCGCCGCTACCAGCCACACCTCCTGCAAGATCCAGGATCTTGAGACACGGACGTGGACATTGCACAGCTCCCAGTACAAGAGGTCCCACCAGCGAGACAAGACACCTCCACGGGTACAGCACCAGCAAGCTCACCCTTCATGAAAGGGACGAAATACCCATGTTACCAGTATTCCATCCTCTACAACACACTCAACTGGAGAATCTCCACAAGAATATGTCTCCCATCCTTGGATCAAGATCACATCAAACTCGATCTGGACATTTCTGACCGGTATTCGAGTACCTCCGAGAGACTTCACTTCAGTCATGGAAGAACATTTAGGTGTGAGTGCTGTGCAAAGAGTTCCAAAAAAGCATCATGTAAAGTGTGCAGTGTGCCTAGTGAGACAGAAGTTGCAATGACTGTGCTGCTACAGTTGAACAGACGCAGCACCCAAATTATTGTGTGGTTTAGTTCATATATACACCACATCACACCAAATTAACTTGTCCGTTCTTTCTTCTTTGATAGTTTATGATTCTGTAAAAGATTGGGCCTCCAAGCTAGCACCTAGAATTCAGGCTAAGGACTTCGTTCTACAGCAGGGAGGAAAAACACCCAGTGAGAATACACTTTAACTGAATAAAAACACAAGATAGTTAACTTTTACAAATGTCGTGTATTATACCCCATAGGCTAATGTTACATAAGATCCATACTGTACCAAGCCTCAAGAAAAGCTTAACTACACCTACAAAATTCATTTCATTTTTTTTTTTTAATCTTAACAATGTCTGTATAGTCTCCCTGTCTGAACACTCCCTTCCAAAGCTCGTTTATGTTTTGCAGTGTTGCGTGACTGCGTCTTCTTCAGCCACTATGATTGTCTTTGGTCTGCCTCACCTGCTCACTCCTGCATACCTGTGCACATGAGTGCATGGCACACAGTAAAATCTTTATATACCTACTTATCTATATATATGGCGAATCCGCACGTCTCGTGGCGGGACAGTACCATAGTGTACAGCTAAAACAGCTGTTACACTAAAAGTGCTGAAGTCTAAAGTGACATACCAGTACAAAAGTTTTTTTGCACGTGACTACTTTTTGTTGAATTAATTGTGAAAATCAACAAGTGGAAGTAGAAGTGCTCTTTTTAGTTTATTTCGAGACCTTAACATCATTTAATCTCAGTATCATCCAGTTCACTCATCTTCTCTTCTCTTTACTACTTGATCTTTCCTCTTTGCTTATATATATCCTCTCTCACTTGGCTCAGTACGATCATGCAGTATCTCTGACGTCTACACTGCTGTGTTCTGAAAGCTTGTCCTTTTTTGTCCCCTTTTCTTCTGTTTCTCCATTTGTGTAACTATCGGCGGTACAGCACAAACATAAGTACCAGCTAGCTAATCTATCTCTTTTGAAAAATAATTTAATTTGCTTAAATCTCGTATTCATTATGATATTTCATTTTCTCTCTTTCTGTATTTTTTGATACGTTGTCTTTAAAAGAGGGGCTATGTGTTACAGCCACGTCTTATTCGAAACTGTCTACGCCTGCCAGTCCGCCAAACTGCGGCACTGCAAACGCAGGTTTCTGCCGCAAGAGCCACCTAGGTGACCGGCGGACGTGTGGCAGGATGGACAAGACTGTCGGCAGTCAATGTTGAGCTCTTTTGCTCTCAAGTTGCTCAATCCTTATTGTGTACAAGTTGTCTTCATCCAGAAAATGTATTGAAAGTTATAACAATATTATAATTTAATTTTAAGATTTCACTGTTAATCACTCGCTGCTTGATTAATCCTTCTGTTACAAATGTTATGTAAGTATTATTGACTTCATTTAGTGAATTTAGATACTCCTGCAGTGTAGTGATACCACATAACATTCTCTCTTTCCAATTTGCAGCGAAAACAATTTTTTCTAACAGAAACGTAACTGATATTTCTCCTATTAAGGAGTACAGTTCTTCAGGTACTATATGGAGCAGAACTCCCTGTTGGAATCCCACATGTACCTTATTACCAGATAAGTTACTTTTAGTATAGTGCACTTGACCTACTGACAGGCACCGTATAGATCTCAACCTGATAGTGGTGGTGAAGAAATACACAGCAGGGATCTTTGCAGAATTGTCTAAGATTGTGGCTTAGACTTTTTTACATTGCTACAAACCAGATGTGGTCAGTTATTTTTGGTTGTGGGTATGATACTGAGCTATGATTCAAACTCATGAATGACCTTAGGTGTCCTAATTATTTCAAACAACTGTAGAAATGGTTTCAGGCCTCCTTTAGAAAGCATTACCCAGTCCATTCTAGGCCACAATTTACAGCCCAGTTTCACTCATTGCCACCAGCAGAGCCTGCTTGAGATCTTGAACAAGGCCACACCTATCAAATGCACCCTTGTCTTCTATTTTTCTGAAGGTCACTTTTGTAAATCACCTTCTCCAGATAGTTAAAAGAGGGTCCATCTCATCTTAAACTAAATCAATATCACCCATTGGAAGCACCAAAAGGAAGTTGGATATTTCAGTTGTTTATTGTGAAAATTTTATTGTGTATCACTCAAGTGACACATTAATTGTACTTAAAGAAATATTGCACATGTTTCACAGTAGTTCTTCTGTATTTACTCATACTTAGTGACATCTTTCAACAACCAAAGTGCACCATCGGGATTATCAGTTGGAACCTAAAATGAAGAAATAACATTACACATTATTCATAAGAATAGTCTCAACTAATACAGTAAGAAACAATGCAAATAAAACTGTTTCTGTGAAAGTGCAACACCTATGTCTCACAAACATCGATTACCAATTAGTATACCGTTTTGTGCTGGTATAATTTCTGCCTTATGTTAGCTGTCATAACATCAGTAATTTCTTTTACTTCATGTTAAATTTTGTTCTACATTTTTGTGATATTCTGCCCAGCATCAAACTAAAAACTAATGAGTACCTTAACCAGTGACCTATCAATAGATGGTTACTTTTAGGTTTATATTAAGACACATTCTTTTGTATGTGCCTGTCACAGCACATCGCCACATCTTCGCGGTGAGTTGTAAACTGTCCTTATTACTATAAACTTTGTGGTTTGCTATTGTAATTATGTCAGAGACAGCAAGTGATCTGTATGAACAATTGAACAGAATTGACACTGTCCTCAAAGGAAGGTATAACATAAAAATTAACAAGAGCAAAATGAGGGTAATGGAATGTAGTCTAGGAAAATCAGATGATGCAGAAGGAATTAAATACAGAATTTCAATGAGAAGAAAAGTGTTTCTGAAGAAAAGAAATATTTTAACATAAAATAATAAGTGCTAGCAAGTGATTTTACTGATGACAATTAAGATGTAAGAAAGAGTAATTACAACACTCACAAATAACTTGTAACTGTCACTGTAAGCTGAAACATGCCAGCATGTTGAGTGGAACTCTCTAAATAGTAGCATATTAAAGATTTAATTGTAGTTACTGGAACTGACTTCTCATAAAATATCATATTGTGTGTTAAGAAAGAGATTTTGAGACCAAATTGTAAGGTACAAAACATTTCCAGGGACGAATGTGGATGCTGGCTCCAATATATTGGTTGTAAACTGCAGATTAAAACAAGAAATATCAGAAGTAAAGGCTGTTGATAGTTTCAAAAAGTGAGCAGTAGACTACAACTGACACAAACAAGGACAAGGAATACAATACAGACTTTGAGGTAGCCTTGAGAGATGAAATACTGGAAGCAGCAGATGACCAGACAAATAAAATGAGACAAGTACAAATACTTTGATAACACAAGAGAAGCTAAATCTAACAGATAAAAAGAGAAACTACAGAAGTACAGGAAATGAAGGAAACAAAACTGTGTAATATGAGTCGAAAACCTTGCATTGCTGGGTATTTACTTATTACTCACTCTCATAGTCCCAAAGCCCCTCTTATCATCTCTCTCTTTCTGTCTATTTCTTCCTCTCCCATCTCCTTCTTCCCCTCTCTCAGCCCAGCTCTTCTACCCCCTGCCTCCATTCTTTGTCCTCTCTCTGCTCATTCCACCTTCACTGCCGGCACACCCACAGATTTACTGTTGAGCAAAATTCTGGCAATGGTGCAACATGAGTGGGTGTACAGGAGAAAAAGCAGAATGTAGTGTAAGCTATGCAATGTAACTGGTTAGATTGTCTGAATGAGTCGGATTCTGCCTTGCTGCAGGCCACATGAACTCCCCACATACATGTACAGTATTTTGTTTCTATGGTGCCAATTTGCAATCTCATTCAGTCACCATCATGAAGCACATAGCTCTTCACAGTTTAGAATTATGTTTATCGCTTCTAGATATGTGACCACTGGTTTCCTGTGGTCATACAGTCAGGCAACATGCTTGATCACTGTGGAATGTACACCCTCAGGACCATTGATTGTGCAGGGCTATTTGTGCATAGACATTCACTGTCAGACACTATTATTGCCAAGTGTCTTCTGTCTGTTTGTCCATTGCATCCAATAAATAGAATATGTTTGTGAATACTTATTTTTCAGTTCCTGTCACCATAGCTGACATCTTGAATGCAGCGTGTGGCTGTGGCAGTAAGTTGACTCAAAATGATTAATTTGTAAGCAGTGCTCACAAGCCCTCACCTCAGAAGGTACATGCAGAAGGGTTGTTCAAGATAAATGAATTTGTAAAGTGCATTATAGAAAGGGGAGAGAAAGAAAGCCTTAAACTGAAACAAGGCAGCCAAGGTAGACAACATTCAATCAGAATTACTGTATATATATAATTGAAAAAAAAAAAAAAAAAGTGCTGATAGTTGTAATGTTACCGAACCACCAGTTTTCACTAAGAAAAATCGTGTTCATATTCCAAGTTAAACTGTAGGTTTCTTATCCGTAGTTGGATAATTGTCATGGGTTAACATCACACAAGTCACAAAAGCAGCATTTATGTCAAAGACTAGCACTAAGCCTTTGAGTTACAAAAATTATTATTATATACCAGAGTTGCAACATATTGACAAAAACTCGTTATAGAAGAATAAAGAAACTGTTAGAAGCCAAAATTGGAAAGATTAGTTTAGTTGTCAGAGAAATGTAGAATGATTCATTGCAACCTGATCTTATCTTAGAAGATAAGTTACAGGAAGGTGAACCTACATTCACTGGATTTGTAGGTTCAGTAAAAGCTTTTGAAAGTGTTGAATGGAATATAATCTTTGAAATGCTGCAAGCAGCAGGAATAAAATAAAGGGAGAAAAAATGTTAGCTGCAACTTGAACAGAAAACAGTCTGTAACTATACGTGTCAAAGGATGTGGAAGAAAAGCAGTGGCCGAGAAGGATGTGAGACAGTGCTGTAGCCAATCATTGACATTGCTCAATCTGTAAATTGAGCAAGCAGTAAAAGAAACCATGGTAAAAATTGGAAAGAGAAAGTTCAGGGGGAAGATGTAAACTATCTCAGGTTTGCCAAGACTTCGTAATTGTTACTATCAGCTAAGGACTTGGAAGGGCAGTTGAAGGGAGTTAGTAGTTGAATGATGTGACAAGATAAACATATCAAAATTAAAAACCTGGGCAATGGAAATTAATCAAATGAAATCAGCTGATACAGAAGGAATTAGTTTAGGAAATCAGAAACTAAAAGTAATAGATAACTTTTCCTATTTTGGCATCAGCATAATAAGTGATGAGTGAAGTAGAAAGGATATATAGACTATATAGCATGAAAGCATTACTGGAAATTATTTACATGGTGCCTGTTCTGTGTTGTTATGAGTTACATTTTTCTTTTGGTTTATTAAGGCAATGGCATCTCTTCCCACATTTACTCTAAGTACATTTAGCTGCTGACAGAGGACCAGTGGTAGAATTGCGAATCTTTTTCTGCCTTACTCTGTGTGACAAGCCTTTGTGTTGCTTCAACATTCCTGATGATATATTTTGATGCCACTCTTGTCTCATGCTAGTATGTGCCTCCCACCATTAGCATTGATGCCAAAACTCTCCACATCAAGCTTACAGGAATTTTTGAATCTCATAAAGTATGTCAGTGGGTTTTTTTGGGTCTAGAAATTTCTCCAAGCATCATCTCACGTGTAATCTTTAAGGGTTCATATGCTATACTTGTAACAGCGAAGTTCCTTTCAGGATAGCTGAAATGCTGTTGCAGTCAGTGTTAGACGGTACTGCTTTGTTGGTAATTTGGTGCTTCCAAGTTACTCCAAGAATGGATCTCTGGCAACGCATGTGGAAAGTATTAAGGTGGCGTTCTTATTTAGCATAAGTAGTCCATGTTTATGATGCATACAGAAGGCTGCTAAGGACGCAAGTTTCAGACAAAAAATTTGGTGTTCAAAGAAAGTTTGTTGTTATTTCAAACACATGTAGAGAGCCCGCCAAACATTGCCACAGCTTTATCAATGCAAGCATCAATCTCCTTATTAAAGGACATATTTGATTGAATACTAGATAGGAGACAGCAAAAGTTATCTATGACTTACAGAGCAGTTCCAACTAAACTCTAATGTGCATCTTATCACCCTGGACCATAATTACAGTCTTACAGCTATTTATACTCATTGAGAATGTTGATACCAGTTCTTGCAGCTCTTCTTCATAGTTCTCAACAATTTCAGCATCATTAGCAAATATGAGGTCATGAGTGATTATATTGTACTGCTTTGTCTTACTCTTCAGAAGATTGATGTTGAAAAGCTTTCCATCTTTCCTAGTATGCCGGGGTACACCAACATTGCAGTTCTCAAAAGTCACTTTGAGCAGAGCCGAGAAGAAAATTCCAAAAAAGTGTAGGTGCCAGTACACAGCCTTGTCTTATGCCACAAGTCATATTGAATACTTTAGATATAGCACCATCAAAGATTACAGAACCATGCATATTGCCATGAAAAGATCTCATTAAGGTCAACAAACATGGACATACATTTTTTTTTCAATATGCTTTAGAGTCCATCCCTATTGACAGTGTCAAAGGCTTTATTGAGATTGCCAAAATCAACATATAATGGCTTTCTATGTTCATGGCACTTTTCTTGTAGCTGGTTCAAGGTGAATATCATTTCATTTGTGGATCTGCCAGCTCAAAATCTACAATATGACTTGGGGTGGATTTCTGCAGCCAAAGTTTCCAGTCTGTGACCGTTTCAGGTTTTAGTTCGAGCCACTGTGGAGTGGCCGAGTGCATTAAGGCGCTATGCTCCGATGTACGAGGTCATTCCCCATCAGGGAAGTGATTCTAAGTTTAGGTACTGATGAACCCACAGTTAAGTCCCATAAGCTTTACAAACATTTGAACATTCGTAGTTCAGTGCCTCTTGAAGTTCTTGTTGATCGGCATTCTTGGTAACGACTGGCTGAAATTTCATGGGGAAAAACTAATTTACTACAAATAATATTGGTGACATGTCGAATTGCAGTTCATTGAAACTTTAATGAAGCATTAGTGCATAATTGTCCCAATTTATGGCCAGCATACAAGTCTCATTAATGACAGTCACCACAACCCAGTATGCAAATTTCACAAGTCAACAATACAAATTTTCACAGTTTGTGTGTGAAATACAAAAGTTCAAGGTATACATTTAATGTGGTACAAATATTAAGAATCAATTCATAATAACTGTAGATGAACTTTCGACTTGACTAACAATGAAGAACTTTTACATAATTGTTCATAATCGGAGTTAAAAGTGATGTGGTTTGTGCCTCCTATCAAATGTGAAACGAGACTCATTTACATGGTGCGAAATCACCCTGTTTATATTTGTTAGACAATATCACTGAAAATTACATATTGTTAATTAGGTATATTAATCTAATTACAATGGAAAAGCAAACAATTACATGCAACTGGCTATAGTAACAGATAATGTAAATAATACAGAGTAAATTGATACATAAATTTCTGTTATGTTAACAGTACTTAATTTCCAAATATAGTTTAATAGAGTCATCAACAATACTTTCAGAATAAATGGAATTATATGGAAACTAATGTAGCTATATTATTTCTAACATTGTGATTCTTGAGTTTCTCCCGGCGTATTTGATAATCAAAATATCCACGGGTATACTGCCAGTCTATAGTGTCCAACGGGCACACTATAGACCGGCAGTACAACCGTGGATATTTTGATTTCTAACATTGTGAAACATAATAATACCTACTTTAATATTAAGTACATAGAATTAGTCTCATTTTTTGAATGGATTTCAAAATGTGTGCATGACAGAGAAATTGATCCACATCTAATTTCCTTTTTGATTAATCATGGTTCATGGTTCTAATTAAGTAGGTATTTTAATGCCCTATTTATACAGGCTTACTCTTTTCGCCAACCGACTGAGATACTGTGTGACCATGTGTAGTTAAATGGTGTTATTCACATGTGGATACTTGAATTGTCACGTTGCAGAGTTGCCGCAACTTGTGTACTATGTGACTCGGCATGCTGGTCACAGGGTCTCCCAGTCTCTTGGTTGCATTCATACCATTTAGTGCCCCAAGTATGAGAAAGTGTTAATTTGCAAGTTGATGTAGAAAATGTTTGCTAGTTGGCAGATGAGATATAGACGTGTAACATTCAATAGCTCAGAACATGTTGAATCTGTTTATCTGGTGTGTGGCAGAGGGCCCTGTTCTCCCTCTCTTTCCTTGTTCCTATCACAAATGTTTTGCAATAAAAATGTTAGATAGTGAGTTCCATGTGAGCTCGAATCTGTTTAGTTTTTTACCTTCCAGATAAACTGGAGATAGGAGAATTGATTGACTCACAGAAGAAAACTGAAATTAACCTGAAAGTTACAACATGTATGCAGTAATGCATTTTAATGTTTGAAATCTGTTTAAAATTTTTACATGCACTAGAACAAAACCTAGAACTTAGTTATTTTATGTAAAAGAAAATATTTAAACATATTTTTTAAAATTGACGAAAAAGTATAATTTCTCCTAATGCATTACAAATTCCTAATCTCATACTGAGAAACCTACAAATTTGTGCTTGTTAATTTTAAATACCTATGAGAATACTTGTACAATTTAAAACTAAACATGTGGGGTGCATGCAATAGATAATAGTAGGAGGTAGATGCTGATTAGAAAAATCACAGAACAGTTCGTATTCCATTTCACATCACAAGTGACTTGGCAGTATGGGGGACCAGAGTTGTGCATTTGTGAATGTGATTGGATATTTGTCATACAATCTCCCAGTCTCCTGGTTGTCAGGTAACTGCAGACACAATTTGAGTATCACTGTGTAAATAGGCACTAACTCTCAAAATAATGGCATTCTTAAGAGCTTAGCTTAATATATGAAGAACCTCCCCAGGTTCAAAAAATAGGAGTGTGGTGCACTGTTATCAGTGAGAGAATGATAGCCCATATTTTTCTTCTTCTGGTAAACAGTGAGAGGTATGTGGGAAACATTTTGCAGCCTTTTTTGGCCAATTAACTAAGAGAATGTGCTTGTGACTATAAGCAGGACTCTAAGATGGCAGCATGTAGAGCCAAGTCATCATTACAAAAAATCAAAGACATCTTCCAAGACAGCATTATCACTAACATATGGCCCTGTCATTCCCCAATTTAATGCTGTGTTATTTATCTCTGGGGAGCATCAAAAGAGAAAGTCTCAGGTCAAATTTACAAACTTTAGATGTACTTAAATCCAAGATTCATCAAAAATTGCTGCCATCTTTCAGAGGAAACTTCAGAGGGAACTATAATTTATTGAGCAGATGTTAGAAAATGCCGGAACAATGAAAGGAGACAATTCCAGCATCTCCTCACTTAAAACACCTTAGTACCTCACTTTCCTTCTAAGTGTTTATATTGTGTACATTAGAAGCACCTTAGACGGCAAACTGTGCTACATTTAATGTGGATGGCTGGCCACCCATTTACCAGCCTTCAGAGCAGGCATCGCCTGGCAGCCATGTGCCATGAAAGGGCTGTGTTAACTATTGATCACCTAATGTGGTCCAGTTTTAAATCCTGGAACAGCTGAAAATTTAACTGCAGATATTTTGGATACTTATCTGAAAGTACATCTCGTACTTCAGAATTCAACCCCCTCCCACACATTCCCTGTTCTGAGAAGAAAACTGTCCCGCTTCCCCAGGTAAATAAATTATCAATGTCTTTTCCTCAGGATGAATTTCAAAAAGCATTGATCACATGAAATCATATATCTCACATGACATGCTAAATCCACGGTTTGAGAAAGTCAGATAGAAACAAACACTTCCAATAAGCTCTACATTCACACCACACCCACACTCACAATAAAACTATTGTTGTACGGGTAGCAAACAGATTGTTTTTACTTAAGATTACTGGGTAGAGTGAATGCAACATTTTATCTGGGATAGAAAGTCACCAAGAGGTATAAAAGTAACTTCATGTGAGCTCATGGAAATATCTTGAGAACCTTGCTGTTCGTGTTGGACATAAATGACTTTAAGACAATGTAAACAGTAACTTCAGACAATTTTAGGTGATTTAGTTATCTGTAATAAAATGCTGCATGAAGAGCTGGATACGTATCCAATCAGGATAGCAATTCATGTAAAAAATATGCACTCAAAAGTAGTATTCTAGAAATGGAAGATGAAGTGGAGGAAGAGGAGATATGATACTGCGAGAAGAAGTTGATGTAGCACTGAAAGATTTGAGTCAAAATAAGGCCCCTGGAATAGATGATATTCCGTCTAAAATGCTGATATCATTAGGAGAGCCAGTCATGAAGAAATTGTTCCACCTAGTATGCAAGGTGTATGAGACAGGGGAAAATACCCTCCTACTTCAACAAGAATATAGTAATTCCAATTTCAAAGAAAGCGAGTGCAGACAAATGTGAAAATTACAGAACTATCAGTTTAATAAGACATACTTGGAAAATACTATCATGAATTATTTACAGATGAATGGAAAAACTTGTGGAATCCAACCTTGGGGAAGATCAGTTTGGATTTAGGAGGAATTCAGGAACTCGGTAGGCAATACTTACATTAAGACTTATCTTAGAAGATGGATTAAGGAAAGGGAAACATACATTTTTAGCATTTGTAAATTTGGAGAAAGCTTTTGACAATGTTGACTGGAATAAACTCTTTCAAATTCTGAAGGTAACAGGGGTAAAACATAGTGTGAAGAGTTATATTCAACTCATACAAAAACCAGACAGCGGTTATTAGAGTCGAAGAACATGAAAGGGGTGCAGAGGGTGGGAAGGGAGTAAGATAATGTTGTTCAATCTGCACATTGAGCAAGCAGTGAAGGAATGTAAGGAGAAATTTGGCGAGGGGGATTAAAGTTCAGGGAGAAGAAATAAAAACTTTGTGGTATGCCGATGACACAGTAATTCTGTCAGAGACTGCAAAAGATCTGGAAGAGCAATTGAATGGAATGGACAGTGTCTTGAAAAGAGGGTATAAGATGAACATCAACAAGAGTAAAACAAGGGTAATGGAGTTAACATAAAAAAAGTCAGGTATTGCTGAAGGAATTAGATTAGGTAATGAGACAATAAAAGTAGTAGATGTTTTTTTGTTATTCGGGTAGTAAGATAACTTCTGATGGCTGAAGTAAAGAAGATATAAAATGCAGAATGGCTATGGGAAGGAAAACATTTCTGAAGAAGCAAAATTTGTTGACAACCAATATTAATTTGAATGTTAGGAAGTCTTTTCTGAATACATTTGTCTGGAGTGTAGCATTGTATGGAAGTGAAACATTGGCGATAAGGAGTTCAGACAAAAATATGATAGAAGCTTTTGAAATGTGGTGCTACAGACAAATGATGAAAATCAGATGGGTTGATCATGTCACTAATGAGAAGGCGCTTTATCGAATTGGGAAGAAAAGGATTTTCTGGCCTGTCCTGCCTAAGAGAAGGGACAGATTGGTGGGACACATTCTGAGACATCAAGGAATCTTCAACCTAGCATTAGAGGTAAGTTTGTGGGGGTAAAAATTGTAGAGGGAGACCATGGGACGAATACAGTAAGCAGATTCAAAAGGATGTAGGTTGTCGAACTTACTCTCAGATGACAGGTTAGCATGGGGAGCTGCATCAAACCAGTCTGCGGACTGAAGACCACAACAATAACAAGAACTGTGGGTAATGAAATCAGTTAAGTGTTGTGTAAATGTTGTTTCTTTTTTTGCCTTGCTTTATTATTATTGTTTCATGAAGAATACATTCACTGCACTATTATATGGAAGATAATCTTGGCAGAATTGCATAAGTAGATACCAGCTAATTGATGTGCAAATAGATTTGTGAGATCCAAACTGGCAATAAACATTAAACAAAGTGAAATTAAAGTTTATAGATAGAATAGATACCATATCTCTAATTGTATGTGTGTCTCAAATAGGAAATAATTTTGTACTGCTGCACAAGTAAGTTTAATCCCTTTAGGGAATGCAAATAAAGTTGCAAGCAAGAGGGATAATGGACGATGGGCGCAACACTTGTAGTGCGCAATAAACTGAGAATCTGGGAAGGATGAGAAGCTTGTTGGATAGCTTAATTAGTTAAAGCAAGATTGGCCATAAGTGGGATATCCGGGTTCAAGTCCCAACCTGGAAAAGATTTTCAACTTCGCCATTGAAGCAACCAAGATGTTTGATTATTTCTAATTCGTGATATTAAAGTGACTGAACTTCAAATCTGACATAGCCAAAAATTTTTAGGTTACCCTGTTTTGCACCACTAACATATATAGTTGTTAATGGTACAATATCCAAACAAATTTTGTACATAGTTATCTGTACAACTTTATATAATTGTTATTCACTGATATTGTAGTCAGAGGATACCAAATTTTTTGTTATGTAATGTGCACAGTTTTATGTTTCAGAGCTTCTGAATAAAGTTGCCAATATTTGCAACATCTTATCTTATTATCTGTGCAGCTTTTCATGCAACATTTTATTACAGGCAGCTAAATCACCTAAAAAATTTTGAGGTTACCATTCATATTGTTTGCAAAGTCAATAATTGCGAACATGAATAGTAAGAGTCTCAACTTATTTCCTTATGCTCGCCTGAAGTGACTTTTACACTTGTTGATGAACTCTCCATCTGAGATAACACACTGTATTCTCTTTACCAATAAATCTAGAGTTGAGTAAAATATTCTGTTTGATACCCCCTAAAATTATAATTTCTTAAGAAGATTGGGTGTGGTGCTGAGTAAAATACTGTATGGAAACTATTGCCTCTGACAGCCTTAATTTATTAATTCAGGGGTCATGTCAGAAATGAGAGTTTGATATCACATCATCAGTACTTTTTGAAATACATCCTTGGGAGGAAGGTGGCGTTCAGTATTCTTTATGAGGAGAGGCAGCAGGAAGGGGAGAGTGGGAAGAGGTTCATTTCTCAAGTACATCAGTATCCCAAAACTCTGCGCTGAACTGTCCAGCTGTTTTAGCATTTAAAACTGGAACATAGATTGCAATGTGAGCAACTAAAAAAAGAAGAGCTTCACTGACAAGGGTGTGAACCCCTTCCCCCACTCCATTATCAGTGGCCTTGTCAAGAGAAATTTAGTTGTAAGTACCTTTTTTGTTAGTATATTCACAGAATGTATGACATTAACTGTGATTGGGTAAAGTTGAAAATGTGTACCCAGTCAGGATTCGAACTCTAATCTCCTGCTTTTTAGGCAGTTGTGCTGGCCCCTACACCACTGGAAATACAGCGATCATAATATTTGCATGGAATTACTCAAGTACGCCTCCCATCAGATACAAATTCTCAACTTTACCCTGCCCACCAGAACTCAAACTCATAGTTTTTGTAATCTGATTCCTGTAAGAGTAAGGGCCTAAAGTGCCTCTGCACTGAAGAAAGGATTATTGCCCCTCATCAGCATATCTCTCTCTCTCTCTCTCTCTCTCTCTCTCTCTCTCTCTCTCTCTCTCTCTCTCTCTCTCTCTCTCTCTCACACACACACACACACACACACACACACACACACACACACACAACTGTGCCCCTACATAGTGCTGGGAGGATGCTGTTTGTATTTCTCTCTCTTTTTTTTCTCTTCTTCACACCTGTCTATGATTTAATTACTTCTGCTTTTTGGGGAGTGGTTTCCTTTACTCTTATAATAGTTAAGTAGCGGCATATTGTTGACATGAAATGTGTTACTTACCATATGGCCAGAACGTGTAATCCAGTAAAATGCAAAGTTGCCGTATTTCTTGTAGTAGCCTTCAATAATACCATTAACTGTTATAGGTGGACGGCTTGATTCCTTCCATTTTTGAGCACCACTCCATTTTAAATTTTCTACCCACTTTAGTGTGCCTGTATGAGAATGATAGACAGTTTCTTTGATCTTTAACAGACTATACAAAATGTCACAGTACTGTACTTAAAAACAATACAAAATAGATTTATTTACCTGGTGTGTCGACAATGAGATCCAGATTCCCAGTGAATACTACTACAGAGATGTCAGTCTCGTTGAGGAGAGATTCAACTGAAAAATAAAATAGTAGGAACTGATTTTTCCCTCTTTAAATAATTGCATTGGAATTTCAAATTGTTTGAAAGTATTAATATTCTTAAGTAATGAACAGTTGACTGTGTTTTGGGTGGAAGTTTGAATGTTGAGACACACACACACACACACACACACACACACACACTTCCTCTCTCTCTCTCTCTCTCTCTCTCTCTCTCTCTCTCTCTCTCTCTCTCTCTCTCTCTCTCTCTCTCTCTCTGGGGACTGTTACTGCATTTGATTCTCAGCTCTGTTTTGATGTTTGTTGTACTATTTTCATGTCCATGAGATGTTCAGCAAATGTAGTGACTACTGTTCTCCAGTGTTTTGTGTATCCTGTATTAGTTTTTGCTTGTCTGTTCAATATAAATAGCTTCAGTCTTAACATGTCTGTTGGAAAATACCAGATGTGTTTGTCTGTTTGTAATGGGTAATCTTTATTTTCCTCTATACTGAATTGTTAGTTTTGTTGGCAATTTTTACTGCTTTATTTTTTGGGTATCTTTGGCTATTCTATAGGTTCTTTTTTGAGAGAGAGCACTATGTGTTTATTATTGTGGGCACGTTTTGTTCATGTGCATTCAGTAAGCTGTCTGCCATCTTGTTTTTACAGTTCATGTGCTGGGGAGAGCGGAGGATCATCGTGATCATACTACTCCATGATGTCATTACAGTATGCACATGCCCAGTTTCAACCATTGAGGGGAGGGGGGGAGGTATTTATTTTCATTAAGTGTATCGGATTTGTGGCATGAAGCTCAACACCTTCTGCTGCAACTTAATTATTCTTGGAAGTAATGTGGCTGCTTTTCATTTTCGATAGTGATAGCATTAGTATTTCCATGTTGAATGTCATGTGTGGGTAATGAGGTGTAGTTCTGATGCCATCGCCAGACCCGCACATAGGTTTTTTGTTGGGGGTGTATATACTCTAACTGACCCTGCAAATGTTGTTCTGTGATATATATTTTTTCTGGTATATATTGCCTGCGAGACACCAGGTAAACTGACTGCTGGCGTGGCGCAGAAGATAGCGTCACCGATTGTGGTGCTGAAGGTTGCCGATTCAACCCCACCCACTGGAAAAAATTTATTTCTTTGTAATCAACAATTCCAGAATGTTCTACATCTTTCTTATGTTCACTTGTGAATTATACTTGTTTCTTATGTTAACTGTTCTTCTAATTTCTGGTACATTCTGTTTCCATATAAATAGCAGAGCACTCTGCCCTAGAGGCAGTCAGTGCTGCGTGTATGTTAAGTTCGTAATAAATGTGCTTTCAGTATAACTTCAGTTGCCTTCGAAGTCAAGCCTGCTTCCATTTAAACACGACAGTATTTTGGTTGTTAATTAAAAAAAAATGAATATAATGCAAATGTATAAGGTACTTGAATTGCAACATGCATCCACACAATTGATGTTCTCACTGCCTATGGAGTAGATTTGTGAAAGTTTGTGGTTTGTTTGGAACTGGCAGTAATAAACCTACTTTATGGTACTTCGCTTTTAATTTTGAACATTGAAGTGCTGACAATTTGCTGCAGTATTGAGAACCATCTCTGTTGCTCCACATGAAGTCATTTGGAAGCATGAATTGAATGTGCAAATAAACTTCCAAGAATTGGTTTGAATCTCAATCTGTGCCAATGAGCAAGCCATTTAATGGTTCTGGTGTTGTCTCAATTTCTGGTAGCTGCACTTTTCCCGATGCTCAGCATACCCTATCAGTCTCATGTTTGAATTTAAGTGCACGACAATGGGGACATTCTTTCTCCATAGCACCAATCAGCACTTGCGGCTGAACAGAATACTCAGTATCTCATATGTACTCAAATGCAAGTGAAAGGAATGAAGCCCATATCAATGCTCACTGTACTTGGTATCATTGGTCATTTGCTTTGCATGTGTTAACTGCAAACGAGCTTGCTTGTCTCCATTCCGATTGTCATTCTTGATTTTGTTCAGCTCGTGCCTCTTGTGATTGAGATACACACAATTTCCAAATGGCACTCGCACATTTTTGTTATCTTGTTTGACCTTTTTTGTCTGTTCTTCCTTTTCTACTGCATGTTTCTTGCACTATTCATATGATGGCTTAATGGGCCTCCTTGTAGCTTGGTGGCATTATTCACTGTAAAACACACGCACGCACGCACGCACGCACGCACGCACGCACACACACACACACACACACACACACACACACACACACAGACAAAAGTTTTGTACTTATTGAAGAAGAACAGTGTACAGAAAATATATTTGTTTTTACAATCATAAAACTTTAACTTCCCTGTTGCCAATCAACCTCTGGTGAGTGTTATCTGTGGCTGCATGCCATAGATAACTTTTCCAAATTTCTGCTCCATACAAATGACAATTACAAACATAAACCCAGCCAATTCTGTCAAGCTACTCTCAAGTAATGTTACTTCATACATGCAGGAATTGATTTTTATTTATATAAATATGTGGATAGGTTGCAACTCACTGTCACAGGCAGCCACATAGAAATGACACACTCACACTACTTAACTTTCATCCAAAGCCACAGCCTTCATTAGAAACAGGCTCACACACATTCATATAGGTACAACTTATGAATCCATTTTTTCTCTGGCTGCCACGTGCCAGTTGAGACTCTTTGACTACCAAGACTGTGATCAACAGCTAAGTTGTGTATGATCACCTTTTCTGTATACTTGTTTGTGGTTCAGCAATAATATTTTCAGTGAATTACAACGTATCCACATTATATAAATTGAAATCATTCCTGCCTGAATGAAATATCATTACTTGAGAATGGCTTGACAAAATTGGTTGGGTCTTTTTTCTGTATTCATAACTGTCAGGGCAAGGTTTGTATAGAAGAAAAAATTGTGAAAGTTAGCCTGACAAATGGAAATTTTTAGAAAAACTTAAAACATTTTCAACGAGATTTATATTCAAGACCAAAATTCACAATTCAATTATTGAATATGCAAGATTCTGTCTTCATTTGGGAACAGTTACAAAAAAAAAAAAAAAAAATAAAAAAAAAAAAAAAAAAAAATTGGACATTTATGGAAAAAGGGGGGGGGGGTGTCAGAAAAATGTTTTGAATGCAATCATAATTAAACAGATAGCAATGTCATATTTTGGCAGATCACCATGATATTTGCTGCATATATGTATTTTCTCATAGAGAAGTTGAAGACAGCATATGGTGCAAGGCAAAGGATATCTGGCAATAAGCTTCCATTGTTTGTCCAATCACTGTGAAAGCTGGCAGATGATTGTAATTTCTCACAGGTGTGGGGGAAGAGAAGATGTACAAAGAGCAGAGGAAGAGTGGAAGACAGATGTGGAAATGGTGGGGAGGTGAAGATCAGGTTGGGGGGGGGGGGGGGATGAGCAGAGGCTGGAGGAGAGTATGGTCAGGTGAGAGGAAGAGATGAAAAGGGAGAGGGGAAAAGGAAAGTTATACAGGGAAGGCATAGGTATACAGAGTGAGATGGATTGAAGGAAACATGAAGTAAATATGTAATTTATGAAATACTAGCTTGTATGCCCGTGCTTAGCAACGGTTTTTAAAGCTAGACCTGCGTATATAATAGGTTTTTAGGGTTTCGGACCTAGATCAGCAAAAAC